>JAGWCC010000491.1:0-431834 GCA_022651775.1 Drusus annulatus | reverse complement strand
GATTCTTTATTTGCCGATGATCTAAAAATTTACAAAACAATTACCAATCTTAATGATTGTTACGTATTGCAATTGAATCTTGTGAGGTTACAAAAGTGGTGCTCTCGTAACGAACTGTTCCTTAATATTGAAAAATGTCAAACGATAACTTTCGCCCGAATTAAAATCTCATTATGTATCAATATAGCATTAACAATATTAACTTAAAAAAGAGTTGACCAAATAAAGGATCTGGGTATAATTTTTGACAGTAAATTAACTTTTGTTCCTCATATAAATGAAATTACTAATAAGGCCATGAAATGCTTGGGTTTTATTTTGAGGACGGTAAAAGACTTTAAATTATTGAATTCATTTAAATTACTTTATACTGCGTTGGTTAGATCTAATCACAGTACAATTCTACAATCAGGCTCCATTTTATAATATTCACCAACTTAAAATAGAAAGAGTGCAGCATAAGTTTCTCAGATTTATTAATTATAAGTTATGTATCCCAATTGTTGACCTTGATTACGTATATTTAATGAACTTGCTTAACCTCACTGATTTATCATCAAGACGCACAGTGAGCGATTTAATATGTCTCTTTAAAATAGCGAATGGCAGATTGGACGCCCCGGATCTAACGAGCCTTATTACCTTGCGTGAGTACCTACCCGTGATACACGGCAGGCGGCTCTATATTATGTTTCTCCGTCTACAAACAATTATTTTGATAATTCTCCATTCAAAGACTGCATAGACTTGGTAATAAATATGGTTCAATAGATGTTTACCGTTACAACACTGTTTCCAAATTAAAATCTAGCTTACTTGAATGTTTTCAATAGAACACAAAGGTTATTGTTATTATATGTATAAACCTACGCTATATTTATATACTTGCAGTTAAATACTAACTTTTCTCTTAATGTTATATTCTACCCATCTATTGTACTCCTTTATTTAAAAAAATGTATTTATGTAAAAAGCCTTTATTTTATAACAGGACCAGGACCGAAGAAATTCATGCTCTAGAGCAGTGATTCCCAAAGTGGTCCAAATCGACCCCCTGGGGTCGATTCCGAACTGCGAGGGGTCCACGTCAATGAAAAAAAACTTGGGGGTGCATGAGACGTAAATGGGGGTCCACGAGAGTGGATTCCATTTAGGCAGGCCGTCACCAAAATGTTGGCTTCCCGCAAATGTAATAATCCACCTCACAGATAGTACCTATGCAGGTACTTACGTAATACTCTCTTATAATAGACATTAATTCCCTAATGTTTTTAATTATAATAATTTTTTGTCGATTTGCTAGTGCTTTTCGATTTCAAATCTCTACCGACTAGTGCTTTTTTTCGGAGGTAAATTTTATTGATTTGCTAGCACTTTTTTGGGGAGGTTATGTTGTCGGATTTGCTAGTACTTTTTGATTTGAGATCTCTACCGACTAGTACTATTTTTTGGCGAGTTTGACTTCAATTGAAGTGTTCATCGCGAAGGGTTTATTTCAAAGAACTAGCAATTCCTGAAGCGTTCACAAAACTTTGAAGTTTTTCCCGACGCTAAAAAAAACAATATTAGGAAAGCAGGGGGTCTACACAAAACAGAAAAAAATCGGCAAGTGGTCTACGGGACATGAAAGTTTGGGAACCTCTGCTCTAGAGTGTAGCCTGTTTGTCGAGAAAGAATCATACATAAATTAGAGAGAGATACTCTGACAAAACGATAGCACAACATACAGGTATACATAATTCTAAGTCGCTTTTTGTTTATTGTATTCATTTCTTATTTTACGATATATGCAATTTTATCTTTCCTTGAGTGCTCAATGGCTGAGTGTAGTCATATTCTGTGTGCGAATGACCTAACACCCCAAACATGTGTGTTCTACGATATTCAGATCTTACAAATTATGCATCAAATCAGCAGTTACCTGCGGTTCGGTTGTGTTCTCCACAAGTGTCCTAGAACATCTATTATGTTTTGATAAAATATTTCCAACATCATGTCTCCCACGTTTATCATTTGTCTAATTTTGTGTGTAACAGCCGTTATGCGTTTTTACCTCCCATTTGCTCACTATATGCGTCTCTTTAAAAATGTCCGACTTATAGATACTACATCCTAATGCTCCCCGTGTCTAATTTGTTCGTTCGTCATGTAATACATAGATGCATCCTCAAAATACCCCGGACAAATAATGTAACTAATTTAGAAGTTTTTCATAGAATGGACAAAAATTGTGACAAGAATATAAAAAAAGAAAAAAAAACTCCAATATCTTTGACAAATGATGAGGAGCGATTACAATACTAATTAATTGATGAGGGATAGTTTGATGGAAACGTGGCAGATGGAGAGTTGCTTCAGGCTGCAGACTGAAGATTTATCCGATGATAGCTAACCTCCGATAGAAGAGCGCATCAAATTAAGAAGTTGTAAAATGATTTCTACCGGTAAACAGTGAACAAAAGTACAAAACTTACCAGAGTCATCATCGTGGCTAGACCGCAAGTGCGAGCACATGGCCCTGAGTTGCTTATACACGTGCAGTATCTCTGAGGCAGGGGGCGGCTGCGCGTCCTCGCCCTGACCCGTCTCCAGCTCGGCGTGCAGCGAGCGGCGGGGGCCGAACGGGCCCAAGCTGGTGCCGCCCATCAGCGAGGCGGGCGCGCCGCCCAGGCGCTCGCTCAGCGTGCAGTTCTCCCGCTGTAGGCGCTCCATGTCGGTGAAAGAGTTCTGGTATTTAAGTTCCTGGTAAAGATAGACGAGGGTGAAATTGAATAAACGTGTGATTTAAAAAAAAATTAGATAGACATTCCAAACGGTTCATTCTATCACCAAAATAAACAAATGAATAAAATATTGAAGTATAAATTAGAACCGGTTACTAAACCAAAAATTTACCCGGAAGGGAAGCTGACATGTGGTTACAGCAGGCGGCCTCAAAGTACCTCAGATTTATAGGGTCTATACATATTCGCCCGCTACTCTTCACAGAAAAGTCACAGATGAGGTGGCTTGGATAAGCACTCATGGAATGCCAGAAAAATAATTATTTACAAAATACTGGTAAATTCCAGAGGAAAGACGTTCTATTGGTCGCCCAGACAGATTGGTAGAAGTCAGTTCCAGAGGATGTGCAAGGAGACAATAGGCCTGCAATGAACTGAGGTCGCTGGAGTACCACATAACAGAGAGGTCTGGAGGCGTTCGTTGAAGCGATGGGATAAAGGAAAGAAAAATATGATAGGGTAACTAATTTGGGAGTTCTTTATTGAATGGCCTAAAGTTCCGAAATTGTACTAGAATTTAATGAATATTTGAAAATAAAGAAATCTCCAATATCTTCATCTTATATCGCATAATGAGGAGCGACAAATACAATATATCCCAACAGATCAGATCTACTGTAAGATTGACGAAAGACGTTTTAGAGGAAAACGCTGCATCTCATATATTCAAAACCTCACGACAACAGATAAAAACATTCAAGTGTTTTTTTGTTACAAATATATGCAAACAGATTTTATGCTTTATAGCTGATTCTAGAATGCGTGAATATTAATTACTTTCGTTGGATATTACTGCAATCGGGGTTATGCTCTAATGTTGAAACAGGAATAACATTCTTGAATATCTTCTGCTCCCACCCGTCTTGAACTTCACATCAATTTAAAACGTCGGCAATTAGTACTTTGTACTTTCCTCTATTATTTTATAAACCATAATTTACGTCCTCGGGTATCTTGAAATAATCATATGTGGATATCCGAACAAAGGCTTCCTTTGTTCTTGAACTTGCAAAAACTTTACACCTACTTCTCTCTACACTTAATTGGTCTATTTGCCTTTAATAAGCGTGTTTCTTTTTTTTCAAAGCAAAACTCCCTTGGTTCTCGAGATAATAAGTCTTCAATTTAATCACTCGGCCTTAACATTCCCTCGGTTTCCTTTATTCTTCAATCGAGTGGTGTAATTTTATATTATCTACCTGGAGATAGCCCAAAGTGGCCTAAGACAAAGCATCCCGGATTCATTAGCATCGCTAGGCAAAAACTAGTCGCTGTCTAAATTCTGTCGGGTAGTCTGTAATTCTGTCAAAGCGGTGTTTGTTATGGTACTATGAACTATACGCTTTTGAAATGTACACCAATCGTACGTTAATGAGAAGCGACTAATCTGATTTCTAGGCCACGGTAACGTTTGAATAGATTCTATAATGGGTATTATTTTTATTTAAAAGAAAGTATGAGAATGCAAACTGTATGATTAAAATAGAATGCAAGTACAGAGCGGTTGAGATTAATTTTATATTATTCTTCGTAATGTAGCATGCTGTTGTCATATCGTCGCCGGAAAGGCAAAAGGGCTGAAGCGCCATTTCGTAAACTTTACACCAGAGCACTTAGTTTTTGTTTGTTTTATAATAAAATTCATAAGTCTTCAGTACCTGGTTGGATTCAAAAAAAACAAAAGTTAACTCAAGTAACTCAATGCTCTCACTGAGTTACCTGAAGCAACAAAAAGCTTAAAAAGTCCCATACTTGTGTCGCTTGAGTTAAGACTTCTCCCAAATGGTAAATATATTTTAGATGGCTTAAGGGCCACAAGTCTTCAGAATCAAACGAGAGTCAGAGCATTCCACGCAAAAAAAATGATCAAAACTTAGATGAATTAAATAATGTAGAAACGTTACTGAGACAACGCCTGTTAATGCACTAAACCGAGTCCGCGAGACATACCTGAGATTTACTGCATTTGGTATCACACAAACGTTCGTTCGCCGTCCGGCGAACGAATATTCAGCTGTCACAAACGCTCCAGGTGTAAAAATAATTCGGGAGCAAAAAACATTTCACATAGAGTTTCTTTCCATTCATAATTACCCATAAATCACTTATTATTTCAATTCAATGAATACAATTATTCACAAGGTTTTTAGATACTCGAAAACGGTGTGAGATACCAAATACATAAGTGTGTGAAGACAACCACGGCTAGTGGCGCGATACCCGATTATAACAGTAGCGTGGGACGTTCATATAGTTATCTCATCCGTACATATATTCTTTGAATGGCTATCCTTTTCATAAGCGTGTGAAACGGGAAACAAGATGGTATTAGTGGTGCCACATTTTTCGTAAGATTTGTATGAATATGACGTGTCTCGTATTTTATGTCTATGGATCAAAATTGCATATTTAACTCCTTTTTGACCAAATATTCGCTTAAACCCTTTTGCCTTTCCAGCGACGATATGTTGTTGTTGGAATAATTGATATATAAATACGTAGACTACCAACCTGTTCTCTAATGTGTCTCTCCAGCATCGCTACTCTGTCGCAGGCCTCCTCCAATTGTCTGGCCAGATCGTCCCGGTCTGTTAGGGCTGATTGTAATCTTCTTTCTATTTCTGTCTTTTTATCCGATGTCATCTGCAACTCTTCTCTGAGAGTCTCCAAACTGCTTACGTGGTCCTGAGAAAATAAAACAAACAATCAGTTTCGAGGTTTATTTGATAAATAAATAATTATGAATGGCAGAGTGAGTTTGCAACTTGTGCATAAGTGAAAACTTATAGAATTATCGAGGTTAACAATGAAATACGAAGGTCTGATACCAATCCAGACGTATTTTAGTAAGGAATAAAGTTTTAATTAATACAATTAAATCAGAGGTTCCCAAACTTTTTTGTCCCGTAGACCACTTCTCGATTTTTTTTTTTGTATAGACCCCCTGCTTTCCTGGTATTGATTTATTTTAGCGTTGAGAAAAACTTCAAAGTTTTGTGAACGCTTCAGAAACTGCTAGTTCTTTGAAATGAACACTTCAATTGTAGTCGAACTCGTCAAAAAATAGTACTAGTCGGCAGAGATCCCAAATCGAAAAGTGCTAGCAAATCAACAAAAATTCCTCTCCGAAAAAAAGCACTAGTCGGTAGAGATTTGAAATCGAAAAGTACTAGCAAATCGGCAAAATATCTTCCAATTTTTTTTTTATTATTAATGTAATTAGGGAATTAAAGTCCATTATAGATAGTACCTACATAGGTACTATCTATGAGGTGGATTATTACATTTGCGGGAAGCCAACATTTTGGTGACGGCCTGCCTAAATGGAATCCACTCCCGTGGACCCCCATTTACGTCTCATGCACCCCCAATTTTTTTTTTCATTGACATGGACACCTTGTAGGTCGGAATCGACCCCTGGGGGTCGATATAGACCACTTTGGGAATGACTGAATTAAATCAATACAGGAAGCCTATGTCATATTTAGAAATGCCCTGTGAAAGGTCTTTTTAAGGAAATGAAGAGATAAAACTGGGCCCTAAAATTACTCATATTGTAGGAGGGAGGAAACAAAAGTCAGCACATCATTCCACTGCCGAGATTTTTAGCTGTAGAACGACTCATTGTTATGTAAAAAGTGTCAAACGTGTACAAATATTGCGTCCAAAAAATCTCGAGGCGGGTCAACAGTTGTAAAAGTCTAGTACTAGTAGATTTGTCAAGTATTGGACTAAAGTAGATGTGAGAACTACCCGTGGTTTGCATGCAAATGATATACCAGGCCCAAGTATGCCTTAAGAAATAATTCATTCAGAAATTTTAATTCGACATGCCTCATCTCTTTTATCACTAAATCATCTCACTGAGATCTTGCGTGCATCATGTGCGCTACGCACTTTCCAAATTGAAGAGGAAAGTCATTTTTTGAACCGAAGCCTACCCATTCATAAAATTAACAACGAAGAAAGTGAACGATTCGCAAAGATTAGTCTTACGAAAGTTATTACACATCTGAATAAATAGCTACAATTAAAATAAATACCCGTGAAAACTTTGAAATATGATTCGTTTTCTTTTATTTATTTTCCGAGTATCGTTTTAAACACATTGTAATTTTTTTCAAATTATTGAATATTGAATACTTTGTTACACATTACTTACTTACGTTTTTCACTTTATTATGATATTACTAGCACTGCCTACTTATTTGTGCTCCGTTAGATTTTATTGTATATTATGGCTTCTGATCTACATAATACGGTACGTAATACAATCTAATTTAAAACAAGCTTAAAGACGTCAAGTGCGTATTTGTTACAAGCGGTTATACGGGTTTTTACTGCAACTTTCCTAAGACCTAGTATTCCCCAACAAGTATTGGCCTATCACTCCATGCAGTTATGCTATTAGCTGTATATTTTATTAAGATGCCCTCTTTAGTTGGACCATCGGCGTGTTGTTCTATGGCCTTTTTACCATGACGAGTAGTCCTAAAAAAGCGTTCTCCTTATTCTTAATCCATCGTATCTGCAAACTAGCATTCCTTATTGAACGCAGAATCTCAGCCTCCATTTAGTCGAAGTCAGCTGGGCTTCCTGTGTTGTAGTACAGGATGGGATTTGGTTTCCTCTAAAAATACTACTCATAGACATTCCTCTACAGCCTTCCCCGGTCTTTCTTTGAGTCGCTTCCACTGGGGTTCCCACTTGCGTCAGGATTTCGACTTGTCAATATCATGTTGTCATCCGCTGTTATTTCCATATGGCCAGATTATCGCAGACATCTTTGGCACTTCTAAATCTCGCTTTATCTGCAAACTGTTTTTTCTCGTCAAGCCATAACCTTTCAGACGGGATTTTATGGCTTAAGGCCTCATTTACCAGGACCATCGAACTGTTATAATGAATCATTGGTATTTTTGCAATACACGTGATCCATATGCCTAACTCATTTTATTTGACTATTGGCTATCCTCGCTGAACGCTGGCCCATCAGTACCTGTAGTTTAGCGATCAACTAAGCCACCTGTTTGAAGAATTATTTTAGGTGTGTCATCAGACCAAGAGAACCAAATCTCTTGACGTCTTTTTCTCGCACATGATAGACGCTCTGATAGCAATGGCGGCTCTTTTTTGACTCCGAATGTGAAAAAGGCATCATGAGAAGCACATATTCCTTGACCATTATCCATCTCACCTGCAAACTGGTTTTCCTCATAGAGCACTGGTCCCTCAGTCCTTGCAGCTGCGCGGCGAGCTGGATCTCCTGGCTGGAGGCCTCCTTCAGTTGTGCTGTTAGCCTGTTGTTCTGTGAAGTCAGTTCCGCTATGAGGCCGGTCTTCTCTCGTTCGCTCTGAAGAAAATAACGGAAAAAATAATTAACTATAAATTTCGCACATTTATATCGTACACTGTGTTCCTTCTGGTTTAATTAAATCACATATTAAATTACGTGCTTTTTTAAAATTTGCGATCTCCCTCCTTTTAGATGTTTTGCGAACACGAGTCAATACGACTGATGCGTAATCTTAGTAAGTAAAAAGTATAGATAGACTAACTACATTTTTTCATAGATTAATAATAATCACCCCATCAAGTTTTTCAGTTTGAGGCTGATGAATGGTTTATATTTGATATACGAGTATTTCCATAAATCCAGTCAAAAAATCAACTGTGATTATCTTTAAAGGGTGTGTAATAATTATTCATCTTCACACATGTCTATATTGTCTATTTTATCGCCCTTCAGGCGATATTTCACAAAAAGATGGCGCTGTACGTATATTTTTTATGTTGTATTTATCGTCGCTGCGACACTTTGGTCAAAAATTGGTTAAATATGCAGTTTTGATCAGTTTTTTTTTCTGCAGCCAATGTTTCGGCTCTTGTTTGATTCTAAACATTTTTTGGCCCTTCAGCCATTTAAAATATATTTTTTATTTGGGAGAAGGCTTGACTTAAGCGACACAAGTTTGAGACTTTTTAAAGCTTTTTGTCGCTTCAGGTAACTCAGTGAGAGCATTGAGTTACCTGAGTTAACTTTTTTTTTCAAAATCCAATCAGGTACTGAAAACTTACAAGTGCTCTTGTATAAACTTCCCAAAATGGGGCTTCAGCCTTTTTGGCTTTTCGGTGATGATATGTTCTTCATACTTTGGATGTAATTTGATCAATAAATCCTTACATACAATGTTCCTACTGAATGTCACAGAAGAGCTGTGTTATATACAAAAAAATAAATATTTTATGGTGAAAATATACTAAAACGTTAGATAAAAAAATGATGAAATGAACGCATTTATCAGTGAAAGCATGAACATAATTGATTTTTGATGATAACTGATGTTTTTATTTATCTTTTTACAAGTCTGTCTCCAAATAAATGAGATGGCATATCAAAGAAAGCCGTTGGATTCCAGTGGTTTCATACAAAGCTGATTTTCACCGTGTGCTTTCATAAAAAATATGGATAAAATAACACTTGAACCAAAGATAACAAACGATCACAGGTTGCAGGTTGCGGGGGTGCATCATCAACCTAATTTCCACAAGGCTTCAACAAAGTCGCGCCACCCGTTTCCATGGGCACAATCGCTTGATATTGAGTCAATTCGTTTCGAATGCTTCCAAACTAAATAATCGATAAGTCATAGCTTCAACTAGAAGCTGGATAGTATTTTCTACGTTCGTTCGGCTCACTGGCACAAACCAAACATGCAATTACCTTCAAACACGCTGCGTGTTTATTTATTAACGGTTTGAATTTCCATGCGAAGGGTCACGCTACCTCGGTAGAAACGCGGATATAAAAAGTATCAAATTAGCGGAACATTCTGTCAGTTTCATTTTTGGACATTTTCGCCCATGTCCCTTATTTTTTATAGTAATAAGAGTTTGTTTAGTCAATTTTATATAACGCCATTCAGTGAATAAATCGCCTTCGCGCTTTTGTATATTGTAGCTTGTTCGAATTAAAAATTATTTTATCCATGATTGTAATAATATTACTAGACTTTAAAACGATCAATTTTGACTGAGTATTTACACCTTTCCAGATATTTTTCTAGTCATAAATATAAAATCTATATTCCGAAGCATTGAAAACTCTCACACGGTGAGCTCTGGCGTCATGAAATTTGCAAAACCAGAAGTCTGGAATTTCCGGTCAGTCCAATGCTTTTCAGCTTCAATTTCTTATTTTCATCAAAAGCTACAGAGATTTGTAAGATCTTTTCAGCTATTAAGACATAAGACAAAACATCATAATGTTGAATTCTAATAATAACAAAAAGATTGTCAGAATTTACTAATAAGGAAATCTTTAAAAAAAATGAAAACACTTCATATTATTTCATTGTTGAAACCTTTGTTTTCAATTTCTTCATAAGAAAAATATTTCTGAAATAAACACTTGTTTAATTTATAATTATTAAATATAGACGTCATTATCAATGCTACGGTTCTACGTCTGCATTAACGTTATCTAATTAACGTATTTTCATAAATTACGCGTTACATCCAGTAAGCTGGATAAGTTTGGAAATTATAAATAATTCTCTTCACTTTTCTTACAAATTACATCAATTTTCTTATCAGCATTCCACAAAGGAATATTTAAAATTTATAAATTCTCAACGCATTGGCATAATCACTGAATCACTAGTCTAATCAAAATCTACTTTCATCCTTTTACTTTAAGTTTCCCTGTCGCTGTGTTGTCAGTTTGTCTGGCATGCAGCTTCATGTAATCGTTGGCTCGTCATTTCCTATTAGAGCTTAGTTTATAGCTATAAATGTGTTTATCTTCTCTTACTTGTTTTATAACTTAGATTACAAATCAGTTAGAATTTAGAAGTCGTGTCCATGAGTTTTTCACCTGCTGTTTTTCGAGTTTGGCATAAACTATGTCAATCAGAAAAGTTGTTTGTTAATTAAAAAAAATATATATTTATCTCCATAGAAAGCAAAAACTTGATATAAAATCAAATAAAGTACATATATACAGTCAGCTCGTATGTGGAATGACCTATCGGAACCTGTCTTTTCTCCTTCATTTAATCCGGGACTCTTTAAGGCTCGCATTAATAAATCATTGTTCGTTTAATGTTTTAAGTCCCAATATTATGGACGTCAACTCAAGGTCTTATTTTTACCCAAACTCATTGGGGCTTTATGCAGGTATAATGAAATACACATAACTAACTATAAAATATCCCCTGTGAGTACGTACGTACGAGTGTGAACTTTGGAAAATTGAAACTGTGAATAAAAATTATCAAATTAAAAAAATAATCTTTTCAAAACCGGACAAGCAATTAAGTAAGAAGTTATCTATAATATATTTTACAAAAACAATTGAGTGACATTTAACTGTCAGATCTTTAGCTGTGTCATATTACATTGCAAGTCAAGTTACATCCCGCGTTTTTCCACGGTAAACAACTAGTGACTACATAATGAAAGAGAAATGGATCAGATAAGAAGGAGACAGCACACTAGTGAAGGGAGAAAGTAAGTGTCGGGAAAAAAATCAACTCCCTATGTTACATACTAATTTATTTTATGTGTTGCAAATCGATAAAAAATATTAAAACCTGGTGAAATTTGGTATAAGAGAAACCAGGTCGGCATCTAAAATACTAAAAGGAAATATCGTTAAAACAAAGTTAACTAATTTCACGTGTTAAAAAAATAATTGTGGTCCACTGTGAACCTTATGTATTTAGTTACTTAATTGAACCGTCTTATTTAAGTTAAGTTGAGTTGTACTTTGTGTAAGCGGATTTTTCACGAATCGTTGATTCCGAATTGAAGAAAAAGCGTTTCCTTCAAATCTACTTATTGTACAATCCAATTACTGCAACGGGCTTAGTTGTTTTACCTTTTTACTCCAAGGCGAGGTTAATAAATGAATACCGGATTACAGACATAAAATAAATAAAAAAATTACAAGCAATAAAAGTCATATTTACGTTTGCATTGGCAGTTAGATACGTAGTTAACGTTCCCGTCAATAAAAAAATGAAAGTGATGGATTATGGTACGAGGAATTGGTTTTGCAACCTTGCAAAAGTATACAATTTGTGGTATTATTGTATGGATTACCACGATATTAACGATCATTGTAAAATTGGCTTTTTGTGGAAAATTATCACCAAATTTGGCTTTTTGGATGTGGCCCATTTTTGTGCCATGACAAAAACCAGTATTTTAACCCTTAGATCTCTGAACATAGATTAAGCGGACTTTCATAAATCATTTTGGGAATTATCTATTATTAAAACTTAGAAAACATTTAAATTTTATTTATTTTTTAATTTCAGAAAACTCCTCATAGGGAAAATTCACCCGGTACATATTTGTACCGTCAGGGAATAAGTAAAAAAAATATTTTATAAAGTGTGTATGAATGTTTATTTTTTAATGCCCTATAATTTCGAAAGATAATGACATTATTGGATAACATTATGATACTCGTTGAAATAATAATATACAAAAACACACATACCTGAATACACAATAACTATGTTTTCAAACAAGCACTTAAACAACTCGAATAACCATGTGACAGCTCTGTAAAACTGGCTCCCCTGGTATCAGTTTTTGTAAATACGCGTTAAAAACTAGCCCACGTACAAAATAATGTCCAATAATGTACTTACATGAATAATATGTCAAAATTGATTTTGGTATAGAAGATACGTGAAGTTTTATAAACGGGTACAAATTTGTACCACCAGGGAGCAAAGAGTTAAGATAGGTTCTTAAATGTACTTATTTTTTTTTTCAAAACTGCAATGTGTACGATTCATTTGATTTTAAGTAAATTGTAAACAGATGCATTATACATTTGGACTCGAGTGCTTAGTGCTTTGAAGAAAAAGCGGTTTTTTACTCCGACGCTCTTAAATTCCAGGAAACTGAAGAATGCTTCCAAGTGTATTATTAGTATAATCAATAATACACGACTTACAGTTTACAGTATGAGACGTCAAATATGTATTGTTCTTGTTAGTCCGACCGAGTGTTTTCCAGAAATGACAGATCAGTAAGAAGATGAATCTTACAACACCCGAAAATTTATGCATTATGATGAATAGCTTCAACAGAATTATACACATATTTATCAACATTAAAGCTTGGGTAGGAAAGAAACCGAGGTATCAATCAATAGTTAGTGGTGTTTAAAGTAAGTAATTGTTTATAAGTCCATTGACAATGTGACATCACGAAGTATTTCTACGAAAATATAAAAAAAAATTAAAAATTTATTTAATTTAATATATTTTGAAATCTTTCTCGACAGCTTCAGGGTAGCAGAAGCATTTATCATGAAGGTTCTTCTGTCAATACATCGTGGAAATTTAGTCAAGGACAAAGCGGTGGAAAACCGCACAATGCAAGTGATAATGTCTACTTTCAATTTCATCTGCAGTCTGCAGGCCCCTGAAGGTGAAACCAATATTCAATATTCGCTCGTCAACAAAAGAGATTGAATCACTATCGGCACCGGTTGACCCACTTTGAGGAATTTGTCAATTGCCTCAACTTACCGCCGATGACCAACACTTGTTAAACTTATACAATCGACGGATCAACTATTAAACTACCAAACTAATGCCATATTTCATGGGTTCGATGTTATGGATTATGGAGACTGAAGAAGTAATGGTGTCTGGTTTGTGTTTCGGAACACGTAAATAATGTTTCAAGGGGCGTTTTTATTTTTGTTTTCTTTGTATTGGTTGTGAAAATATATCTCCTTGTGTATGTGGTAAGATGTTATTTTTATGCAGTGTTTTGGGAGAGGAAAGACAAAAACATTCCTTTGAATATCTGATTTAAATTATACATGTGTCTCCTGTTTTGTTCACTTATTAGTTTTGATAACCGCCGTTGCCTTGCAGAATACTTCGGTATGGCTAGATTTCAACACTATTTTTTCAAACTCATTTTATTTATTTTTTAAATATAAAATACGTGGCTTGATATCTTTTTGACAGTTACATCTATATTTCAATGCTTCATAGCTTTTGATGAAAATTACGTTGCAAGTTTAAAATCAGCGCCGATGAGGTGATTTTTCACAAAAACGACGCTATACAAATTATCCACATATCATTATTATTACAAGACTTTATGATGCGACAGTGAATGGAAAAGAAGTCGAGGACGCCCGAGAAAGACATGGCACGATCCAGTAAATCAAATACTTGATTCGGGTCATGTGACGAGTCAGAATAACAGAAGAGTATGTACGAGACGATGTATGAATGTGAATGAAGCAAGAAGTGTGTGCTAAAACAGAGTCCTCTCTGCCTACTCCTGCGGGGAAACGGCGTGATGATTAATTAGTTTTTTTTAATTATTATCGGTGTGTGGACCTAAAAATTCCAAGTACAAATAATTTTGCGAATTTCGAAATTTGAAGCAAGGAATGTGTGCAAAGGCGAAAGCAAAGCAGAGGTGTGTAGTGTTCAACCCTCTCTGCTTTCCCTTTTTAGAGAAATAGGTTGCTGGCAAATAAATTAGTTAAATTAGTCCGGTAAACATTTTTTTGTCACCAAACAAATACACATATCTGTTTTGTTTTACAGTGGTAATTTTCTAAGGGGTTGGTTGTTTAAAAAGTGTCTGGAGGTTGTGGAGGCAGAGCACTGCACCCTTGGGCTTAAGGAACTGGAGTGAGATGGCGAGAATGGAGGTGTTTCCTAGAGGATCTCCAAATGATGAATATTTAATTGATTTACGATAGCGTGAGTAGTTGATCACAAAATTAAAAAAAAGGTGAATCCAAACTCTAATGAATGCCTTATTTGCCAAATTCTGTTACACTTTCAAAAGAATCTTTATCAGACTGGCTTCAGCCAATTCAAGTGGCAATTCTTCAGAAAACGTGATGTATTACGCAAATAGACCGCGGGATAGGAAGTAGGCGGTCTCTAGCGGCGGGTTGTGCAAGCCGACACCTCTGATGGTCCGGCGTTTGGGTATTGCTGGTAGTAGCTGGTAGGTAGGGACTATGGTTCATAATGTAATGAGTTACACTCGGAGGCAGATTGGCCAATGTGACGCAACTAGATCAGAAATTGGGAAAGTCATTAGACTATATCGCGCGATACAAATCCACAAATAATACATATACTGCCCGGTTTCGCACGTTGCTAGATTTACTGTATAACATATTATTTCACTACGAAACGCCGAAAAGAACTTGAGCTTGCCAGAAAGAAAAAATCCGAAACAAACAAGTCACGACGATTTTTTTTTGTTTTAATAGTTTAATAAATATTTTAAAGATCCATAGCTTATGGATGGAAAAACGTTTTTGGCTGAATATAATTGACAGAAAGAGTTGTGCAATTGTCATAGCGCCAGAGCTTATCGTAAAAGTGTTTTGAATGAGACATAAAAACAAGTTTTCTGCTATCCATAGTTATGATTCTGGTTTTCTCACGAATTTAATTTTCAAATCAGAAAAATAAAGAACTCGTAACATTTCCACCCTCCTCCACCTATTATAATTTATTATTTGCTTAATTTTTTGTAGCGCTATTTTTGTGAAATATCAACATTTTCTTAAAAACATTACTACGGGTTTATCTATGTGCAAAGCTGTCGATTTAAATGCTAATTATCTGCGAAGAGTCTAGATGTAACAAACAATAATAATAAATAATCGAGAGAAAAAACGAAGAATACTATTCAAAATTGAATTGAATGCAAGGACGTTCGGCATTCATCAGATTCTGGTTGCTAAATAAAATTACGAAGGCCAATAGCCGTTTTCATCAAGATTTCTGATTATGATATTTACTAGGTTTTTTCAATGAGATTTAAAAAAAGTATTTTTCACGTAACACTTAGTTTTGAATATGGCAGTGAAATTATTGTTATCTTTCAATCTATTTTATTGGTTCTTACAGACAGCTGTAAAAATGTTTCATTGTAGAAATTATCCTTAAATCAAAAATATTAAGTGAGCAACAACATAGTTTTTAGTTGGGTTAAGCATGTCAAATAATACGAAGGGGTAGCCAGAGATTCTAAATTCATGAATCATCTTAAACATTCTCTTATTGCGAATTTCGTCATTACCCGACTAAAGTATCTGATTCACCTAATCGTGCTATGTCTTCCTGGCACGTCCCGAAATCTTTGCACAACCACCGAGGCATTCCCCTTTCTTGTTCTTTATAATTGAGCATATTTTTTAAAAAATACCGTAATACCTAATAGCTAAACTATGCTTTAAAGTACAGCCGTTCTAAAACACTAATATAAGTCGTAAAAATATCTTAGATTTTGCTTAATATTTGTTAAAATAACAAAGACAGAAGATTCACATGTCAATTTAGGGGATTTGAAAAAAATATATATGGTCGAATAAACTTTTAATAGCTGGTATTATAACCATTACTTTGTTTTAAATAATCCAACTTTTCAATATTTTTACAGCCGACTGTTGGTTACTAACCGGCTTAATGTTCGAATAGTGGCTATGACTTAAAATAATGAACTAACAACAACATTAAATAACATATGTCCTTGTTAACCTATAGTGTGCCGAAGGTGCCAATAGTCGCCGAGCATTCGTCATTTTCTTTTCACGAGTTTTTATCCTGTAACCTGTTGTTTGCATATAGTTTGCTAACCAATCAATATAGATATTTTAAATTGCGTTAAGTTCGCTACAAGTCGAATAATAAATATTTGAGAATTGCTTACGTCAATGCGGCAGAAAAAAACGTCTTCAAAGGGACACTGTTTGGGATTACAAGAAAACCTTATCCAATTTTATTTTTATTTGGAAGGAAATTTATTCAGCCACACGAAAATATAATAAAACGACGAAATATAATATAATCGTCATAGTTCTTAATCGAACTTTTTAGAGACATGAGGGAGAAAAACACCCATTCTCCAAATGTAAGTAGTTATTTAAGAAAAACCACTTACATATGATGTATCCAATCTGAAAAAATACGTAACTAAAAAGATAGCATAATTGAAAAAAACATAATTTTGTTAAACACAAGGATTAAAATGGAATTCCACCATGAATTAACAGTTACAAAATTAGAAATAATACAAGGATTACATTACGATATTACAGTCAGTAAGGTACGACGGAAATTGTACCTAGCTGGAATCCGGCATTCAAGAGGTTAAACTTATTAAAGCGCTTAAAAGCCCGCGTGCAATTAGCTTTTAACTATTCCCTTGGATTTTTTTATTGATTATAAATAATCACCTTCGCTGAAGATCCATGTCAGAATCAACAAATTGTTGTATCTGAACCTCGACATTGTGGGCTTAAAACCTGACGAAAGTGCATCTAAGTATCTATATGCTGGGACCTAGTGAGAAATTTTCCTATTGCAGACAATCGACCCCCCTATACCCTTCACCCCGAAAATCCCATTTTAGGTGGCTTGGAATATTTTCAGCATGCCAAAAGATGTGTATCTAAAAATACCAATTGGCCTCTGCAGAAGCTGTAGGACGATAAACTGGGCCTGTAATGGATCGAAGCTATTGAAGTAATGTAAGACAGGGACGTCTGAAGCTGCTTTGGTCCAAACAATGGTCTCCAACCCCACCATGAAAAGGGGGTAAAAAATAGTCATAAGATTGTAAAAATAAATATAGCATACCTGCTTGACGTTGTTTTCCCTATTGCCAAGCTTCTCGGACAGCTCTCTGATATCGGATTGAAGTTCCAGCAATCTGACCTCGCTCTCCTCCGTGGTGGTCTGCAGCCTCCTCTTCAGCAGGTGTTTTTCTTGCTCCAAGACCTAAAACAGAAGTCAAAGTTTTAGAAGATGGTCCAATGAGAATAAAGGATACAAATGCTAATCAGAAACAAAAAGGGGACGTGGAAATCAAATGTAACAATCGATTGAAAATGATTAACATTAGACCGGTCGGTAGCTGAGTGGACAAACGCGTCGAATTCCCACCCGGGCGTCGTGCGTTCAATTCCTTTGCTGGCTAAGTCCTCCATCATTACACAAGCAACATCTTCCGCTTCTTATGATGGCAGTAGGAGTTTTTCAAATATTGTCAGGTTATTCGTAACCCGGGAATGTTTGTCTTTCTTTAAAAAAATAAATATATTTATGTGTGTGCTGCTGAACGAAGGCTTCTCCGGGTGTCTTCCGTTTTCTTTACCGTTTTCTTTACCGTGAAGCTTGAATATTTGGGCTTTAACATAGAGATATTGTTACTTTATGGTTAAAATTCATGTGCCACCAGCAAGAAACCCTTGAAATTTAGTCCATGTGTGCTTCAAAAATTTTGTTGATTTTGCAATTATTTGATTTATCAATTACAAATGATCGGATAGGATTGGCCACCTTTAAAGTCGAACCTTTTTTTTTTTTGCCACAATTTTAAGTCAAGCTGGGGACAAATATAAAGACATCGCAAACGCGCTGGTAGATACAATCTTAGGCAGAGGTACGCTCACTTCGCGTGCTGGTAAACTGAATTGTATACGTTTTTGCAGATATTTCATTGTGTCTTTTCTTTGCAGGCTCTATGCAAGATGATGAACATCCAGCAGTTTACGATTGAATGCGAGCCAAAAGACTCTAGGGATGAAGGTTTCATCCATTTATCTCACCCTTTAGCTTCAAGATATCTTGGATGCCAGAGAGGTGAGTCAATATTTATCACTAACTATCTGCCTGATCAACCTATGTATATACGTTATTCTAATGTATAATTTATCATTTATAATGGGTTTATATAAACACTCCCCAGGAAGCATTCAGTGGAATACCACCGAACTTGATAATCATAATTCATTTTAATGGTTTTACTGGTGCACTATATGAGCAATTTTCTGGAACAATTATTGATGATATTTTATAGCCTTATGTAACAATCGTATTTTGAATGGTTTTATAGGTCTGTGGAAGTAATCTTCTAGAGCAATTATTTTTATACAACATAACAAGTGTATTCAAAATTAATCGTTTTTACAGTGAATCAAACCATTAAAAAACACAGTTTACCATCGTCGTTTCGTAGTTTTAATTTTGAAATAATTGTGCAGATAAAAATACAATTATTTTAATATGAACAAGTGAATTGAGCAATTATTTATTTTATTAACACCTTATCGCGTCATTGGCGTACAAGAGTATAAGAGTACATTTAGATAGATTCGAATCTACACAATTCAATGTAAATGATTTATAAGTTGTTACATTATTTAATTTGAAACGTAAAACAATTAAACACAATCCCTTGCTCCATAGATAAAACTGGAAAAAAATATTATTGTCAAGCGCACGCTTTAGTTAAACAATTGATTTCTAAAAATACGCAAAATAATAAACTTGACAATAGAAAATAAAACGAATTAGGCAAAAACTAAGCTCTGTGTGAATAAATTTACAATGGGCAATCGGCTAATTGCCTGAGGTCATATTGTTGGGGCCACAATTGGTTGAAAAAAATCCTCCTTGAAGCGGTGATGAAAATCGCTTTTCTTCTCATGTAGCATTTACCTAATGGCATAATCTGTTTATTTCAGCCATAATTTTGAAATTTATGTAAATTAAATAGATATATCTGCTCGAGTCGAGGGTGTTCTTCGCTCTACAATAAGAGAATTTAAAAATCTGTTGGCTGGCAATCTTTAAGTCGAAGAATCGGCAATTTCAGATACTTTATAAAGTTTATTGCATTTATAAACGAGAGTAGCTTTTTATTGCATAAAACAGAATTTTTATTTAGATGACCGCAATCAACTCACTACCCTTATAATAAAACTCGTGAAAAATTACGGGATGTGATTTGACTTGCCAAAAAAAAAAAAAAATCCATTTCAAATATAGAATAAAGTCTGCTAAAATGCGCTATAGGTAGGTAGTTTAGTGGGTAGGTGGTAGAGATTAGAAAATATCCACTTTATTTTTATATTTTTTGAACACTCGTTTGTGAGTACGTACATACGTATAAAGGGAATGGTTTATATTTAATTCTAGGAGTAACCCCTCGGCTTCGCCTGAATTTCTATAATATTTTTTCTCATTGAGCAAATGAAAAATCTCAAACAGACCATATGGCGTCATAGCTCACGATGAAAATAACGTTGCTAGCTTCCAGACGGCAAAAGGTGTGCAGATTGTATGATGCAGACCTCGCCTTTAGAGAGTAGCGGTGCTTTGCTTCATGGTAAAGATTCATCAAAACCAGAAAACATCGCTACTCAATGACTTATTCCTTTATGTTATGGATAGTTTGATGACGTCTTGTGTCGATGTGATTTTGGACATTACGATTTCAAAACATTTAGATAATCGAATATTGTGTAGAGTTCATTACCCGGATACGGACGGCTTCGATTTGGATATCGATAAAAACGACGATGGCCATTCTTGCATCTAAAAAACGACGACGGCGATATCTCGGTCCGCTCTTGTAATAATATATAATCGCCTCCTTCTTCCGCCTGTTTGCCCGGTGTCGTCACACCAGCGGGTCTCTAGTCTTCCAGCTCTCTCAAGGTCCCTCCTCGGCCGTATGAGGACTCTAACAGATCTCTCGAGGACTCTTCCAGGTCTCTTGAGAACTCTTGGAGATCTCTCGAGGACTATTCTAGGTCTTCCGAGAACTCTTCCGCCAAGGACTCTTTCCGTCTACCCGTTTTCCTCAAGTCATTCGATATGTCCACCGCCATCTATGAAATTAGAATGTTTTGGTTTGCTATCTAATCAAAACTATTCGACGAATCGAAACATACTTGCTCGTAGGGATTTTTTGTGTTATTTTTTGTTGTTGTTGCTAGTAGGAATGCTGTGTTTGCATCCTTTATCCGTGTACGGTTGACCGATCTCAGGATATCTGACCACAAAGAGAATGGCCTGAAGTGTTACCGGAATTAATAAATAAAGAATACTTGGTCTACGCAATAAAACAATTATTTATAACATACCGCGAGATACGAGAGGAAGCGTCTAAGACCTAGCTAGTATCTTAAAACAAAAATTCATTCCGGTCTGAATCTTTTTTTAACAAGTTCAATCTTCTTCTCTTTAAGCATGAAAGTGACATGGCCCGGATTATGTGAGTTATCGTAAAACGAAAGCCCAGAGCTATACCACAAACTTCTGAAGTTTAAACGTTGAAGTTTTCTGACTTCAAATATAAATATATCATGTTTCAGAAAAAAAATCGAAGGCTTTCAAAGATTCATCGTGATTTTCAATTTTATTAGTACTCGCGATATTCAGGTAACAAAACCCCTTAAAAGTTTAAAGTACAGTTCATAATATAAGTAACTATATTTGTGGTTATGGAATTGTGGTGAATGGTTCTTTCACGCTCAATAAATCTTGTGAGAAAATGGCTTTTGCAATCGTCCTTGTGGTAAACCATTTTTGGACAACACTCTTTCTGTCAGTAAGTTATCCTCAAGCCAATCAAATTTCAATCACGAAACCATTTTAGATAACTTACAGAACGAAACATTCTTCCGCCGTTACGAATCGCACATTCTTTTATCGTTCATTGTCTTAGACCGACATGAATAACTCAATACCGTATTATTTTATGCATAAAAGAAAAAAAGCTCTCTTTTGTACAAGTTACAGTACATTTGAGTTGGTTTCTTTGTTATTCATAAGACACGGCACAAAGTCAGTCACATGCAAAAACCATTTGAGTTCAACTACCGTATACTACTGGAATACTTACATTAATGATGGAAAACATAATTTGGCTGATGGTTGTCTCATCTCATCTCGTATCTCAGTCTCAGAGGTGCATTTAGATTTTTTTAACAGTGCCTTCTACAGGGGAGTGTAAAAACTTTACTGGTATACTGTTGTTATTCTTCCACGGTGAGCGCACGGTTGCGTCCGAATTTTCCATGTTTATTGCCCAAACGTATTTATGTGATTGAACGGAAGTGTCCACCGAGTTACAAGGAGACTAAACTTAGGACATAACAAGGAAGCAACCGACAGATTGTAAACATGCATTGCAACCGATCAGCGTCCTGAGAGAAATGCTTACAACAAAAAGGGTATTTACGCCCAAGTTTTGAACAAAAGCACCCTGAGAGACCTATGGGGTTATTTAAATATTTATCCTGGAGGGAAAGATCTCTGAAAGAATACCATCAGAAAGACGTAGAAGCGCAGAAAGGGGTGGGACGCAAGAAAGTAGCGGACTAGAAGGCAGATGGAATGGCTGAAGCGTGACTCAGATGACAGGAAGGTGTTTAGATTGCTGGACGCGCAACTTCAACACGAAGTCAGCACTTGCTGATGATGATATATTATTAAATCCGAACCGAAGAAAGCACAATGGTGTGCTAAACCGGTTTGCTTCCGTTATTTTATAACTTGTGATCCAACACCGATATGATCATCCACTCCTGTTACTCCACGCCGAAGCTAATGGCGTATCGGCCTCATCAAAACGGCTCGCGGTTATTGTGTTATTTTGACATCGCCGAAAGATGCGACCCATAGTCTGCCGTATCTTTTGTGACAGTCTCCATGGCTGTAATTATTGCCACAGAGAGGTAATTTACACAGCAATTGTTCGGATGTTACTGCTACCGTTATTATTATCAATTGAGATCGCCCCGTTTACCTCCGCGATGAAAAGCTGCATAAAGATGACAAAGATTGTGTAAAAAAAGAAACTAATTTACAAAACGTTGGCTAAGATTTAGTATTAAAATTCCTACATCTACTTGGGGCTTGGTTGGGTCTGCTTACCAACAAAATAGGTTTTTAAACAATGAATTTAAGGTGTAGGCTACTATTCCTACTTTTTATGTTGCTTCACTAATTACGTCAACTTTCAAAATATCAACTCTCTTAGTTTTAATAATGATTAAAAGATATATTTCTTCATCGAATGACTTTTTAAAAGTGGTATTTAGTGCATAGTATTAACATAGATATTATCTATAAATACATACTTTTTTTAATCACCTCATTAAAAACCTGTTTAACTAGAGTAATTTGATAACAGGATTATATTGATTTAAATATGTGTATAAATGTTAAGGCTCTAAGTACCATATACTAGAACTGCTTGTCGTAACAAAATACTGATTTGCCTTGTAAAATTATATGTAGCATACCTTTTAAAAAATGTTACTTTATAGTTTGGAGCAATCTCGACAGCTTCCATAATTTTAAAACTTAAATTTATTTTACATTTCTATAAAATAAATGTTTAAAACAGACAACGACGGTTACGGTGTAAGTACCACGGCTAGTAACTTAATTAAGGCTCTAAGTGCCATCTCAGGGACGCTGGTATATACATGTACACACACCATCACATGGGGAATAAGGATGTGCATGTTAACAAAACAAAAAAACATTTCTTCTTGAATTTAACTAAAAATATTTTTTAAATAATGTAAATAATAAAAAAAATATATTACAAAATATCACGTAACCTTTCACAAAACCCACAAAAATATTTTAAAGGTAATAAAACGTTTTACAAGTAATTTTTTTTAAAATTAATATTAAATTGAAAAAAAAAAGTTTTAAAGTAATCACTTTTCTGTTCACGATGCAAAGTGAAAGCAAAATTAATAAACAAATTAAATAAAAGTGTCGAGAACTTTTGGATAGCGATATATTACTGGTCATTTAGTGAGATCTTTGTAAAATTTCATATTTTGGTCTTCATGTAGATAGGGAATCGTGTTTCTTATGTTAATGATTATCATTAAAAGAAGTACCTTTAAACTAAATAACATTTTATTTTTTTAGATATTGGTGGTGTTTTAAATTAATTGAATAAAAGGTAGCTCAAAGGAAAAAAAATAGTAAAATTTAAGTAATGTGAGCGCATGGAACAGTTTCCAGAGTTGAAAAAAGCAGTGTCACCCAACGATCTTTTAATAACATCTACAAGATGCGATCAAAATACGCCAAACCTCGGAGCGCTTCTATAGTCAGTATTGATGATTTTTGCCTGACTCAGGCGTGGCTAGGACACGGGCTAGGGTATTTATACATCCATTCATAGTACATGTCAATATAATTTTTTATTTTTTATTTCTATAACCACTTTTTCACTGTATTGTTATAAACGAAAATATAGGATATAACCTAAAAAACCGTTATGTTATGTTATGTTCTGTTATGTTATGTCGTGTGTAGGGCGGAGTCGCCGGAGACGCGGGAGATGGAAAACATGCTTGCTCTGAGCGCCGAACGATAGCTTTTAGATGGAAAAATATATAGAGGTGTAGATTTACAAACGAACTCAATTCGTTGACATTGGTCTGACTCTAAACTAGGATTTCAGGTTGACATGTAATAAATAGTGCGCGTCTCTTTCTAACATAATGATATCCTTGCTCGATTAAGAACATAGAAAGAGACAGAGATATATTTAGGGAGGCGATTGTTTGTTAAATAGTCTACTTTGTATCGTTTGGACAATTTTTAATAAAAATATTTTTATCATTACAAAACAATATTATATACACCATTCAAATGATTTATTAAGTCCGTTTATCACACACGTGATAATAACATAAGTTTTTTTCAAAAATAAAGATGGAAGCTTCTTTGTTGATATTATGTATTTTTATCATTAAAAAATACAAATCTCCAAACGCACTATCAAACAAATAAATATTTGTGAAAAGTAGTCATTTTTATTGTTGTGTCCTTCTATTTGTCCTACTTATCCTATTACTACATCCACGCATGTAACATATCGCCATAATGTTTTTTTATAGTATAGAACTACAGCAAATATTTCAATAAACGAAAAAATAGGGAATACCCTCCAAAACTGTCTGGATGTGGTTCCGATGAATGATGTGAAGTTTGCGCGTATGCCGGACATGGTTACACGTGTCAACGCGGTGCAATATTTATGTGACTATCTGTTTTGCCTCTCGCTTTCTCATAGTATAAGAAGTAAAAATGGCGACGAATGATAGTAATAATTGCATACTGCTTTTAAAAATATATGTTTAATTAATTAACGTAGTATAATAAAAAAATACCTCTAAGGGGTTTGGAGGTATATAGGTATATTTTTATAAATATTATTATTGTTGTCAACATCGCCACACCCAATTTATTCAGAAAGGAGTATTGAAACATAACGGCAAATTGTTTACACAACGTACATAATTTAGTATACTTATTATTTTCATAGAATCACTAGGTATGTAATTTTAAAATGTACATAAGTAAAACAGTGAAAATAAGAGAATTACCTAAATACAAAAACATGGTTTTTTTATTGCATATGAATATTACGATAGGCATGCACATCACTAGCGCATCACTGTCAAAACTAACAACATTTATAGAAAAATGTTAAAATGCAAATACCTCAGAATTTAGCGGTTTTTTGCCAGGAAACACTTTACTATTTATTGTGGAATACTCTTTGCCACTTGTTTTTAGTTTGTTTTTTGCATTTTGCACACTTACTTCACCTTTTTAAGGACGTTTTCTAAGCGATCTCGCGAGTGTCAATACACCGTCGCCAGCCATTTTATATGGAATATCGCTGGGAACTTCAGTGGTACTTAGAGCCTTTTAAAGGATTATACACCAATGGACTTAGAACTTTGCCAGATTTCATTAATTTTTCATATTTTTTTGGACTGCTTTAGACACTTAAATCCTATTTAACGCTATTGGCATCGGTACATAAAATACGATTCTACAAAAAAATCAGTTTTTAATTTTTTGGTACTTAGAGCCTTAATTAATTCCAGTATTCAATTGTTAAGTTTTGGAACGAATCATCCATTATTTCTTATGGGGAAATTCGAGTGTTTTGCTCGTAAACCGAGGTTCCACTGTATTTGTAAGTACATAGAAAAACCGAGGACGTTTGGTATTAAAAAAACAACATTTATAAAATGGCTTTATTTGTAAAGTAAACAATTATTATTATCATCAATCTTGTTAATTGAAATGTTTGTGCATGCATACATTACATTTAGTTATACGCTGATTTCTCGAGTAATCGTATGTTTTCCTATTTCTGGGTCGGATCCGATGAGTTAACACTGGTTACTCGTGTTAACTGGTGCTATGCCTATTTCTGGGCCTGATTCAATGGTTTAACATCGTTTTATTGTGTTAATTTTTTTCCATTTATGGGTCTGCTCAATGTATTGATATTGTTTTGTCATAGTAATTTGGTCTGTTTTTGGGGCTGGTCAAGTTTTTAAGGTTGTTTTATCACATCTATTCTGTTTTTCTTTAGATTGGTTTTAATGTTGATTTATCATGTCAATTTTTACTGTTTCTGAGTCTGACCAATTGGATTAAATATTGTTAGGTTATAATAATTCCGTCTATGTTTGAGATCGGTCAATGTTTTAACAATTCAATTTTTACTGTTTCTAGATCTGATCAATGATTAAACGTTGTTAGATGATGTTCATTTTGTCTATTTCTGGGATTGATAAATGATACAACTTTGTTTTTTAGTTTAAACTAGTGTTAGTTTGAGGAGGCTCCCTGTATTAACGTATATGTATTTAATTATTCATTTTTCAAGTGATTTAGCTACCTACTTTAATTTTAAAATATTATGACGAGTCCTTTCACATTTCCCTATCAGGATTTTTAACTTCTCTTTATCTAAAAATATCAACGCTGGGGAAAAGTGTGACAGGTTTGTAGCCTACATGTCGCAGAGGAATTCTTGGATCCTTTCCTTATTATTACATTACATTGTAGTTACGCTGTTTGATAAAATCAGATCAAAAGTCCATTGTGAAGTCAGAAATCTAGATCTAACTGTAACACCATTACGTTGGTAGAGTCATCTTTCAAGACGATATGAGTTATTAACACGAAACCTACAAAGAAACTCGCTATTTGTCTATTAACATTCGAGGGAAGAGAATATATGGAATTCAGGTATTTTTTTATTATTTTGTAGGTTTATGAAAACACTAACTTTACTAAGCGAGTATTTTTAGACTACTTTGTTTTTACTTTATGTATATAAATATTGAAAATATGGAATAAACATAATGTGTCTTATATTTTTATTAACGGTACAAATTGATGTTTCAAAGCTTCATAGTTCGTGATGCAAATGACGTCACTAGCTGAAGATAGTTGCGATGATTTAGACAACCCGGACGGAAAAAAGGTGCGCATATTTTATGACACCAGAACTAGTTGCTCGAGAGTTTTCTCTATTTCAGAATAAAGATTTTATATTTTACGAATTTAAGCCTAAATAAAGATCAACACATCACCACCGCTCGTTAGTCTTGTTCCCGTCACTGTAATTCTTCGGAACGGTCGGCCACTTTGTCTATTGTTTACTCCGCGTTTAAAAATCATATATTTATAAAGCATAGCATCACAATACATAGTAGTGTCAGTATAAAAAGCACATGTAGTTATTCAAATATCCGTGCAAATCACGAAGATGATATCATTATAGTCGAGATGTTATATCTACACCAGCTCACTTTCCAAACCACCGACACATGACGGAAAAGCACCGTTCTTGTTTTGCAAATAAAACTAGTTGAAGTAATTCAACGCGATCGGTCAGTTTACGGCGGTTGTGCGGTGGATGCGTGGAACAGAAACATGGCAGAGAAAGGGATATCGCAATGGACGAAAAGACGATAAGTGTGCCAGTGGAGAAAAAGGAAAATTGATGACAGAGAGAGAGAATAGACTAGAGTCGGTAAATCGTCAGAAGTCCATGAATTCGAAGCAGCGGAAATCTCACGAATTGTGAACTCTGAAATCATTACATTTTTACTGTTTTACTGTCTGGAATTTCTAGTTCAACGCAAATATTTTCCACTCGTAATGCTACATCCATCATAAGTTATGGAGCTTGAAAATGTATTTTACGAAATAAGACAAGCCTAAATATTGAAAGTTTGGTCAACAAGAAAAACAAATCTAAAATAAGTGTAGACACTCGGACGAAACTGGCTAGGTAGTAACCACTAGTTATAATTTCCATTCATAAATTCCCTCGGGAAAACAATAATTTTATTTATAAATAAATCCCTAAAAATAACGTACCTAAGTAGTACACATAAACAATCTCACTATTCCATATAATATGATATTATACTGCAAGAAGTTGTATTAAACATGAGAGCGTTTTTTTTCACTCCTCTTTTAGTTGGGAAACTATTTTCGTGGGGTTCCTTTTGATTTGAGGTTATTATACGAGAGTTTGACGATTTCAAATTTTATTTGATATAGATATTGTCTTGTTTGGTTTCAAATTTGTTTATATCTTGCAAAAAGTGAAATAAGAAGAAAAAAAAGATTGAAATTGAAAATTAATGTTTTTCATTAAAGGCTCGAGATGATTAGTGCACACAATAAAATGAGTTAAATCTAAAATCATTCACGTTTCCAAGTAAACTAACAACCACAAACACTACGCTTCCCAGTCAGATGTTCCGGCTCTATTAACAATAATTAATTATCTACCGGTAAAAAATAATTACAAGCTAATAGACAACTTACACGAGATTTGTACTTAATACTCCATATTCACCTACTTATTCCAGACTTTGCCAGTTGCAAAAACAATGAATGAGCTACGCATTGCAACGATAGTGATTGTCGATTTGCTTCCCCTCACACGCACTTCGCACAATAGGCACAATGATAGTCGGCAATCGAGTGATATATGACCTATTGATCTATAAATTACTCTCTTGGGGACCAATGTTCATATGAGAGAGAATACGGATATTAAAGCTAGTGGAACGGTTAAAAATATGTTTGTAGAAACAGGTGGAGTGTTTAATGACGGATTTTCGTGGAATAACACCGAAAGAAAAGGGCAAAAAGAAAACACCAGTGTTGATAGATTATTGCTATCAAAATAATTAGAAGGCTAAAATGGCAGGCCTTGGTTCAAAACAGAAAAAAATGGAAGGCTAAAATGGCAGGCCTTGGTTCAAAACAGAAAATACTAGTAGGCTAAAATGGCAGGCCTTGGTTCAAAACAGAAAATACTGGAAGGCTAAAACGGCAGGCCTTGGTTAAAAACAGGAAATACTGGAAGGGCTGGAAGAAGGCCTTTACCTAGAAATTACTAGGATTCCTCACTACCCTAACTCCGCACAGAAAACCGCGGAGTTTCCCTCGGGACCATAGTCGTGTCTTAATTGTAGGTTGTTGTGTCAAGGGTCTTCTTAATAAAATAAAGAAATGAACCTGTTTCAAAGAGACCAACGTATCTAGGAAGGAAGAATCAAATAGCCGGAATATCATTCCACTGCTGATCTGTTGAGCTCAACAACGAGCCGCATAACGACCCGTCCTCATGCGACAAATGCCAACCGTGCAGAAATGTTACCCAGTTGGGCACGGATGTTTATTGCATCAAGGCAATGAGTATCTTTCTTTGTACTTGTACTAAATCCTAGTAGAACGAGCAGAGTATTGCAATTGTACATAAGTAATTAAGAGCTGCAGGCAACAGTTAAGTAGGGCACGCTAGTGATTTGTAATTGAACACCAGTTGGGGGAGGCAAAAACAGAATTAGAGTCCCCTGGAGACGCTGTAGTCTAGTGCCCACCTGCACATATACGAGTATGATACATCCAAACTTCTTTGTAAGGGTTACCTTCAATGTTGATCAATGGTCAAAATTTTGCCTTTTAATTAATTGTTCACCCTATTCACACGAAGGGCTGAAAGAAATAACATAATTTACTTAGTACGTACGAACGTGGACTTTTCAAAATCGGAACTGTAAATAAAAATTATTGTTTTTTCGAATCCAGAGAAGCGATTAAGTAAGTAGGTACCTGTATCTAATGTATCGAGAAAACGATTGAGTGACAGATCTTTAATTTTTGATCATTGTAGGTCAAGTTATACCCCGCAATTTTTCACGGGTAACAACTAGTAAAAACTTTAAACGTGAAAAGAAATGTGGGTAACCAGTGTGGGAATGATTTGAATTGTTACTTTTCTAGTTAGTTATGAGTAGTGATGAAACAAAGAAAATAATTACTTTTATATTGAGAACGGAAAAGTCGGCCGAAAGTGGAACATTTTGTAATTGTTGAAGGTTTATAGTTAGTAGTAAATCTTAAAAGTGTTTTACTGTACCGATTACATTCAGAAAACGTCACCATAATATAAACGAAAAAAATATTTAAAATGTTATCAAAACAAATTAATAAGGTTTTTTAGTCTTACAAAGTTCAACTGATTGGGTCAAAGTTTTGTTTCATACCAAATGTAGATATAGGTTTCTTTGTTTGATGGAAAGAATTCACAATTAAACTAAATTAAATCACTTTCCGACAATTAATAATAACACCATGACGAAAGTGTAGGGGGCCATATTGGCCCGGAGCTCTGAAAGTCATAATTACAAAAAGACAAAATGAGAAGAAATTCTGTAATTATTAGAGGTGAAGATTCTCTCAGTATCACCCTGGCGAGAGACCACCATTCAAAATCAAAATGTTGTTTAAAATAGTTTTAGCTATGTTTAGTGGTTAGATTTGAATATCTAGGTTCTAAACAATATCCTTTTCCCTTTGTCTTCCTTCCCCTATCCTACTTTCTTCAGTTTCACAACATTCCCCAAATGGTAGATTACTTACCACCGTGCTACCGATTTCGAACGGTTAAATCCCAAAAAAATAAACAAGGCATATCCTTTTATATTTGTGTTTGAAAAATGGTTAGGTAGGAAGTAGGAACCAAATTACTGACTAATCAAAAATCTCTTGAAAAGTACATTTGTACTAAAATATATTAATGTCAGAAGTTATGGAATCAGTACAATAACGTAATAAAGAAAATATCTCTCCAGATTATCTTTGTGATATAACTTTCCGAAGAAAATAAATAACAGTCAGCAAAAAAGGAACGATTTTCTCAAACAATGTGGCGTAAGTAGGTACCTACGAAGTTGTTTGGAAAAGCCAGCGAACACAGATATATACGTATATTTGGCGCGAAAAACTGACGCAGGAATTGGCGCGAAACAGACCGAGACGGTCATGTTAAATTATCACTGGTGTTGTCAGATCGCATAACAAAAATAGTAAAAATATTCAACCATTTCGATATTTCATAACGTTAAGTGACGGATGAAAACGGAATATAGGAAAATTTAAAAAAAAAAACATATTTAAAGCAGGTATTTTGTATATTGATTGATAAAAATTAACACAGTATAATATATGAGTTATTCCTCCATATATTTGCATAGTTACTCAAGTTTTTGAAGAAAAAAACCTGCTTTAAATTTGATCTCAACTCTTACAATCTAAATCTGCATTCAAATAAAAAAATACGGATTGAAAAAGTTATAAAAAGGAGCATGTCATTTGAGTTAAAACATCTGAGTTTCTTTTTTCGAATTTCTACGTAATATGTAGACGTGATGATTTTTTTTATTATGAGTATTGGACCGGTTATTAATTTGTCTATATGGAACCTAATTGATATTTTGTTTTTGTAAAAACATATCCTCTAGGTACGATACCAATAAAGGTCAATATTGTGAATTCAAAAATACTTTTATTTTGCTACAATCAATCTTCAACGAGTAAGCTGCAAGCTGTAATAACTATTTCATATTGTAATTAGGTACTTTGATTAACAGGAAAATCACTTCAAGTTAGTTTTTTTATTTTTATGTGTAAGTAACCTTAACGTTGAATCACTGTTTTGTAAATCCAAGGGAAGTACATAGTTTTTATAGAAGTTCCGTTTTTTTTCATTGTGTGATTAAACGATTTGATGTAATTTGACCGGTTAATAACTGAGTAGACAAACGCATCGGATTCCCATCCGGGCGTTGTGGGTTCAATTTCTCTGCTAGTGAAGTCCTCCTTCATTGCACAAGCAACATTTTCCGCTTATTATGGTGGTAATTCATAACCCGGGAATATTTGGCTTTCTTAAAAAAAAAGTGCAACTTAAAATTATTACTGATGAATATTTTAGGGCACGCCAAAAGTGACGATTTCAATGAATTGGGTTCTTCAAATTGACATTTTAAAATTGAAGCTTTTTATAACCAACGTTAAACTTTTATAATATTTAATTTATTTTTAACTTCATACCTTTTTTTTTGTTTCTTCGATTTAATTTTATTAATTATTTAAAAAAGAGATTTATTGAAAAGGCATTCACCATTAATAGATACAAAATATTGTAATGTAAAATAATAACAGATACTTTATGTTAATCCATGATATCATCCAATAAATTAAACTGTTTTTGTCAGTCTTCGAGTATAAAATGATCGGTAAATAAGACATTTTTTATTTAACGTTTGAGATCCGCATTTCCGCAAATTTATTTGATCTGATGATTAAATGATCTCATCAAAAATGATGATGATAACAACAACCATTCCATATATTTTAAGCAATCAGTATAGGAAGACTACATCGTAATATTCGATTAATAAAATAAGGATATCATGTAACCACTATGTAATTATAATCATGATCACGCAATATACACCTTTGAACTATTAAATTGCATAAAATGTGCACATAATTAGACTGACATGCAAAAATATCCAGTCGAAAAATTAACCAAACAATTATCAATTATATTATATTACAATTTACTTGGATGATGATTTTGCATTACTTAAATAATGATTAAATGAAGCAGGAAGGAAACATTGTAACAGCTATTAAGAACATACACAGGTTTTCCACATATATTAGAAAGTTTCCTAAGAAAGGTAGAATAAATAAATTATTATAATTAATTATGTATTCTGCAAGTGCTGATTACATTGTTAATATTTTCTCATCATGACGGATGATTAAAATAAAACACTCCAATGATTCCAATATTATAGACCGTTGAATAGCAACTGTAATTATTAATTAAATCAAATATAATAACATGGTTTTAACGCCGAATATTGATGTTAAAACAATATTATTCATATATTTGATGCTGATCAGGCTTCGCTTGTACTTAGCATCATTAGAACACTATAGGTATAATATTCCTATTTACATTTGATTGTTTTTAAATTAGTCAATAGATGGAAGCTTTAGGTAAATGTACACTATGTTGTTTTTTATGCCAAGAGATGTCGCTTATCTTGGGAATCTACTTATAATATTGTTCCATTTTTATACGACAAACTTTAACTATGTAAGGCTCTGACCGTTGAAAAAGCTTAAATACTACAAAATGATTGTTGCACCAAAATTATACAATAAGCATTGATAAAATCAAAGTGTCAGTTCACGATGTCCCACGACAGGGTGAACCTCAGAGCAATAAATACAAGAGAGAGCGCTGCTGTAGTTTTGATGAGTTTTGCCGAACTCGGCTAGGCCTGGGCGTGGCTAAGACTAGGGCTACGGTATTTATACATCCATTCATAGCACATGTCGACATAATGTTTTGTTTATTCGTATAACCACTTTTTCACAGGATTATCATAAACAAAAATACAGCATATAACCTAAAAACCGTCGACTTATGTCCATTTATGTCGCATATCAAAAGGTGTGGGCGGAGTCAACGGAGATGCGGGACACAAAGAACATCCTAACAATACTTTAAAGCGGTGTGATAATTTGGGAAATGTTGCTGTCTCTTTCTTTCTCATAGTTTACGACGTAAAAACCCGGAGAAAGTGATTTATCCCAAATTTGTATAGGTTGGGTAAAAATAAATAGCTCTCTCTCCATATATTGTTACACCAAGGGGTGAATCAACCTAAAATAGCACTTCATTTAATACTTTTGCTTTTCTACTGTCACTTTCGACAGCCTAATTTTTCTTACTTTTTTTCTCTAATCTTCAATCAATTAGTAATAAAAACGATTTTCTTTTTAATACATTGTGCATATATAGGTATATTGTGCATATAATGGTAGGTAGATTCTAAATGAGTATGTTGTGAAAACGCAAGATAGATACCTACAAGAGATATACATTTTCTAGAAACTCTATTATTTAAACAAGGCCAGATCTAGAGTGTGAAAGATATTCAATTAAGTTCGTAATGATCTGATACTGCGGTTAGTCAGACCATATTTCACTAAACCGCAGACAAGCTGACACTCCCACCATCTACTTACACTTACAGTAAACGCATTACAACTTAATAATTATCTTATACTCGTACACTCTGAATATCTCTATATAGTCCAAATATAGATCATGCCGTATCATGCAGTATCCATCTTCTGTGAAAACAGGGGAGCTATCAACGATGGGCATAAGGCATACACGATATCCAATTTAAAATCAATTCAAATTTATTGAAATGGAAATCTAAACTTTCAAAACATGTTTGGACGGATCTAATTTTTCAAAGTGACGACTTTTTAAAATTATCCAGGAGGGAGAGAGGGGAATTACGGCCGCTTTTACTATCTCAGGTGGGGAGATTACACAATGTTTCAGTCCTTTACGTCGTCTGCAGGGGATATAATTTGATCGATTAATAAAATGTATAAAATAAGTAATGTTCGTGATATCTATCTGCTGAAAACATCCGAGCTCAAAATGAAATAGATTTTTGGTAATTCATTTTTTTACTAACCCACCTTGCAGATATTTGACTTAAATTAAAGTTTAAAAAGATTAAAATGTAAGATAACATAAGAAACACATTGTTAGATTATAAATTACCTATTTATAATAATTCTCAGAAAAACAAAAACACTGATATTCACTTTACAAATGCCGATTACACGTATTACTTTCATCTTTTTCGAGTTGGATGCTATTTACATAACTACGTCCATTTAAAAGTCAGCTGCTGGCAGTCACCTTAAAAAAAATAAAATCTTAATGATGTGACTTTTTTAGATTGTAAGTATTTATACTGAGGTATAAACATGATTGTTTAACGGCAACGCTTAACGAACTTAGGCCACTCTAAAAAGTTAGATGTCCCCACAGTATTGTCAAAGGAAAAAAAAGGCAAATATGTGTGCTTTCTAGATACGAAATTTAACATGTATTATTGAATGTATAGCGTGGAATACCGATTTACTATGAAAAATCGCAAAATATAAAAAAGACATATTCTTCGAGGACCAATACACATTGATTGTATTACAATTTCCTGTGCCCTTAACCGTTCAAAATAAGTGAAAATAGACTGCTGACACCTGAAACAAAGAAATAACCATATCATAAGTAACAAATATAATTTAAGTATAAAAAATATAAAAACAATAAGTAAAATAAAATTTATTTCGCCGAGACGAGATTTTTTTTCGAAATTAACCAAAAACCATTCCTATCATCTTCAAAATAGACTAGATTTTCTGTCTGATAACGATCATAAACAACGATTTTCTAATGCAGTTTGATATAAAAGATGTTCTATGCAATTGATGCGTTGTGTCGGAATAGATCTGAATGCCGCCATAAATTACCCGAATTTATAGCACTTTAAGCACTTTACGTACGCCATTATTTAGCACCGTTTGGTAATAAATTTGCACAAGCTACTTGTAGATGTTATCTCTAGAATGTGTGAACGGGATCCATGGTATTGCAATTCCCATTAATTATTAATACTTGTAATACGTAGAAGATGGGAAAGGGAAAGATATGGGGAAGAGGAAGATGGAAAGTAGCTGATTATTCGGATCTGGCCACGAAAAACGGCTAAAGCCATTTTAGGCAACGTTACAATGTCGAATGGTGATCTCTCACCATGGTTATATTGAATGTCTACTACTTTGGATACCCCTTAGATACTATACTATTTACAAGAATGATGAATGCGATATTTAATGAACAGCTCCTATCTAAAGTTGACTATCATCAGGGCAATCTTCACACTGAAGGCTGTTGCAGCCCAAAATAACCCGGTCACCTTATAATTAACATCTTAATTCAGTCAGTTTTCGTATGTAGCCGGAAAATGTTGAGATGATCCTTATAAATCACCAGGTATTTATCGAATACAAGTTAGAAAATTTATATGAGAATCGATAGAGTTTTTTTTTATATGGTGGCAATTTATGACATACATATTAGATTTAATCTTAGCATTCCATATTAGTATTTGGTCGACAGTGTGGAGGGTCGTTAACAATACAAACGATGGACGCCTTATGTGCAAACGGTTAAACCAGTGATTCCCAAAATGGTCTATATCGACCCCCTGGGGTCGATTCCGACCTGCGAGGGGTCCACCTCAATGAAAAAAAAAATTGGGGGTGCATGAGACGTAAATGGGGGTCCACGAGAGTGGATTCCATTTAGGCAGGCCGTCACCAAAATGTTGGCTTCCCGCAAATGTAATAATCCACCTCACAGATAGTACCTATGCAGGTACTTACGTAATACTCTCTTATAATAGACATTAATTCCCTAATTATTTTAATTATAATAATTTTTTGTCGATTTGCTAGTACTTTTCGATTTCAAATCTCTACCGACTAGTGCTTTTTTTCGGAGGGTAAATTTTGTTGATTTGCTAGCACTTTTTTGGGGAGGTTATTTTGTCAATTTGCTAGTACTTTTCGATTTGAGATCTCTACCGACTAGTACTATTTTTTGGCGAGTTTGACTTCAGTTGAAGTGTTCATCGCGAAGGGTTTATTTCAAAGAACTAGCAGTTCCCAACGCTAAAAAAACAATATTAGGAAAGCAGGGGGTCTACACAAAACAGAAAAAATCGGCAAGTGGTCTACGGGACAAAAAAGTTTGGGAACCTCTGGGTTAAACTGTTTCAATATGTATTAAAGTTATTAAGTTAAATTATTAAAAAGGAAATATTATCAAGTGCAAGAATTCCATTGTTCAGGTTCACACAACAGCCGTGAAAAATTCTATGAACTTATTTCGCAGGGTTATGACCTACTTCCAGCTGCAGCTTATTGTTTACCCACGTAGCTGTAAATGGTTTTCATGAGACCATTAAACTTATGCTAATGGCGGTACTATTAAACATTGTACTCTGATGCTCATTGATTGCTTGGCAATCAGTGTAGTTCTGCGTTAGAAATTATGATTAGTTTTTGTTCCCGTTTGGTTGTGTGGTTATGTGTTTTTGTGGTTGGTTGGTTGTCTGGTTGAGTTGTTGTGTGATTGTGTAGTGTTTACAACAAAACATTGTCGAAGGGCTGCACGGGTAGGACGTTCAGTTTGGAGTCGAACATGTCTAATTCGATACCCGCAGCGATTAGTAACTTACTCCCCCAACGCGTGTTTTGCTTAATGAAATGTTGCACAGTATAAATATATTTGGGGTTGATAGGTTTAGTTTTTTTTCCTAGGGTGTTATTATTTTGATGGCTTGCATGGTCGAGTGGTAAGACGCTCAACTGCGAATCTAGAGGTCGCGGGTTTAAACCCCGCGTGCGCAAATGAATTTCACTTAATTAATATGTGTCATAACACATTTAATCCATGTTAAATAATAAACAGTATATTTGTAGCACGTTTCAGAGTGTTAGATACTCTAAGTATCGCCCTGGTGAGAAATTACCATTCAGAATTGAAACGGTGCTTGAAATAGTTTTAGCCGTGTTTGGTGACCAGATTTGAATAGCCAGGTACTTCCCAACCTTATTCTACCTCTTCCTCTTCTCCTTCTCTTCCCCACTACTTTCAACCTCACAACATACCCCGATTGGGGATGACATAGTCTTACTGGCTCTAGACGGTTGGGAGCAGTTAGCACTCTTGTATGGCATTTACTATATATATTTAATTGAATTTTTCTCCAACTCTTTGTGCATTATCAATTAAATGAAATTATGCTCGTAATTATGTTTTAACGTATTGTACGATTCCGCTCAATCCTCGCGATAATATATATATATAAATGGTTGCAAAATATTCTAAATGGCAACTTTTTATGACATTTTAAATCAAGGTAATATTTTGAATAATTTAAAACCAATTCAATAAAAAATAATTAACTGTCAATTGTTTGATTAGATGTCGAGGATAGTCACACACATAAAAAAATCTATCGGTTGAGTTCGGCACAAAAGTTGTGAGCTTATCATTTTCCTATGTTCATTATTTTCTAAATAAGTGCACTTTTAATGACTGTGGGAAAGTTTTCATTTAAGTACTTCAGTAAATAAAAGCTTCTTTAATCATTGAGTTGTCAAACAATAACTTTTTACAAAAATTGCGTAGAAAACTAAAGATCATTTAAAAACTCATGTAGCACACACTGTAAACCACTTCCGTTTTATATAACAAAAGTGGAACTGCGAGAAAAGCGAGAAAACGGTCTGCTGATGTGCCGATCTCAATACTCCATCATAATTCACCGCACGAAGAAATCTTTTAAACGGCTGATTCTCGATACGCCGCCATATTGTTTTAGAAAGAAAACTGGCGCTCTTTTATTTTCTTTTAGTTGTTCGTGTCGCCGCCAGGGTGACAACACAAAATCATAAAAAAACAATTGTCATGTATTAATTGCACTCCACTGGTATATGCACATTCGTAAATAAAAATAATTAACTCTTCTGCATGAGAAAATTATTTACGGTAAAGCGGACAACACATATTTGTTGCGTCGGAAACTATTTATTAAATGATAATATCGGCGTTTTTTTAAGTATTTCAATGTGCATGAACTAAGTACGTTAATAAATTATTTTTTCTACTTCTATTGCTTTAAGCATTCAAAACAAAAAAGAACCCCAATTGAAAAATATTTTAAAAGCGAAGCAACAAAAAAAAACCATGGCGTCTTTAGTTACTCTTGTGGCTACCAGCACAGATAATATTGTAGATCAATAACCGTATATTTCATTAAACATAAAGTTTTGGTTTCTTTATGCATGCGTAGGTACCGCTCGTATTAACCTTTGCTGACGCTTTCGGTAATTAAATATAAAATCTAGCGCGTACAAAGCATATCTTTTTTTGGCAGATTAATGCTCCGGAACGCAGTCAGCAAGCATGAACTTTCCTGTCTCTTATTTAAGCCATATATTATTACACCAACTAGGTACATAATTTATAAAGTAATAGGTCTATTGTTGACTGACAATTAGGGTGCTTAAAATATATTTCTTTAATCAACTTTCTACATACAAGTAGACATTCTAGGATTTCCCCAATGAAAATTGGTTGCATTAATCTCGCGATGACACCATGATATATTTTTTTTTAAATGTAATTCATAATAAAATACAGTATACATACAATGCAGGGATAGCTAAAACATGTTTTCTCGTTGGCTAATAGTGACAAGCTTCGGGGTATAACAGTGATAGTGTTGTGGCAGTATATTTGAAGGTGGCTGTTACGTAAATTAAATAAAAGAAGTAATAAATAAAATAAAAATAGACAAGACTGCATAAAAAAAAATTACTGGTAAGAAATTCTTACCACCTTGCGGCGATTTTGCAATTAAAGCAGCTTCGCTAGAATTGAAAAAAGTGACCATAGCGAATGAAATTTGATACAATATTTCAAACAAGATGTGGATCATGGAGAAACGCGGTAGGTCTGAAAGGTGCGCGATAGCTCAGTGGTTAGAGCTGTCCTTCGGATCCAGATCCGGTTGCACCAAAAACCTTTTTTCTTGTGTATATATTTTTAAATATAACATATATACATTATGATGGTTAATATCGTTATTTTTTCTATAATGACGAGAATCGAACCCTAATCTCAAGAATTAAAATACTAACATTGTGTACCAATTTTAGTAACATCGTTTTATTTTATACATAATATGCAAATTACACAGATTTCTTACGTTTTGAAATTTGAAAAAAAACCATTAATGTTGAAGCGTGCATCTGATATTGTAAGTCACGACTGTTTATTGAATTTTCAAATTATACCTACATATGATAGTATAAATTAAAGCACAAACCACCTACGTACAACATACTCTACAACAGCTGTGGCGATCAAATCGAATTGCGTATAGCGTAAAACATTATTTATCGAGTGAAACTAATTTCCAATTTGACCGAGGCGAATATAATAAAAGAAAACAAAATCGGTGACGTTACCCGTATCACATGACGCCATGTCTCAAAAGAAATTGAAAAAAAAAACATTTAGTGCCTATTTATTTTGATTCAGAGTGAAAATGTACGCTAGGCGCCGTTTTATACGCTCTCATTTTCTCTTGATTGTTTTTGAGCATATTAAGCGACGTATTTTTCTATTATCCGATAAAAAAAGGTAAGTTATTTTGGCATTACATCGTTTGCTTAAAACGTTCTTCAAGTTAATGTGTTGTACAAACAATTATGCATAATATGAATACATAACTTTTTTCAAATATAAACATTATTTCAAAACACTGTAAGGATACCATAAAATACCCATATATCATACATTCATAAGCATAATTAACAATTAAAACGAAAAAACACATTACATTGCTACAATTCCACCGACAGATGAATTATTACGAAGATAATTTTATTATTATTAAGAATACCTATAAATCATTTTTGAAAAAACTTATTTCAAACTGTTTTTCGCTAGTACCACACTTTATGCAAATGGCGTCATTTCCTCCGTTTTTTGTTGTTGTTTATTTAATGATGACACAAAACTCTAATTGATGAAAATAGAATAGTCACCAAAGATGAAAAAATATTCAAACATTGATTAGAAATAGGAAGAAGTAATGGAAGATGGAACTTTGTAGAACATTAAAATCAAGCATTCATTTTGTAACACAGCTTTGTATTTCAATCAATTTTTTTAAATTTTAAATGTGTCGTTATTATATTACGATTACCCTTTATTTGTTTTACTCAATTAAGACATCGTTTATTGTTGTGATGATGAAACTCTGTTAGCAATTATCTTTACAGTGTATCATCCACCTCCAATCAATAATCTAAAGAAGAAGTGTGTCAGCCATATGCTGCAGCAAAACAGCAACTCATCAAACTCATCAACAGCGATGATGACCAGCATTTAACTAAAGATCAGTTTAGTGGAGTTCGGGATGGTTTCACTTTCATATAAAATTTCTACTCTCACTCTTCTCAGCTTTTTCCAAGCCTTTTAATCTTTATTCTTTCTTTATTTATCTCGACAACCATAATCGAGGTGGGCACTTTCAATTTCACGAGTAACTTTCAATGTTGATGGTATTTGTCTAATTTCGTACTTGAAGTCAGGTATGGGTCTAATGCAAGTGAATGGAATAGATGGCATAACGTGCAAATGTGTAAAGTGCGACGTAAAAAAACTACTTTTACTATCTAATAAGATTAACTGAAAGTTAAATATGAGGATTAGAGATACTACAAGAATAAATATCGCCGTTATTCCGAGAGCTTATTATTTTATTGTGACACGATATATTAACGTTACCCGAATGTTTGTTTTTGTAAAATATATTATGGATAATATAATAATTGAAAATATTATTTTTAATTTGATTATTTCAGTATGTACTCACAGAGGAAGTAATCAATAGTATTTTAGATTGTTCAAGAAATGTTTAAAATTAATTTAAAAATTACATTTTCTTGAGAAATACATACTTACAACCGCGTTAATTGAATTTACATTAAAATACACTAAACACATTCACATATGCTCTATGCCATCGAAATATCGGAAAAACAATAAGTTTTCCACATTATATTACATGAAAGTTCATTCCAAGAAAATTGAGACAAAAATATATTTTTTTGTCATTCACCCAGTCTATTAGACGCATGAGCCTTGAGCGAAAGTTAACATTGGGTAAAACTGTCCCTCACGCGGAGATCAGTCAAGTGCGACAGATCGATTAAACTCCTTTCCGCAACTCGATTTAATGTAGGCAATCACGAAGAGGAGTCATTGGAAAATATTTGCTGGCCCGGTGTATTAGCGAACTGACCCTTGGAGCCTGTTCAAATGTGCATTATAAAAAGATATGTGCAATACCTAATGTAATCAGCAGACTTAACTATTTTCGTTATTTATAAAGGTGTCTTTCGTAGAGCTTTGGCCTCCTCGAGAATGTCAATCCACTTGATGATTCATTAATTTTTGTGAAAATTCGTTAAACAATATTAAGATTTTAAATTGCAATCTCTAATCTGAACACCTTCTTCCTTGTGTAGGTTCACTGTCTATGATGTTGCTTTTATATGAGAAAGCCATTGATTTTTTTATGTAAGTGAGTTTCATTGCGTCCTTGAGAATGTTTTGAGGTAAGAGGAAATTGAAGTAGAGGAAGAATGATGTGAGAAGGAAGATTGGGAGGTATCCGGCATTCATAACTCACCAGGGTGCTACTGAAAGTACTTAACATATATTTTTAACTCTGGAACGCAGTATAATTTTGCGTTTTGAAAACCCTGTTTCTGAGTCCCAAACCAAAGTTTTTCCCGCTCCACCATAGAGCTCGTAATCTTGGCATTATATTTTTCTTTCTATTAATTAAGAGGTTTGTACTATAATGTTTATTCAAAGTTAGTAATTCGTTATAAGTTATAACATTAGATTCGTGACTATCAATCATTTTTACCTTTTGATGAAGAAACGAGAGTCACACAAATATTACTATCAAATAACACACTCATCGTTCCTCGTTAAAAACATGGCAACGTCATAACATCAAGCTCTCATCATATTATTTGGATCCCCTTTACTTTTCGAGCTGTCGAATTCAGTTTTTATTTGATTGGAATTATATCATTATTCTGTCGTTTAGCAAAATTAAAAATATTTAATTCTTATACCTACTGTCAAAGCTCTTTGAAAATCAAAATTGAAAATAATTAAGATTAGTATTGAACAAAATACTTTTTGTTTTGGCGCTAGTGTAAATAATTCGTTAAACTGTGTCACGGATTTAACATATCACTTCGTAGAAAGAAACGTGTTAATAATATTGAAAGTTCTGAGAAGATTTATTTGTCGATTTTCAGAAGAGTTAGTTTACACACTTTGTTTTTGGCATTTAAAATTTGTTTTTTTTTGTTGTTCTAGAAAACTGGAAGAAAATTAGACGTGCTACTGGTAAGGCCGATATTTTACGTTATTTCTGATGTTAATTATAGGTAAATTATTTATTTATTAAATTTAGTGACTAGAGAAGTATAAAGTTAGAGTAATCGGGAACGTTCCTTGACTTAGCACGTTTAAGGTAATCAAATACTTGATTCGGGTATTACCCGACATCGTAACATATATTGAACAGTATGTATGATACGATTTATGAATATTAATCCAGCAAAGAGTGTGTGCTAAGACACACTTGTGTGGCGTTTCATATTCTCGGCATATGTGATGGTTTTTCGAATGCATGCATAATACTTATTTTTTAAGTTTTAAATATAGCAGCTAATCAAAAGTTTAATTTTCTCACATTTTTTTGTTATGTCTGCAGTTTGGGAATTGAAAAGTAGTAACAGGTGTGCGAAAAAATTGTTGACAGGAGAATGGCGCCTAAGAAGCGAGTGAACGGTTAGAACTCACTAAATGCAAACAAAAACTCATGAGTTGTTAGTTGATAGGTTTTTTCCGCATAATTTTAATAAAACGACGGACACACTTAATCTGGCAAGCATTTGTTGACATTTAGATATGCTTTCACGTATTAAATTTATTGCACATATACATGTTCATCACCAACATCGTAACTCTGGATATATTTAATTTATTTTTACCGCGATAGTTGAAAAGTCGTTTTTTGTATGATTCATCAAATTAAATAATCAACAATACAACCCTCGGACAACATCGCACCGTTTATCTTTATGTTTCTTACTCTTCATTCTAATCTTACTGAATAACCTTAGTGTTTTTTTTATTACCCTTACATAAAAAAAAAATCGTATCGTAATCTCATTATAATATTAAAAGTTTTTCTTCTTCATAGAAGAGAAGTGTACGGTGCACACGTATTTGTGCATCAATTATAATTATGTGTAATCATAGGAAATATATACAAATACTAAAACATATAAAGGAAAGCAGAAATAAAAACAATGGTATGTCCCCAAGGGAATGTGTTTTAAGGCAGGAAAAACTGCCAAACCACCATGAATCTAACTTCTTCTTACCCCCAGGAGTGTTGTTTATGTTCAGGGGATTTCGAGTATTCTCCAGCAAATAAACTAGGTCCCCAAACCTTAATTATCAATAGTATCTCTGTTTTGTGGTATCTACCAAGGTGTACATATAAACTTACAACGTACATAAATCCTGATCGTACCTTTAATTGTTTATTTAATCACTAGGATATTATTTGATCCCAAGCCGCCAATGCAATACATTTCTATTTAAATACAATTAAGATACTTTGATAATTACGCTTTGAACACCGTTCTCCCGACAATTCGTTTATAAAATAACTTTGCAGCAACATTAAGTATATATTGCCACCTATGACCGATTTCCCTTTAACCCTCTTTAACCCGATTATTATATTATTATTAATTCCAATAGTGATAACATTTTGAAAAACTAGTTTGAATGAAATTTAAAAACTTTTAATTTTCAGAATTTTAGTCAAGCATGGCCATAATCAGCATGCTTATAAAGATAACACTTTTGTAACGAGTAATGATATATTGACGCGTATTTAAAAAAAAAAACAATCATTCTTGGTTATAACCATAACGAATACGGTTCACAAATATATCGAATGACATTCGGTCCCCGGTGGAACACTGCAAAATTCATGTTATTAGCCTATCGTTTAAAACATGGTTGTAAACACTTTAATTAGGATTGCTAAAATTCATGAAATGTGTTTTCTTCATTTCACTTATTTAAAAAAAGACCTGACAGGATACTAATTTAACAAAAATAATTCGCAAAACTTCTGACCGATTTATCACAATAAATAAAAAATGTTTGAAAAAAAGTTATTTGAAAACAGTACAAGGTATCACAGAGGGTTGATTGAAGCTAGTTAGACATTACGATTAGCTGGCATTCATCGATGTGACCGTCAGCCTCCAACATACACATCAGAATTTACCTGCGTAGGTATCTTGAAAATAAGTTGAACAGCCTGCCGCAGTTCAATTACTCATAAACGCTGTCCGCTTTTACAATTATGTCCACTGTAATTACTCTAGTAAAAGTGGTCAAGTAATGTTGTGTTTTCAAAGACAAGCACTTTATTTCGAGATGGTATTTATTTTCAGATTTTCTTTACGAGGCTTGGGCTGGGCTATTAAAGCTTTCGTTATAGTAGGTTAGTTCAGGATAGGCTAGCTCAATTTGGTTAAGGTAGGTTAAATTAGGCTAGTTCTGGTTTCCAAGTGTTATGTATGATATTGTAATACTATTATAAACCTTTTATTTTTAGCCTTTCCCAAGTAATCGACTATGTGAATAATCAAAATATTTATATTCAATAAAAAATCAACTAAAATTACTATGATTATAAATAAATAGCCATCGTAACATCTGTATATCCGAGAGATTAATCCAAGATTTAATTCAATTATACGATTATTTCAGAATCGTACATCGTAATCCTCCATTACCACCTGTTAAGTGCGTAGGCAAATGTACCAATAATCGAGCGAGTGAGTGAAGCTCCAACGTAATTCCAAGCCATTTTTCAAACATATTGGTGGAAAAGATAATGTGTATTGAGTTCTCGTGCAACTCTTTAAATTTACGCGCAGCTAATTAAAACTCTCCAATTACACGGAAGTGAGTACAACAAATATAATTGCTCTATAGAGACAATGCAGCGCATGATTTTAATCGAGCATTTAAAAATAACAATGAATTAGCGAAATGCGTTGCGTGACGCTCGTTTTCAGATACGAAAAATAATTATACAGCCTCGGGCGCTGAATTTGATTTTTAATATGTATTAGACCACAAAATATTTTAAAAGAATATTTGAAGAAATTAATAAAGATCAGAAAAAAAAAAGATTTCATACAAAAAAATACAGAAAATCATAGAGCATTTTAAGAAATGTGGGTATAGATTTTATGCAAACATTTAGAGATATTGAGGGATTACCAATTTACAAAATCAATTTCGTATTTTCTCGATGGCATAATATAATTTAATAATGAACTTCCCTGTGTAAATCCTCCAAGTTTGTCATATTTGGTGATAATTTAGGGAAGGAATTTTTTTATGTGAGGTAGGTCCATAACTTCTTGACCCAGTGCAGAGTATCTAACCGTTCTGATACGAAGTTCGTTCAATTGTTAATAACATTAATAACGAAAACATAATTTCTAGCATTCGATTTCTTCGGATTGCTTCATGTTTCCGGGAACGTAAAAACTCCCACGAATCTCTCGCTTTGATATTATTATATAGTTAATTGAAAGTGTGTCTGTGAACAATTAAATGTGCGTTCAATTTACAGACAAACTTTTCGCAACTTATATTTCCATGTAATGCGTGAATCGATTGTTGAGAAAAACGCAATTTTCCGGAAACGCTTAGGGTTCGTGACCGGAGAATTGAGTTACAGAATCAGTCTGGGTTTGCGTATTATCACAAAGCAGTGCTTTATATTCTGTAATAACAATAGCTCAATAAGTAAGAACTCATGCAGTTATCGATAAATGCAATTTTTATTGGTGAAGATAGTGATAGACATAATAGAAATAAAACCATTTATGAACACTTAAATGGAAAAAACACGATAAATAGCTGATATTCCACCGTACTTATCTTTCTCAGAAATAAATAGAAAAATTGAAGAAAAACGTGAAACCGGGGAAATTTATTTTATTCTGTTTAGCTACGATTGTGCTCCAAAATGGGGAATGTTTTGATTATAATAATAAATAGATTCAACTGTGATATATGTAATTCAAAAATTTAATCCATCTTTGACCCTTTATAAATACACGAGCGGAACAATATACTAGTAAAAAAATTTTAATAGTCATAACCTACCGCTCGCAGCTCTTGTAACATGACAGATTTAATTTTCATTAAAAGGCGTAGGTATAATTTAACTTCTCGCATAGACACCAACTTGCCTAATAACACGTATTTAACTCGGTTAAACGTAAATGCGTAATTGTACATAATACGTGTTATTTCATTTCTGGCCTTAAGTGATCACCGCAAGAGCAAACGTAATAAATAAACTAAATATAATTAGAATGATTATTCCAAATGAATTGCGTAGAATTAGATCAAAAAAATTATAAAAGCGTGTCAAAAAGTACGTTACAAAAAAAGGTTTGAAAGCACGCAAGGAATATAACACGTCAATCACGAATTAGATTAAACAATATAATTTCCTTGTGCGCACGAGTGCTGCATTTTTAAAATTGCAACTGTTTTACCTATAAAAAAAATCTTTTCAAATCCAGAAAAAGCGGAAAAGTACCTACCTATAATTTACTTTAACAGACGAGTGTTTTTATTCTATTCTTTCGTTTATACTCTGTGTGATTTTACACGGGTGACAACTGGTAGTTACATAAATTGTCAGGTAATTATCTCAGACTGTTAAGCGATTTAAAAGTAAGCGAGTAGGTAAATAATTTTAATAGTTTTATTTTTCGAAGTTTGAATTAATCGTGACTGCCCTAGGCAGGGGCACGCCTAGACTGTAATATAAGTATGCCGGCCAACTAACTAACCATCACGCTATTTCTCGGCAGTAGGCACAGAAGTTGGAATGCCACATAACTCAATAATACATTTAAGAGGGTAAGAGAGCAGACGATATTATCAAGATTTGCTAAAATAGTTATAATTTTTGTCGTGTGTGTCACTGTCGTCGTATTTTGTAAACTATTCCATCAAAAGTTCATTGTACATTGTTACTTGTACATTGCACACTATCCCACAATATCCCGCTCGTAAATACGAACATTCCCGAACCAATATTAACGGTCTTCGTGTTTCCACACAGTTTGCTTTTTCCCCATAATTTGGGGGAATTTCCCTTGATATTCCTTATTTTGTCTAAAATATATATTTTATATTTTTATACAGGTGGATAAATTACATGCTTCAATGAGTTTGATTGGGGAGGTAAATTATAATGTTTTTTATGGAGTTAACACTAAAATCTATGACAATGTTTAATTAAAAATATATACATCTCAATAAAGTCAACAAAGTTTTAATAAAAACAATTTTAACTTTCTTCCACTTATTTATAAATTTAATCACGACACACACATCAAAAGGAACATTGTGAGTAAATCGTGAAGGACCGTAATCGGAAGAAAATTTCAAACTTTTGAATGTATGAGTAATTTTTCCATCGAACGTGGCAGAAGACGGCTTACGGTATTAATACTATCAGATTACTTTTTTATAGTGAATACCGCACAAGAGTTTCAACTGCTCCTAGCCGTCTGGAGCTAGTCTCCTTCTGGTATCCTCAATCGGGGTGTGTTGTAAGGCTGAATGTAGTGGAGTGGGAAATTATATTAGGAAGAGAAAGGTTTGGTAAGTACCTTTGGTTATTAAGATCTGCTCACCAAAAGCGGCTAAAATCATTTTAAGCAACGTTTCGATTCTGAATGGTGGTCTTTCAACAAGGCGATACTTGGAGCATCTACCACTCTGGTGACTGATGATTATAATGACTCTTAACGTGACCCGACTCAAGTGTTTGTTTCATTTGATATTAAGTTCTCATTTAGCGTCCTTGACTTCTACTTCCATTCCATTTTATAAAAGATTTGATTCTGAGGAGCTGTTCCTGGGAGTACCAGCTAACTTCACGTCACTTTAAATCTTTGAGCCGCTAATGTATAATACCTATTCAGTAACGTCATCACCACTGAAGACAAAAGGTTCAACGTAATGTATAAAACGTGTTGATTGGTATGCCAAACAATCTCAAGGTAAACCTTGATTTATTAAGAGATTGACCCCAGAAAAAAGGCGAAATTCTGAAAAATATTTTCCATTTTCCCGTTTCCAACAATAAAAATACATAAAATGCGTACGTGATTCGAACCCCTCCACAAATGACTTGTGGACAAAGTAAATTTACGTGGAACGCATTGTTCTTTTTACGGAAACACAAATTTACGAATGATAACGTGATCTAACTCCGCAAACAAGTTGGGCAAATAATAAGAAATACAGCCACTGAAATGAATGCCTTTCTGCAAGCATATACCTGCACCGTATTTACGCTCATACCGCGAACCCCTTTATGTAATAGTTCATGGTTAATTAAGAAAAATCCTATGAACAGATTTCAAACACTATACATTTTCCCCTTTACTTATAACCGAGGTGTAAATGTTACGCGTGTTATAAGGTCGGAATAGCGATAAACTTACTTTAAAACCAGACGGGTTGAATATACTAATAATTTAATATTGATTTAAAAATGAAAACTGAAATATTTGGATTTGAAAAATGTTCTTTCGTTTATTTTTTTTCTCCACGCATACATCTGTTACACTTTCAAAAATAACCTGCAAAAGTAAGACAAATGGACGAACATTTCAAATATAGAATAAAAATAATCGCCGGGTATAACGTATAGGTAGGTACTTTATCAATTATCTAGATTCAAAAGGATTATTTTTAAAATGTGATAATTTTCAACACGTCAAATTTTGAAACTGTCAAACTCGAACGTGCGTACGTACGCACAAAAAATATTGTTCAATATTGGACCCCTAGAGCAACATCGTTGTATATTAGCTATATGTAAAAAAAAATCTTCGTAAAAAATGTAGTTTGAGGCTTTGCTTCATTGTTCAACATGTCTCATGTATTTATTGTTAAGGGTCAGCATCCAAAAAATACCACTTTTTGTTTTTCTATTACAAGTAAAACTATAAATTCTTTATCTGCCAATTCTTTACGGGTAGTTAGGAAAACGTCTAAGATTTCCAGTAAACACAATTCTTAATCAGTAATATTTTTAATTATTTATGAAATTAATACTGGAATTTTAGATAAAACGTTCAAAAATGCCTTAACTGGTTTATAACTGCACTTTTGACTGATATTTCAGTATGTTTTTCATAGAATTTAAAGGATTACAGTTAACAAAATGTATTCATTTTTCTAACTACCCATAGAAAATTTGCATATAAATCATTTGTAGTATTGTTTGTATTAGAATGCTGCAAAGTGACGTTTAGCGTCATTCTTGGGTGCTGGCCCTTAATATTATTAAAGAAATTCTGTTGTTAAAAATATACTTAAGTTCATACGAGCTTTTTGTTAGCCCGGCATAAATAAAAAAAAATCCTATTAATTTAAGCCTTAACGGAAAATAATACGAAAAGTTTTCCATAGATTTTCATGAATTAGCACATACTTAAAAAAATCAATCGAAACGGAATTAAGTCGAGTTTTAGGCTGGAGTGTTACAAACTTTCAAACTACAATGATTAGCACCCATTTGTTTTCTTGACAAGTTGTTTAAAAGCTGAAACGGGCCTAGATTTGATGTTTAGCGAGGAACAATAAAATGTTAAGAAAAAAAAAAACAAAATGGCCTTAATTGTTGAATCGTGACGATGTCAAATGTGGCGATAGTTTGAAACACACCCACCTTAGTTTATATCGGAGAGCTAGGTAAATTGACATACTTTCGATATTGGGATAATTTATTATGTATTGAAGTGTTTTGCAACGTAAGGCGGAAGTAAAAACAGGTAAAACATAACGAATAACGCTGCGGTATTAAGAAAGAGCATGCTGTGAGATAATGAACACTCGAGACGAGACTAATTCGCTATCGAGCACGCATATTACTTGAAATGATTCGGTTAATAATTATTTATTGTAAACTCGAACAGAACGTATTAGATTGTAATAAATTTTAATTATATTACAATTGAATTATAAGTAGGTGGGCTTTCACCTAGATCACGGAATTAAATAAACTTATTCGGGGGGCGCAAAGATGGATAAATGGTGAACGCTTTCTTATTATTATTATATTGCCGGCTTGATAAGAAAATTTACTAACTTTATTGTAGACTTGCTTTTCCACATAAGAATACATAAGTGTGGAAATGTACCTACGTGAAATTGCGTTCGATGACAACATCAGCGAAAATACATTTTCCTAGATGGGTGACTCGAACAGTGAATAATGGCTTGAAGCAGATATATATCTACTTCTGACGGTGTGTTCTATATGATCAATAATACAAAATTTAAAACTTTTCTTTATTAAACTGTTTTATACGAGTTTGTTGACTCTTTCAATGTTTATCGTTGAATCAGATATCGCTTATTTTCTCCCTGGGTTTTCAAATCTTCTTTAATTTTTTTTAAAAACCAATAAAGTTCCCGAAGATTGATAATAATATCTGGGAATTTCTACGGGAACAGTTGTTATAAAACGAGGCATCCTAAAACAAGTCAGGATGGCCGAGCGGTCTAAGGCGCTGCGTTCAGGTCGCAGTCTACTTCTGTGGGCGTGGGTTCGAATCCCACTTCTGACAAATCTTTTTAGTTTGATTTGTTTTATGTTAAATTTATCTATGTACTAAAATATTAAACATTGCTTCTGTAACGAGTCAGTCAACTTTAACATGATATATTTGTATAAATTATTTAAATAAATATATATTTAAGGTTTCAAATATAAACACTTCAACAAATGATTTATGCACATACTAGATTGTATACTGGAATACATCATTGTGGTTAATTCTTTTAATAGATTTTAAAAAATACAGTTTGGCATAAATACTCAGTTGTTAAAAATAAATCAATAGTAATGCACGATAAATAATGAAAACCACGCAGTAATTTATGTTTGATCAAAAGAGCTGCCATATTTCTGTAATGTATTCACATTTTACTTACGTCGCTATAATTTATCGTTTTTCTTTATGTCGCCACGCGAAAGTAACCACGTACGTTTCTGCGTGTTCTCCACAGTTCTTTATATAACGTCAAATGCACAACGTCAAACGTACTACGTCAAACTATTCCAAACGTACAACCTAAAATATATTATTTATTTTCATACTAACGGACCATTGTCCATTTACAAAAATACACAACACGAAATGAGTAAGAACAGCACAATCCTAATATTTGAATGAAGCAATGACAAAAATAAGACACAAATATGTCAACGTAATGTTCAGCGTCAAACATTCAATATCAAGCTTTAAAAGTCCAATGTAAAATTAATAACCTAAAACGTGCAGCGTCAAATATAACACGTCAATTCTAATATACAACATCAAACATACAATGTAAATTTTAAACTTCTAACTAACAACGTCAAAAGATCAATCCAAAACCTAGAATGTCATACATACTACGTACGCACAATGTCAATGTCAAATTTAAAACGGCTAATTACATGCGTTGTAAAGTTGCAAGTCAGCTTTTGTCCGGGTCTTTGTTGTGAAAAGAATTTGAAAAGTCGTTAATGTGTAAAAAAACTTAGTTGCTCAATAAATAATCAAGGTTTTAGTTTGCAAGAATTAATTTTTAAAATCTAAAATTATTCAATCCGGCATCAAGGTGTTGGTGAACTCGATGGTTACTCCCACGCCGTGAGTTGAACTTATTTCTTATATTATATTATCTTATCTGATCTTCCGTTAACAGTTTTATCTCAGGAAGATGCTTTCCTTTTCAATTGTTTGTATTATCGTGAATAATTTTGTTTGACAGCGACTTGGCAAAACATGATTACGCAGATGGGATTTTAATTTTTTAACCACTTTATTACAGATTATAAGTATAAAATGTTTAAATGATTAAAACGTTTGCGAGTGAAAGGTATATTTTTATTGATGATATAGATGTCAAAGGCGCACGTGGTGATATTATGTTGAGGCATATTTCTTGCTGATTGACATAAAATTGATTTCACAGATTTGTGCTTAAAAAGAGAAAGTTGTAAGTAATTTTGTTTTTATTATATTTTCATATATCGCTTTAAATTCCACAAAAAATAAAAATTTAAATAACCATAAAAATATTATTTTCACATAGATCAGAAGTCGTATTTACTTAGAGAATTTAAAGTGAGAATATTAAATCACTTAATTAAAAAAAAAATATATGGTTTTAAAATACAATTAAAAAAATACTCTGAAAAGTTAAACTAAAAAAAAAGTTATAATAGTTTCTTGGTAACTGAATAAATGACACCCTTCCCCCCATAAAGGCATAGTTTTTAACGGGAATATACGATATAACTATTACTGGGCGTTGACGATAATTCGAAACAACGCCACTGTTATCGTTGGCAATTGTCAACTATTGATTTTAATTTTATTCTGATATTGATTTTAAAACAGTTACATCGTTTGTGCCGTTGGGGTGTTCATTTATAACAGTTATACGTTACTTGCCATCGGTGGATTCACTTTACGCTAGGCGCTACGTATCGGCCGATCAGGATAGAAAAATCCACAAAGACGTCTAGTAGGAAGGTATACAACCAAAAGATCATTCCAAATTACGGATATTATCGTTCACGAAGTGTACGCTCTTACATTTTTTATTTATTTGGCGCTTAAGCTAAAACAATAGTTACATACTCAGTGAGTGTTGAGACTCCGTAGCATTGGATAATATTCGTATTTAGCTACTGATATTGGCGAAAAATTTCGTCGAGAGCGTTGGACGTTGACAGAATCTAGCTGTTATTTCCAACGCCTAGTTATATTTTGATTCAGTTCTAGAATATACGCGACCTTGAAGGAAATTACACCCGTGAAAAAATGTAGCCGGATCTCAACGGGATTTAATTTACTTTGTAAGATATGTGTCATATTAGGATTGGATGTTTCACTGGCGGTATAGCTAACTACAATCATTCTGATTTAAACCACCGCTTTAACTATGCCACAGATGAAACAACCGGGCCTTAACTCTTGGGTTAATTGACAATTTGAACGTGACGGTATTACTGATAGGCAACTCATCATCCAAATAATATCTATGAGATAAACGTTGAAAGCGTCTCCAAAGGGTTGACGTAGTAAGAAAAAAAAACACAACACTGATCATGATTTAAACATTCAAGTAATGGAAGACAGAATATTATATAAGTGCTTTCTGTTTTAGGAAGAATAGAAGAGCATGTACGAATGTGAATGAAGCAAGAAGTGTATGCCCAAGATAGAGTATGTTCAATCCTCTTTCCCCGCCCCCCCCCCTGCGGTGAAATGACGTGATGGTTAGTTTCGGTATCGCAGCGAATTTTGAGTCGAACACAGTACTCACACAGATGCATTGCTCGCATACAGCATGTTTCAAACTTGTTTTTAGACTTCAGAAAAGAAAATTCCAGCGAAAAACAAGGAAATTTCACGAAATTAACTTTCGGTTGTTTCAAGTTTTTTCGAACTAATGCATACAAATAACACAGTGAAAAAAATTTCAGAATATTCAAAATAAGAATTCATACACTTGTTGCCCCCCTTTTGCTAATAACAATAAGAAGGCGTAAGCAAATCAAACATCTGTTTCTCAGTAACTTTTCTCAAGAACATCACTGTCGGAATTGTCAATATATGCACCAATACACACAATCCTAAGTATGTGATATTCGCACGGTTATTATATTTGACCTATAAGTTAGAATTCAGTGGGCACGTATCATATTATGTATGATTTTTTTTATAAAAGCAAATATTTCAAGTTCAAGGCATTTTCAGATCGTGATACGTGAACTGTTTCAACGTATTCACAATAAACTATTTGTGAGTCTCGCATTCTTTCAGTGACATTTGCAGAAATAATAAAGGTTGAGTGATTACTTCACTCACGCAATTTCAAAAGAATCCAACTCAAAATTATAAATGATTATCATTTCAAATACTGAGGCGGAAAAATCCAGGAAATGAAACAGTGACATTGTGATCATTCAGAACCTCGTAAAAGATGCCAAGAATTACTCCTCTACTTTCTCATTCACACGGATATGAATTCTTTACAAGCAAAACACACGTGAATAGAATATAACCACCTTTATTCAGATCAAAAGGTGATTCTAAGGCATTCAAAGTATTTTTTTTTAAATTGGCGTATTAACGTATAACACGCCACGTACAGCCTCCATGGTCGAGTGGTAAGACACTCGACTACGAATCCAAAGGTGGCGGATTCAAACCCGGCGTGCGCCAGTAACTTTTATTTAATTAATATGTGTCAAAATTCATTTCGTTCATTTTTTTTTTTTTGAAACAGCTGTCACGCGTAAAAATAATTACATCGCAGAGCTTTTAACAAAAAATAAACTTTAAAACCATAAATATCATTTCATTCATATAAAAGTATATTTGCGGCACGTTCCAGAGTGGTAGATACTCCCTGGTTAAAGACCACCATCCAGAATCGAAACGTTGTTTGAAATGGCTTTAGCCGTGTTTGGTGACCAGATCTGAATAGCCAGGCACTTCCCGACCTTCCTCTTTCTAATCTCCTTCCCCTCCCCACTACCTTCAGCCTCACAACATACCCTATTTGAGGATGCCATAGTCTCACTGGCTCTAGACGGTTGGGAGTGGTTGAAACTCTTGTGCGGTATTCATATAAAAATAAAAATAAACCAATGCTACTTCACCACAGCGGGCTTTCAACCAAATAATAGTTACCTCGAGAGAGTTTCCTCTTGGGGTAAGAATAACCTCATCGAATGTAATGTTTCAAAGACCCGATCATGTCTGATTACGACTAAAAAGGATTGAACTGTCAATCTCGTCTCCTTCAACGGAAGCAATCTTCCCAACAAGCCTTCCATTGACATGCTTCGTGTAATTTTAAGCGACAGCCTCTAAGAATACTGTAAAAAGCCCGTAGATACTTTGATAGTACACAGCTACTTACCGTGTACAAACCGCAAGTTTGGCAGCCACCTCCGGTCTGTAGCCTCAAAACAGCTGTAGAAAAAACTTGAATCTTTGCAGAAATGAGCGGTTCGTTTGATAAAAATCCTCTATCTTAACAAACGGATTGCAACCTTGGAGCACATTCGTGAGATGGCAATGCTGTCCTTGTTCTACTGGTATATCAATGGAAGATGCCCTGAGGAATATGCGTCGTTGATCTCTTCGCCACCGGTGTACTGCCGGGAAACTCGCCAAACACGCGCCCAACATTTGTACACAGTGGACATTCGAACGGGTCGCGTTTACGACAGCTTAGTTGTGGAATGATTTACCGGCCTTTGTGTTTCCTCCCTCCTACAATATAGGACTCTTTATGACCTGGGTTCACACTTTCCTCAAAAAAAAACCCCCACGGAGCATTTCCACAGATAGGTCCCAAGAGAAATAATTTCCCTCGAGGCCTCCCGTGTAGAGTTAATAAAAAAAGTATAAAGATATTAATGGCACCATACAACTCAAGTTTATACGTTCAGATAGTTTTTTTCCGAGCATACGAATGTATTTAGTTTTCGGATGTCAAGTTTGGTAGCTACCTACTTTACTGTTAAAAAATACGAATTACATACAAAGTTGTACGATAAAATTATGAGTTTTTGCGTAGGTATCGACGAGCTCACGATCGCATTGTGCATGCCTCTCTTAACCTAGACTAACCTAACCTTACCCAACAGCGTTTATCTTATTTATTTAGAAATTAACGGACTAAAGTCCAATTGCAAAAAAAACATAAAACACGAAATGGAAAAAAGAACAACGGAGAAGGAATAGCACGTACATAATAATAAATGAAGCGATGACAAAAATAGGAAAATAAACATAAGAGAAAACATTCAAGCCATGGTCTTGTCAAAGTTTTGATAGATTATTTTTATTTTTTTATTTTTAATATTGCCCCATTTGGCCCATCCCTTCTGTTGGGTGAGGTTAGGTTAGGCGAAGGACATGCGCGATGTGTTTATGAACATTTCACTACACCCACGCAAAAACCTTCAGTTTTATTTTTTTCAGTATTTTGCCTCTGAAGGTATACCAGTCGATTACGTAAAGTTTAATATTAATTGAATATGATATGCAGATTAATCAAAAATGGATATATTAAATCAATATGATTTACGACTTTCACCGTCTATACTTTTATATAGGTTATTTTTTTTTTATTGTTGTCTTTCATTTATTTCTCCCCCTTGAGCCACTAGCATAATATTATTAAAAAAAACGCAATTTTACCTAAAAAAACATGGGTAAGTAAAGAACCTCGCGTGAAAGTACGTTCGATATTTAAACTTTTAAAGTGTTGATATTCTTCAACGTTTTCTAACAAATAATTTACAAGTTAGGCCAAGTGAAAAGAGTTATTTATGTATAAAATTACATTTTGTAGACATAACACCTGAGAAGACACGACGGCTGATGACGTTTTACAAGACAAGCTGAATCAGCAAGCCACTGTGGACATTTCATTTTTATTTAAATGAAGGTTGCGTTCATTTAAATTCATTATACATGCATTAATGCTTGTTAAACATGAATATTGTTTCAACGATATTTTCTTTGGTGGTTCGTATTTGCAAAACAGTGCTGCAAGAAAAATACATATTCAATAAGACATATTCACTAAACTGAATTTTTAAACCATCGTACATAAAAGTGATTGGAATGTTCAATTTTTTTTGCAGTCTCAATTCACCATAATTCTGTTTGGGTAATTCCGGCCAATCCGGAGGACTAGATAACCATTCTTTTTGGCTTTGATTTAAGGATTTACAGATTGGGAGGTACTAGAGCTCACTATTTTATAATAATAGGTTAAACTGAAAGAAGACTGTGGGAAACGTCTACCATTCATTATTCTTATTTTAGATTTATGGGGGAACTAATGCCTCCCATTTTCCATCATATCAAGTAGGGTGAGAAGTGAATGGACGGTAAGACGGCTATAACAGAAGAATCTTTACCCATTCAATGACATGTTAGTTCTTCAACTCTTAACACGTTTCAAATATTTGTACTGACACGGCAGTTTCAGAGGGAAGACGGCAAAGTTAGAGAAAGTGGAGCGGCTGTGCGAAGGGAGACTAGGCCTGCAGCGGACGGAGGCTGCTGAAGTAGCATAAGACAGGGACGCCTGGAGGCGCCTTGTCGAAGCGTTGGGCCCCCACCCGAATAGGACAAGGGGGTGAAGATAAGATGATATGAGCTGCACTGATTTTGATTAGTGAGTTTGACCTTGCAGTATGTATTGAGCTGGTGAACGCATCTGTATGCATATGTTGTGCCATATGTTGAACATTTAATTTTTTCTCCTACTTCATTTTCCTTAGAAGATGAAATCTTTAGCAATCCCCTGTACAGCCACAGTTCAAAAGTTTCTAATTTGTTCACTGAACATGCTTTCAATAACCAAGTTTATAATGCACTTAGAAATCTCAAAAGCTTACTTATAGCGATCAGTAACGTTCTTAAATAGGTCGATTAAAAAAAAAACTGCATTTCGTAATATTTAAATACTCTCATCAAGTCCAATATGCATTAGATCGCTAAATTATAGCAGCCGAAATGCGCCAGCTGTACCAACAAAGTTAATTAAATCGCAATGAAGTTGCAAGAAGCGAGCGATTAGCGCCCGCACTGTGCGGCAACAATCGTTTTGCTCGTATTGCATGTTGCGCACATATCTAATTTTAATGGTAGAATCACAATTACAAGAAAATAATAAAATTCACAATCCCCAAGGGAAAAATAGAAAGTGACTTCACAGATTCAGTGTCCCGGGTGTGATTTGAAGTAAACGTGATAATTGCATTTTAGAAACATAAATCGTAGAGCTCCAAAAATGACTTTGAAAAAATAAAATAGATGTACTTACAGTAGAACTAAGAATGGCACAAGTTAATTTCAGTCTAATCGAGTAGCTAAATGTACTCTTCCCAAACATATTTACAGCCAGACGAGTTGCAGTCAAACCTAAATAGTGTAATTGACGACCGGAGACGGGACTCTCCCATCCATTCAAAAGTTATTAAAGAGCCTATCTTGCCTTAGTGTGAGATATAAGGCAGGCATTTGTACAGATATTGCGTGACATAATAGCACTAAAACAAGAAAAACCATCTATTTTAGGCTTATTCTTATAATATAATGGTAGTCTTTAAAAAAAACAGAGAGGTTTCAAATAAGAGATGGAAACAAAAAGAGGTCTTTTATTGGAAATCAATTTCTGTGAAAAGGAGTTAGTTGTACACAAGAGTGAAGGGGTAAGCCCTGGTGAGTTTTCCATCGCTTCAAGAAAAACCTTACTGAAAGTTAAATGTTGGCCGGTTAGTATCTAAGAGTAAGTAGACAAACGCGTAGCTAAGCCCTCCATCATGGCACAAGCAACTTTTTCCGTTTATTACAATGGTAGTAAGAGTTTTTAAAATATTTTCAGGTTATTTGTGATATCGTAACCCGGGAATTTTTGTCTTTCTTTAAAAAAAGGTTAAAGTTTAAAAGTTAAATGTATTTCATCCCACAGAGTTCAGCTTGAAATATCGTGAAACTTGCAACGCGAGGCCGTCGCATAGCCATGACTCTCAGCAAAAACTAGTTCAAACCAAAGTCATCGTGGTAGGAACTGTGAACAGTTATCGGTAAACTGAAACACCATCTACCTAAAATTAGGAGTGGAATTTACTTCATAAAGAAGTCCATCTAAAAGAAACACCTTTGTTATTGCATTTATAATTTTGATTATCATGCAAATATTGGAAGCACTTAATAACACAATAAACTGTATAAAATTACACGAAAACACTACAGCCTGGCAAAAAACTTGAGGAATGTATATAAAATTAATTTGTGGTACATTTTAATATTTAATTACATTTAGAGCATAATAAAACGCCACAATTTCCATTAAGTACTTATTTAAAACGATTGCTGTCATCTTATGCATATTAAACTTATCTTTTTAATACCATTTGCGTTCGCTAAATATATGGCGTACAAATAAAATTCCCAATCCTCTCCTAATTCAAATGCTTTATACCAAAATAACAAGCAAGGGGTGTTAAAAAAAATATTGAAAAACAGGAACAAAAAAAAATCTACACGATGCAACGCTTAGAACAATGGTAACGGAGAATTAATGTAAAGGAAACTAGACATATCAGGATAGCAGAGAATCGTGACGACGTTCTTTGATCCAACTTTGACCGCGGGAGCTTGATCTTTTAAACATTTTCAAATACAAACATTCCACTGCAAAGCTGCCACATGAAATTCGTCTAAAGGCTACACATATTACGAATAACATTTTTTATATCCATATATGTGGGAATAATATTAAATGACTAAAGCATCGTTCATCAAAGAACCAAAGCACAATATTTCTATCGCTGGGCCTCTCATCAATGATAGTAAGTTATTTGTTACCTCATTAAAAATCACCGGTACACGATACACCACAGTGACGTTGTTGCAAATTTTCTTGAGTTGTAGCGATTTCTGACCTGTTTCGCCAATTTTCTTCGTTGGTTGCCTTCAAGTAATTAAGATCTTTATCATTATTTTCATCGAAGTAATCACTCAAAACGTTGCTGTTGTTATATGCCTCGGCAAAAATAGCGCCTAAATCACCAGAGAAGGCGAGTAACGTGAATATAAATAATTATGAAAGTGGAGCATCAGTGATTATGAGAAAACTTCATTATTAAATGGTTTATTATACCGTTTTCAAGGTTTCCGCTTGCTATAAATGAGGAAACTCCGACAAAAAATTTGAAGCAGTTGCTTAAAACGAAAATTATGTAAATTGTTATATTTTTAAATAGATTCATAACGGCATTACAACATTGTTATAGTGTCATCTTGCTTTGGTTTTTAATTTCTCGTTTTAGACAATATACATATTATTATTTAGATCGTTTTTACTGCTAAACTAGTTGATACCCTTAAAAATCACGGGATGTTAAACATGACTTGCCAAGAGAAAATATATGTTGCTTTGATCAACCCATTTCAAATACAGAATAATGTCTAATAAAATACATCAACGGTAAGTTCTTTATTTAGGAGGTAGGGATTTGAATAGATTATTATTTAAATTGGTAATTTTCTGAAGACATTTGTCAGTTGAATTTTGAAAAGTTCACTGGTACGCATTATCACAGGGGAAATAATTTGTTCAATAATTTCACGGAATTGTACCGTGAGTTAATTAAAGCTAACATTGAGCAGTTTTAGTTTTAATGCAAATTATTCTTTAGATTGTATCGCGATTTGCATTAATTCGCTTCTTTGTATAAGACAGCTAGACTTTTTTTCGATTTTAGTCATTTTCCAAAACCAAAACAAAAACGGTTTAAATTTTTACGAATTTCAAGAATTTTCATGAAAAAAATAATTTTTGAATGGGTTATCAACCTTGGCACCTTTTTCGCACAAAAAGTAGGAAACACTCTACATAACATTTTTTTTGTAAAAAAGTCACAATACGCAAGTACCGACATTTTATTGTTATTACAAGTAGTAATCACTTATTTCGGATGTTAATAAGGATTTCATTTGCTACTTAGTGGCATATATATATATATATATACATATAAGTTCATTAATAACGTGTTTAGGGTGGTACCGTAAAACCTCAAGAGGTGATTATTTTCGACGTTCTCCAAAAGTAATCCTAATGAAGTTTTTCTAAGAGAGTAATTTTACATGCCAAAAAAAAAATTGAAATATTTTGTTTGGATGTTGTTAAAAACTTGCACTGTGGCTCTAGCTTTATGATTGATCAATAGCTTTTTACGTCATCACTAGATGTTAGTGGGAGTGGGAACCCGCCCAGGAACAAAAAGTGTATGTGCATCAGTCGTCAGGTTACGGTCGGTCAAACAGATTTCGCATTTAACGAGCCAGTAGCAATAGATTGAATATAACCTGTAGTGGGCGGTATAGTGCTTACTATAAAGGATCGGTTACTTAAGCTAACCTTACCCTTATCTTACCGAAACACGGTGTATATAACAGTGAGAAAAAGTAGTTTGTTTTATTTTACAATTTTCTACTAGTTTGTATAAATTGCAAATCTCGTCTAGCGTCTAATCAAATACAATCTAGTATTTATCGTTAACCAATTTAATAAAATTACGGTATCGAAACCATAAGGAATGCTTCTAGGTTGGATTTGTTTAACGAACATCCGATATGGAAATCTCGCTGCCTCGGTGTGTCCATGACTAGGCCATTCGGTTCAAATACGGCACGGAGGAACCTTATATTAAATGCAATGGTATGAATACAATTCACTCAACATTGGAACACTCAAATTAAATTTAAAATATACTAAGTGGTGTGTAATTGGTTGGTGTTATAACGAGGTCTGCATTGCATCGGTTTTGATTAGACATTGCATGACAGATAGTCATTATATGCACGAGGTTATGAATGTTAAGATGTTTTAAAACTTATGTCGTCAAAACTCTTCACAGATATTCACACTTAACTGTAATATCGGGGGCGTAGCTAGTTTAGATTTTGTGATACAATATAAAGATAAGTGTACCAATATATTACTTCTCGTTCTTTTCCGTATGCAAATCTAAATAATGCGATACTTTCCTACGCATAGGGGATAATAATCTGAATTATAATCCTCTTATACGTAGGAAAGTGTGGTCGTAGCGTTTCCTTTCCTGGTCGCTGGTTAACTAGGCCAAATGCGTGGGTTTTGGTTGAAAATTCGCACGTTCGTTGAATTAACAATGGCTTATTGTTGATATCGCACGTTAATGGCGGCTGCCTACGCCCGGGAATAAAATTATATTACCGCAAACGATGCAGTGAAATTATGAAAAAAATGCACTCGGGTTTCAGTCTCTATTTTTTTAGAGCGCTATCGGACAATTATTGAAGAGATAAACCTCTAGAATTTTTGTGTGGGCGTGTCCGTGTGAGAGAAGCATTTTAAAACATCAAAACTCTTTCTTGAACAGGAAATCGATTTATTGGCCTGTCTGGGGCCTAAGGGTCGACAGGTCTTTTGTAAATAATTGACGACATCATTTTTTTTAAATCAGGATATATCACACTTCTAGAGATTATCGACTCAGTAGTAATAATTGATAGCCTATTTAGATATTTATCATATGTTCGTTGAATGGTCACGGTAAAGCGCGTTCAAATGTAAAGATTGAGGCCTTTTATTTAAATAAAATGTAGAATTTCCTTCACACTTTCCACTCTAGCCAGAATGAGACGTAAGCCCTTATATTGTTATCTTCGTATACGGTGTGGATTTTTGAACCCCACTATTCAAATAAATGAAGGAAAAAAAAAATTGGAATGTAGTTTCGCGAGTTTATATCTGAAAATTCAGAACATGTAACACATAAATATATCTGGCTGTCTTTGATGCCTTCCAAATAAGAAATCAGGGGATAAAAAGCAGTGAAAACTCTCATTTTGGCGTTAAGAATATATTAAATTATTGAAGTTTGAAATTACTTCGACAGAAACTGTCGCTCATCTAGGCGCGATTGACCCAAACCGGTATCGATTTGAAGGGTTAATATGTTTTTCTTAACCGTCACAAAATGCTCCTTTATATCTACTGATATCTCTTATCTGGGAATATGTACAATATATATTGTGAACCCATGTGACACAACACCAACACATCCTCTTTAGTTTGTTCATCGTTGACCTACACCCATAATACTATTTAATTCTAAATTGTGGGATTACATTTTAATGCTCGTACATATGAATGTTCACAGTTGTTAATAAAACAATATTCCGTTAACTCGTGAAAAAAGTCTACATTCGGTTTCCCATGCTTTTATGGGAAAAATACACGAGTGAACCCATTACCAACAATGTTTTAAATTTCGTAATTGTAAAGTATTAAACGATATTTTTCTTGTGATAACCATTTCGTCCTTCGAATAAATCATTAAACTGTGAGAAGGTCGACATACATCCAACTTACTAAAAAAATAATCGTTTTAAACATGAGTATATATACCCGTAAAAAATCACTGGGTATAATTTGGCTTCTAATGCAATCCTACTATCAAAAACTATAGATTTGACAGTTAAATATCGTGTAGGTACTTTACTAGGTACGTAGGGATTTGAAAAGATTATTTTTATTAATAATTTCAATTAACATCAGTTCCAAATTTGAAATGTTCACACTCGTTCAGACGTACGTACTCACAAAGAAAATTATTTACGGTTTAGTATACTATTTTGTTATAACATGCTCAAACATGGTATCAGATTTGGTATTTTTCTGAAATCCATTGTGAATTTATTGTTTCAATATCTGGTAGGTATGAAAGCAAATAATTTGTTATCTTTTTCTTGATTATTTCACATCATTATTACAAATGTTAATTGATTATTCATAATTATATAACAATAGTAAATAATTACTTGTACAATCCTTAATTATATTACACGGTGGATTATAATTATTAAAAATCTAATATTGAGTTTTCAGATATTCATTTCTATTCACAAAGCTATTATCAGTTTTCTGTGCTAGTGTATAATTATCATTGTTATTTTTATATTGACATTTTGGAATACAATGTCCACCTAGGGATTGTCGTGATTTCAGTTTGCTAGTCAAGTTATAAACTTCAAATTTCTCATTAGAAAATCGATACTTGACAGCAGACCTTCAGGCAGACAAGCATATAAATTAATTCGGTTAGTTGTTATATTGTTTTCTAGGAAACCTAGAAAATATAAAATTAGAAATTAAAATTTGTACGTCGATAGAAAAATGTGTTTATGTTAGTGTTAGCGGAGCTGCATTTGCGTTTTTTTTTTGCGATTTATAGCTTAAAACTTCGATTGAATCTTTAATTTTGTAATACTTTTACAATACTCTGTTCACTAGCGTGGAGAACCGTTAACGTCAAAGTGATATGGCGGTTTGATAGATTTGAAAAGGATAATTGTAGGCCCCTTTACAATACTTCTATTCTACAGTTGCCTAAATCTCACGTAACCGACAAACGACCACAAACGTGCAAATCGATTTGTCATCGGAATTGTAAAAAAACTACGCGTTTAATGTCTCGATAACATTTAATAAAACGCACACAGAAGTTTGATAATGTTGCCACTCTAATAAAAACAGGCCTTGTGGGTAGGTACTGCCAGGTCATAAATAACAGCTGGAGTAACTGGAAAAACGACTGCGCGTTGAAGTTCACGCGCCGCTGAGGGCATTTTATTTATTATTTCCGAGTGATATCAGACTCGTTGTTGATTGTCGTTGGAACGTTGACATTCAGCTATTTTCATGGCCATTTAAACGTTTCATAATGCATCTTATAACGTAACAATATGTGTCCAGCCTAGTAGGGGTTTCTCAGAATGGGTGATACGAAGAGAATACTCTCTTGCGTTTGGATATGATACTGGTAGCTGGTAGCCGCGCGAGAAACTATTTTATTTGATTTCCATATGCATCCATGAGTTGTTATGCACTTGAAATGCGCAAATAATAATCGAAAAAAGCGTCGATATTGCGTATGTCAATAAAATGTTCTGTACTTGGAAGATTCGGGGCAGATTATTGTGAATGTAATATATGGATTTAGTTCTCTCACTAATCAAGAGATTTGGTTTACCTACCGTAGTTTTATGTATTATAGGTGATGTCGTTGCTGTGATGTTAATGCTGTTACCCCGTGATTAAGGATCGTGACCATCATGAAAGATATAGTTGCCTCATGATAAAGATTCGCGAGTATGAGTGGTGTTGTTACCCCATGAATAGAGGGTTCGTTAGCATCATAGGTGATGTCGTCACTTCGTGATTGAGTTTCGTGATTCTAACGGATACCTTTTTAACTTTCTAACAAATCAAACTGTAGGTCAACTAGTACCAAAAACGTTAAATTGTAACTATTTATCACATTTCTGGTTATTACCTCTGTTATGTCTTCAATGTAACACTATGTACAAGATTAAATATTATAATTCATGGTACCGCATTTCCTCCTGGTAGTAACGCAAAGGACAACAAGTTTTTTTCTAATATTTTCATGCTTTAAATGCAATAATCTAAACGGGAAATGCACGCGATATTTTCATGGGCAGCTCTGCTAACCTCAACCTTAGGTACATTAATTTAATAATGCATTTATTCATAAAGATAAAAGTAAGTTCCTTCGGCAGTTAGACAACAATGAAGATAATTTGGAACATCATTCTTTTTGTTTCTTCGTATGCAATTATCACGGTGGGTACTTTCTTTGCAGCTTTTTCTTATTTGAAAGTGTACCATTTTAAAATTGTAAAATTATAAGTATATCAAAACAAAGCATTTGCCATGACAGTTCAATTATTCGGGGGAAAACTGGTATTTGGAAGAGTATTTGTGCATAATTTGAAGAAAATAAACAAGAGCTTACCTCCGTAGCAGAGCGGTAAGCATTTTTGCTCTGGACCAAGGGGTCACGGGTTCAAAATAAAAACAATAAAATTTAAGAGTCTCAAATATTAAAAAATGGATGGTTCTATCCATGACACCATCTATGTTTGCAATTGTGCTCGGATAGAGCTTTGTTTACAGATTCATTAAAAATAATATTAATGTTATCAGGCTAATCCCCGTTTTTTAGTGTTATGTTCACTCAAGACAAGATCTCTGTGAGTCTAAGTTATAATATCGTGTAGTGAACGCTGTCAAGGTCACTGACTTCTGAGTACGGGACCCGACTCTTCGACCACGGATTATTTGACCCTGCGAAGGTCAGGCTGATCTCACGAGTTAACCTTACTATTCCTTGATACCTATATGTTTAAATAATTATTTATTAGAGAGGAAAGAAGAATAGGTAGCTTTCTCTAACTCGGCTAGACGGTGATTTTAAACCAGTTAATCAACGAAATTGAGTTAATTATTTTAGTAATCATTTTTTATTACACAGGTTTTACTCATTCATTTTTGGTATTTAGTTCTAAATCAACAATTTGAAGTTCTTATTTGGTGATAAAAGCGGAAAAAAAACTCTAAAAATCGCCCCGGTGAAAGACGATCAATCAGAATCAAAATTTAACTTGAAATAGCTTAAGCTGTGTTGAATGACCAGGTATTTGCCGACAATCCTCTTCTCCGTCTCTCTCAGCTCTCCACTTTCTTCAGCCTCACAATATTCTCCTAACTGGGAATATCATAGTCCCACTGGCTACGGGCAATTGGTACTCTTATGCAGCATTCACATAAAAAAGGCAAAGTTATAAATAGGTAGTTGTAAGTCAATAGTTTTAGATTCTCTATTAAAAGTTTTAAAATGGTTCTAAGATGTTATATTTTAATTGATTTCTAACTTCCGTTGGATCACTTGATTTTCACAAAAGCGGTGCTCTATAAATAAACTATTTATTATTATCATCATACGATTGGTAGATGCTTCATTGATACTTACGAGTATAGATAGCATTCAAACCTACTTTTTTGTAAACACCAGTGTTTCACTATTTATATAAATCTTAATTTCATTCCTGTATTAAAACAAAAAACGACTTTTTATAATGGCTAGAAAAATTACGCAGAGGGTCATTTTTGCAATTTAAAAGCAATTTAAGGTTGTTGCGCTCTTCAACGTCTTGTTAAAGAATTCTTTATTTCCATTCATGATGTTAGCATCGCGATGGGTTTTGATTGTTTGTAAATTATCTTCGGTAATTGGCTGCATCGTGTGATCAATTTTCCAAGTACAAATATTTGAATTCCAAAACAGATAGAATTGTTTTACTTCCGTGAATTTGGGGTACTTGGCCATACTTTTTGTTCTTCTGTAGTATAAAATGTTTATTTTACCTTTCAAAGACAATCAATGATGTCAAAAAATCAGATGTACATTTATGTTGCTATTGATTTCTACTCTGTAGGTTTTAACAAACTACATTATAACGAAATGTAAATATCACCCATGAAATCATCCATCGGAAAAAACGCCGCGCAAATACAATGAAGTGGCGGGAAATCGAATGATAACCATAGATAAAGCTGTCATCACTTTCACAAAACGAACGCAGTAAATCGTGGAAACGAACACGCTTTGTAAACAAAAGACAAGGATTGTATGCAGAGCGTTTACTGTGAACTAACTTTGGCCAATCAGGAAGGAGCTAACCTTTGACCCGATGGGAATGGGTTGTTAGCTTTTCCATTTGCCGGCAGATGATTAGAATGTTTTGGAATAAAATTTGAATAAGAAAATGTTACGCTGGTTGCCAATTTAAACGGTAGCCATTTTGATTTACATAATTATTGCTTAAGTTTGCTAAGATTTAGCTTAATTGCTTTAATGGATAGTCGTAATCTCGGTCGTTATTCGTAATATCTAGTCTAGTATTAACCGAAATTGGTGGTAAATAATAATAACCTATGGCTTCCTTAAATTGTAGATATGATTAAATAACCGAATGGGTGAATAAATTTTATCATATACAAACTTTATTAACTTTTCATTAGTGTTATGTGATTGGGGCGTAAAAAGATTAATTGATTTGATCCAATGATATATTTGAGACCGGACTAGTTTCACCCAGCTACAGGCATCTACAGACTGGAGTTAGGTCGAAAATCAACAACCCAGCAAGCATACAAAGTAATACACATAATTCATAATAAGTATTTGATGCGTCTTGGCATCACTGATTTTTTTACGTAGGGTTGGCACAAACCATCAAACTACTTTAAAAACAACTGAAAATTAGATCAATAAAAGTGTGACCCATACCGATTTGAAAGAAAACTTATATCGCCAATTTAAATAACATATTTTGACTCCTGGGCCCCAGACCCAGATCAGTTAAATCGATTATTTGTTCAAGAAAGATTTTCGTTATCTGAAAAGGTTTTATTAATTTGTCTCGAAGTAAGAAAAAATTGATCTCACTTCGGGCACACAGACACGCCCACAACACACTTATATCAGTTTATCTCTTCAGTGGAAAAAACAGGCATTCACGAACACTTTTTATAAAATTTGTGTAAGAAAAACGTTATTAAAATTAAATGATTAATTATGTTGAATATCAGCAGGACCAAAAACGCGTCAAATTTTTTTATAACTAAGTCCATTACCTGCTCACTTTTACACTGACACGACAGCACGCCATATTTGCTTCCTCTACACTCGTGCGATTGGCACAAACATAGTAGGTACATACTTTATGTAGGCTCTTGTTATTTCCACGAATTAAAAATTAATTATGATTACCTAATAATTCACAAAGAAGCGGTTTAATTGACTGGAGAGAAGTTCCGTACATTGTCATAACATGTATAAACACAATGCGTTTTAATACATGTTCATTCTTATTCTTCTGGCGCCCTCTCTTATCGGAAGCTGGCTTTCATCAAGGCGAACTCCAGGCTGCAGACTGCAGACCGAAACATCTCAATGAAACTGCAATCGTACCAGTCACTTACATTTCCAAGCCACGAAGAGCGGCGTTACGTTTTATAAAGTTAGGGTTATTGGGATGTGACAGTTTCTTTAAAATGTCCTTAAAATGGAAGAAAATCGGGATAGGGAAAAAGGAGTGAAGTGACTTGACTAAATAGTTGACAGAGATAAGTTTGCCCCGTAAGTGGCGTTTAAGGGAGTATTTAAGTAATGGCGGGTCAGAATTTAAATGGTTCTCTCATCACTTGAGCAAAGTAAGTGTCCATTATCGAATAGAAAACGAGGTGTTTTTATCAAAATTAAGAAACAGATCGTTTTAGAAAAAGGGGAGGGAATTTTTTACATGTCCAGAAGCGGAAATAGTTTTTTGTATTTATTTTGTTTATTATAAAATTTATGGCTTGCAAAAATTGAGTTTATTTATTCCTGACCGGAATATTTTGAGCGGCGAAGGTTTCAATGAGGAAAACGTACATTCATTTATTCATTCGCATCAGTCAAAATAATTATTCCTGCTGCATACTTCTCATGACGACAGCTCTCATTAACAATCGGTGAATTATTTTTAATTTTTCATGATTCACAAACCTGTCAACACCATTAAAAAAGCGTAATTGTACATTGTTTTCATAGCAACAAAAAAAATTGCATCATTTTGTAAATAGACATCGGCGATATACATTTTTTTGTAACCTCTCCCTCTTTCTCATAAACGACCCATGTAACAGAAAGAAAGGTTACTATTATTTAGCGCAGACGGAAATGCTGTACTTATTCTTTCGGTAACTCAATGGAAAATGCTCCAAAAAACTTGTGACATTGATCCATTTGACACCGGGGAACAGTCGGGAAACACGTGAAATGCGCGTCCAACATTTGTACACGTCTGATATTTGTCACATGAAAACGGGCCGCTCATTCTTGCCAACAACTCGAATGTGGAATGAGTTGGCAGCCTCCATGCTTCCTCCCTCCTACGAGACGGGTTTCTTCAAAAACCAAGATAACTCTTTCCTTCCTAAAAAATATCCTTCATACAGCACCCCCAAATGTGACAATGGGCCTCCTTTGTGAAATTTCATGTATTTAAAAAATTAAAATGTTCATTATTTTAATGTTTAAGGCCACAAGAGTTCTAAATGTCAAAACCCAGTGAGTCTACAGCATCGTCATTTGGGGAATTTTGTAAGTCTGACGGAAGTGAGAGTGGGGAGAGGGAGTAGAGAAAGAGGATAGTCGGAAATATTTAGCTTTTCATATTTGTTCACTAAATATTGCCAAAATCATTTCAAATAAGGTAGAAACCTTATTTAAATATTAAAATTAAAAAAAGTTATTTTTTTATTCTGTAAAATTATTACATTAAATATACACCAGTGGAACTATATACGTCGAGCTGCGTAATGCTCGTTGAGGATAATGAGTCTATAACTATAGATAAACGTACTGAAATGATAGAATAGTAGGTATGTCTATAATTATGACCATAGACATAAAGAGTCTGTACGTATATAGCGACAGTATCCGGATGACGGTGACGTTAGCCAGCTTGGTTTGTGATTCATAAAAGTCCTCCCACGCAAGGCCTGGAAAGCACGGCACAGATGGACAATCCTTTTTCAAAAGCAGTTTTATTTTCAGTTGCAGATTTTTTAAACATATGTTTTAAAAATGCTAATAGAAGAATACGAAGGAAGCGTATTCAATGCCATGTATGCTTTTTGATTAGAAATTAGTTGAATAGTTATTTAGGTACAAAGTACTCATTTCATGTTGCTGGTTTTTTCGCATTGCAAGTACCTAAAGCTGAATTATTTTTTGACAATCAATAAAAACAAGGTAGCTGAAAATGTACACAGAAAAAAAATGCTGTACAACTCGGAAGCACGAGTTGATGTAAGAAATACGAGTTAATCCGAGGTAATACAAATATGTTTTGTTAACCTGATTTTGTTACAGTTTTTCGCGATAGTCTAGGGAAAAAAGTGTTGTGTTGATGTTTTATTTTATTTATTCTTCCATTTATTATGGTATAAGAAAAACCATCAAGTGATTCATATTTTAGAAAAGGAATTCATCTTTAACTTTTCATTACAAAAAATCGAAAATTGTAACACATAATAATAAAAAAAATCGGCTTTAAAAATACAAAACCAAAACCTTTTATTCATGAAAATCGCAAAAAAAATACAAGATATTCAGAAATGTATTATTTCAACTGGCCTAACGGTCACAAAGATTTGGAGCAATACTCATTAGGAACGACTAAAATGTACCTATTATTCATGGCAGTTTGTCTATGCAATTTGCTTCATTCATCTCTCAGTGATATCATTAAATACCTCTTTGAAATGACTAATCGTTGCACTGGGTTTACGTACCTCAATGCCCAGCATAGAAAGTCATGACATTCAATATGAGATCACCTTCTGTATCATGTGACCCACGGTATTATGAGGTTGCTGAAATTACCATATAATAACGAGTTTTTAGTTTGACTCTGACACACTTAACACATATATTTGCCATTTTTTTTCGCACTTCACTTATGGAAGTATATTGATTGCAGTTATCAAATACCAATAATTTCGGTTATAGTAATCATTAATGCATACCTTGTACTTAATATTTTGTGTTTTAATTTTATTGGGTTCTAAACGCACGGATAAGACACAAACCTGGGGAATGCAATAATTTAACCTGTTTTTTTTTTGTCGGAGGGAAATCGTCAGAAATTTGGCAGGAAATAAGCTCTTATTCTTTGAACCCAAATCAAGTGTAGAGCTTTTGTTTAGTGCAGTGATGCAACGACAATATTGCAGCTCTCCGGGCGAATATCTACACTCGCCAGGAAGGTGATAAAAAATTATATCTTATTTGCTTCGAGCTTTTTCATGACCTGAACTTAACTATAAAAAATCCCTTCTAAATTTTTTTCACCTCTCATAATGTCAGATTAATGGATAATGATATAGTCCCATTAGTTCTACCCAATACTTATTGATATTACGAAGTGTCAAAATATTTTTTTACAGTGTTGGGTATTTAAAAAAAATGCAACCTACCGGCCTATGATCAGAAAAACTTACATAATATAAAACTAGTAGGTACTATAAGTTAATTACTAAGCTAATTTAACCCATATAGGTACCTTTCTACTTATAATGTGTACCTAATCATGAAATTATCTCAACTTAAACATCCGGAAAAAAATTGCCAAGACGCCCGAGTTTCTGCAACGCCACTGTTCTTTTATAAAAAAATGATTGAATCGGAATGATTGACCTTTGTCACAATAGACTTTTTTTTTCATTATATCTGTGTGCGAATAACGGGGACTTTAAATAAATGAGTTCAATCAACATTTTGGTACAGGCAATATTTTCATATTCTGAATCGTGTCACAAGTTAAATCCTACAATAAAAAATAATATTTTTAACTCACACTCCGTTCCAAGTTTTATTTTATGACTACGAGGCCACGTAGCAACACTTTTGACTAAAAAATCGTTGTTTTTTTTTCTTTGGTCTAATTTTTAATTACTTTGTATTTACGATACATCTACCTGGTGAATAAAACATGACTTATACACATAACAAAAAAAAAATCCTAATCCAACCGAGTATTTATAGGCAATGTTAGTTAATTGATTTGGTTGATATGTAAATAATACTAAGCAAAATATAGATTATTGAGTGACAGATAGGAAAAATAGGTTATAATAGACAATATTATCAAAAACATACAACAATTAAATTAACTATTGATAAAAACCACTAATTTTTATCTACGCTTGTCAAGTATTTATATGTTTTTTAAACATTTTAAGTTAGGTATACACAGGTATCTTTTAAGCATCCTTGAATTGTTTTTTTTATCAAAAATGTTATTATTAAAGATTTGAAAAAAGATTCTTATTTATAATTTAATCAGAGCAGAATAAAATCACTTACCAATTCTATCAGCATCAAATAAGCGGAATTTCAGAAGTTTTGTATCGTTTATAATCCGATGCGATTCTTACCTGAAAATAAGAAAAAAACACAATCATTAATGATGTTATAATTTTGATTATTAAAAAATACACTGCGGGTTGACACAGTTGTGAATTATACAAATATACCACAAAGCATTCAAACTTCACAGCATTTTAGCACGATATTATTAGTACCTGCGAATTTCTCGGGCCTTCTCTCAGACATTAATAAAAACTAACAGAACCGGTTTGTGCTACCATCATTTGGTGCAGGATGCTGTCACGGTCCTACCGCTGAGAGCTTCGTTGTAACCTTTCTTTCTTTTGCATGCGTCGTTTATGATGAAGAGGAAGATACGCGACGAAGCTATCGGCGGTAAGCTTTTATGCGGTTGCAGGATATGGGATGGTTTACGGTTTACGTTTCTTCAGCTTTCGAGCAACATTGGACAAAGAGAGAGGTGATTTGGTTGGTAAACTGACCACGTTCAGGATGCAAGTTATGAAAATCTTGAACTTTAATAACCTTTGTATTATGTTATTTGTTGATTTTATTTGTAAATATCTGCAAAATACAACGAACTAGGCATTTTTTGCAAACTTAAATAGTAATAACTCCAATCATTCTTTCAACATAGTCGAAATAATCTTATTTATAAAGGAAAAATCTGTCTTTATCTGAAACAATCAAAACTCAGAACTCGATTTTTTTATAGTGTTTTGAGGTTGGTGTATATTTCAGCTCGCAATGCTTTTCTATCAATATCTATAAAGCTTTGAATTATTTATTTAATTGTATAAAACAAAACAAGACTATCCCAACAAAATGAGAAAATCTTCTCAGTTGGAAAGTTTTTTTTTTTTCTGGAAACTCTATCTAAAATTTAATACTTTTCTATGGTACAATATTTTCATCTATTCAGCTAAAAATATTGTATAGTAATTGTTGGTTCAATATTTATCACCTGTTCAATTATAAATATTCTCATTTTTTTTAAATTTTAATAGAGAGTGTTAAAACTCGGAAGTCGGATAGTAACGAAGTACAACCTACAAAATATATTTATATGTATTAAAAATAACACTAAGATACTAGCAATAAAACTTCAGTTTTAATAAAGCAATCTTTCTCTCTGCAAATAATTATTTTCCGATTATTCTCATTTCCCAAGTATGCAGTATTTCTCCGCATTCCCATCACCGGCCTCTAGCGCAAGTTCTAGCAAATTTCTGTAGTTTAGTATTTCAGATAATGCATTTTATTCCAGTAGATAATTAGGCGACTAGCGGATCCATTGTTTTACCCGGATTCAGTCAGTATTTCGTAGATCTGTATAGGATGAAGCCTATGGTTGAATGTTTATATTCCGTGGTTCTCTACAGCAACGGTTCGTATTTCAGACTTCCACTCGATTGGGCGTCTGACACCTTCAGAAGCTGTCGGTTATTCCTGTTGCCTTCTCAATCGGTAGCATGCTTTTCCGTCTTTTTTAAATGCTGTGTACTGATCGTAAGGAGGTATCATTAAAAATTCAACAATAAAACCAAATTTAAACGTTTCATCAAAGGGTTGTTTAAAATAAACAATTATAATAAAATAAGGAATAAACATAAGTTTACTTCTTTTTAATTTTGTTTTTCTTGGGTCATTCACAAATTTTCAGCATGAACTGCAAACTACTGAAAACATGTGTCAGCTTGACACACCCAATTTTGTAGGCGACCATAAGAGGAACTGACGATCGAAATTACTATTTTTAAATCGAGAGGTTTAAAAAAATCTACAATAGCGACACCACTGACTGCAAGTCTGTCAATCTGTAATTATTAGCCCTTTTACTTTACAAATTACCGCCATATAATTTCTGAGTCAAGACACAATATACAGTATAATGTAGTAAATAAATAAAGAAAGAGTATTATTTTTCTGAGATTATTTTATCTTTCTGACTAGGTCTATTAGGTGACCTGTTTGTGTCCGAAAAACAAATTGTAGGCTAATAGTAAACGATTAGTTTTTTTCTTAAAATACACTAACCTTCTCTATGAGAAACACAAACTTGTAAAGATGTGACAAAAAATATTACTCCATAGTTTTTTAATCACTGATTAAGGCTGAACAACTGACATTTTGCGGAACAATTTTCTAATGCGATCTCCAACCCACGCCGTCGCAAAATGGCGCTTGTTTAATGTTAACTGTTAACAACTATCCCGCTGATATTTGTAATACATTATAGCGCCGTAACGATTCGGGAAATCATAAAACTTATCAAAGTAATTTGTTTCTTTCTTATCGGATAATTCTAATAATGATTAAAAACTACTTAAATTCCAAAGTCATTTCACTTAGTTCATTAATTCGTAAGAATCATTACCCTGAATGTCTTTTTTATTGAACTAGTTTTATTACTTGGCTTCGCTCGAGTTTATAGATTATTTATCTTACTGGAAAAATGGAAAACAACTTGCCTTATTTAAGACAGCTTAATCGATATTTTTTAATATCCATAGCTATTGATGGGAATCAATTTACGAACTGAAAACTGTTGCATTGATCTAAAATTTTCAGAAAAAAATTTCAAATTTATGTATCAGAAGAGCTCATTGTTTTAGAGTTTTTTTTTCACTTCAGAAAACAGATAATTGTTTAATATTAAAAAAAACTGAGAGCTTTAGGAATGAGGAAGGCAAAGAATTAAAAAAAAATAATGGTGTTGGTTGATATTTATGTTCTACGTAATTTTGTCGCTTTAGAACTAATAAAAAAATATTCACTCATATCTCAGAAAAAAACGTTAACATTTTTTTCATTAGAGTCAAATAAAAAAGTTATGATATATTTTATGTTTGCTTACGAAAAACTTAAGGTTTGTGTAACCGATCCTTTAAAGTAAAAATTATACCGACGTTTCAGGCGGTAATTTCCCACTATTGGCTCGCTAAATATGGAAAGTGTTTGACCGATCGTAACATAAGAACTAACTGACTGTGCACATAGGGTACCTACTCCCACAAAATGTTAGTAATTATGTGATAAACTATTGATTTAATGTAAAGCTACGACCATAGTTCAAGTTTTCTAGAGCTTAAAACATTTTAAAAAAATGTAAGTAGATTTGCTCTATTTAGAAAAACTTCATTAGAATTTTTTCTTAGAATATCGTTAGTAATTATATTCTGAAGTTACGCGGTACCGTACCACCCCAAACACGGTGTAGGTATAGATATTTGTTAAACAACTTCCATAATTTGGTAAAAATTAACTTTGGAGTCCAGTAGTTGCATATTCGATACCACCCAAAAGAAAAAAAAACTAATAAATTTCAATATAATCATGATTCATAGCAATAAAAGGCTAAAATATGGAATAACACAGTATTTATCAATTTGCTCAATCTCACTCGCAGCGATAAGGTCGGAAAGTGTACATGTGTGTCCGTTTCAGCGATGATTTCACCATCATGAAAATAGTAATTCAATTTTATATCTTAAACAAGTAATAAATATTGTAATGGATACAATGTTACATCTAGGTACGAGTACTTATTTCACAGTATTCGTAATCAACGACCTTGATAAATACCTTCTTACTGATCGCTGGAGAGAAATGAAATTGAACGTATCTAGTAGATGTTGCATTTGAATGTAAATTTTCTAATTATTAAAAAAAAACTACTGAAACAAATAACATCATCACTTGTTATGCTGTTCCCAACTGAAACTATTTAAGTTTAGAACTTAGTTTAACTCTGACCTATGAAAGTTGTAAAGTATTTTATTGTTTCGAAACCATTAAAAACAAATATTTCATAATAAAGCTAAATAATAAAGATTTACAAGCTCGTCTTGTCCAGGCGGTCGAAAGAGGAACTAACGAATACAAACTACTTTGTGCACCGGTTCTCGTAATACCATTACGATGCCCGCACTCTGCACAGATTGGTGCGTTATCTATAAAAAGATGCTGATTGTGAATAGATACTTTTAAAAAAAATTGCACGTCGCGAATAGTGATCAAATTAGTTTTTACTTTCCGGTTTACCGCGGTCATACTTGTTAGCGAAGATATTGTTTGGTTATTAGTAAAATGAAAAGCTATTTAGTTTTTTACGTAGTGTATAATGTTTACTCAATGGTAGATTACAGATAAAAACGATTATACTGAAATCGATGTTGTTCGGTCTTGCTGAAAAATCTCAGAATAAATACTGTGCAAAATCATTTCCTCTACAAAAACTCATTTTCACGTTCAAAGAATGTTGAAAAAACGTCGAAAAATTCCTGCGTTCTGTTCAATGTTTGTTCTAATGGGAAATTTTTTATTTTTAAATAAATGAAGGCAAACGTCCCCAGATTACGAATAATCTGACAATAATTGAACTCTTCGTATTCCCATCTTTGAACCCTCGACGCCAGGATTCGAACCCGACACATTGAACCCCTCGCCACTAACTGATCGATATTTTACTATTTATAATTTTTAATATTTTTTGTAATTTTGTATCAACTAACCATCACACCATTTCTACGCAGGTGTATGATAAGAGGATCGAGCGTCACACCTACAACTCCGTCTTGGCAAACATTAAATGCTTAATACACATATATATATTGTCTCATACGTCATACTTTTCTTTTATTCCAATCATTAAAATGATCTGACTCAAGCTTCGTTCCATGTTTCCTTGGGATGTCTTCGACTACTTCTTTCATCCGCTTACGATACCCTTTCTCTGTCCATCCACTCTGCATGTCCAAACCATCTATTCATTCATTTCACTATCTTGTTCATTACGCTAACATCAGTCTTGCATTATCATCGTTGCATCCAGCATCGTTTAAGTTTTTACCACGCATACGCATTAGGGATCTCATTTCTACCGCATTCAGTAATTCTTCATTTTAAACTTTTCCAGTTTCTTATTTCATCGCCTGAAAAGTGCTTCAAGCCTCGAATTGGTTATACATTTTACTTTTTTTGAGGTGCTCTGAGTTTTTGTTGTTAAAAGTGATTAAATTTGATTGAGGTTCTCGCAATCTTACTCTATCTTTTTTATGCCTTTTCACCCTCAACCTCTCCTCTTAAAAATATTCACCAATATTGGGGGCTCACAGTATACAAAAATATTAGTATTACAAACTCCAGGCAGCAAAAAATCACTGGACGACTGTCAATTTGACATCCCGGACCTTCGATTAACAAAGGCCGACCTTGGTCAAGCGTTTGGGCGTGTAACGATTTCGTTTGTAAAGTAGCTTTTTGAAATTATGTTATTAAATTATATTTTTTATCTTCTCACCTAACAATACTTGTTTGCCAACATGAAGAATGATGAAAAACGTTCAAGGAGAATTATTGAACACATGAGTATGTTGAAAAATTTATAAATTTGTCTATAATTATAATGGATTATGATATTCTCAATTCTCGAAACAAAGGAATACAATGATCTAAGGTTATTAAATCGATCGCTTAGAATAACAAGGTTTCATCTGACATAGCAATGTTATGCGATAATGAACTCTAAAGTAACTTTCCTCAGAGCCCATTATTGCATGACATTGTTGTGTCAGGTGGAACTTTGTTATTCTCAGGAATAGAAATTCTGAATAATAGACAAAACAATGCACTGTAAATTGTTCGTAACTCAATATCCTATAAATAATTATAAGCGTTTAAATTATCTGTTCGAAGGCCGTGTGTAAATTAGTAAAAAAAAATCAACCATCACGCTACTCTCAGCAGGGGTAGGCAAATACGACGGAACGCCACAACTCCGTCTTCGCCCACTCCTAGCTTCATCCACATTCATTGCCTCATATACGAGTATACTGTTCTTACAACTATCGACAGGTCATGACTCAAATATTGGATTCACTTGATCGTACTCCTCTCAATAAATTCAGGCCTTTTGAATACCTGCATGAACAAAACAATTTCCATAGCCCTTTCCTTAACGAGCATCACAAGGTCGCCCAACCAGTTAGCGATATAGTTCCTCTGGTTGCACCTATTATAGGCAAGAGAGCTCTTGTAATGGGTTTCATTTAAATCACAACGTCTAGCACTGATACTATCAAAAATGTACACGAAACCAACATTTTAATTGAATATATGTGTACAGTGCAGCGAAAAGCGTGTAGATCATTACGCCAAAGAAGTCGTCCTTCGCTCTAAAAGTGAAACAACACAATTATTTCAATTACTAGTTGTTAACCGTAAAAAACTTGGGATGTAACTTGACTTGCTGAGAAAAAATATTAATCACTTTAATTCACCCATTTCAAATATGAATTAATGACTGCTAAAATACATTATAGGTAGGTTCTTTATTAGGTAGGTTAGGATTAAAAAAGATTATTTTTTATTTGATAATTTTCTGAACACATGCGTCAATTCAATTTTAAAAAGTTCATAATCGTATAAATAATAATAGTAATAAAATGGATTACTTCTACTGCGCCGTTTTCGTGGGAAAATCGCCTCAAGGGCGCGCACGGGGGTGAGTACGTACGTATATTCATACGTAGTAGATATAGTCGATATTCCTGTCCTGGTTAAAAGGAACCGGTTATATTATTTCTCCGAGGAACCGGTTCCAAATTTATGTTTTTTTTTTGGTTGAGTCCCAACCAGTTCCAGTTCTTTTCGTTTTCAAATCTCTACGGACTAGTACTTTTATTGATTGACGAGGAACTTTTGTTGATTTGCTAGTACTTTTCGAAAAAATCTCCTTCGTGGAACTTTTCTGACACGAGGAACCGGTCCCAAAAATAACTGGATAAATAACCGGTTCCTCGCCGTTCACCGGTAACTGGAACCGCAGGTACACCCAATTCTGATATCGACCATCTCTAATACTTAGGTACTTATTCACAAAGGAAAAAAATATATGTATCACTCGGCAATTAGTCGATGATGCTATGACAGTTGTTCTTGTTCTGACTTGTTTGATAATAACAATTTACGAGCAAAATTAGGATTTTTAACAATTTGGGCAAATTAAAAAATCTTTGTTCTCCGAACCCAGATGGATATCATTAAAATATCTCATTTCGTAAGATCAGTGGTTTTTCTATTCAGAGCATGGGAAATGACCCATTACGGGGCACTTACGAACACAAATTGCCTTCTACTTTTTTAATGAAGATCATTATGCGAAACCCACGAAGCTACTTAAAGACAATATTTTGATGGAGACAAAGAAAAGCCAATTAGCTAAATGTGTGACCTAAAAAATTTTTTTATAGGATTTCGAAAGAATATAAACAGTAGATTCAGATCTTTGTCACTTTGCTTTTTTTAAAATATGATTTCCAAAGCTAAAAATTCCAAGTTTCCGAAGCCAATGAAACTGATATCCCCATATGATTCACTTAATTGTGTAATGTCTTCCTAGGGGGTCCCCGACTTCTTCTATTATTAACTTCAGCTTTATATATTCTCCGTTCACTCCTTTCTACGTTCATCCACTCCACATGCTCAAACCATCGAAGCGTCCCTTTTTAACCCTATTCTTTCCGGGTTTCTATATTTGCAACACGGTTATACACGGTTTTAGCACACATACGCCGCAGGGATCATGCTTCCTCCGCCAGTTCCATGCCTCACTGCCATACGATTACATCAGGGTTCACATCTTTTGACAACTTTTAGTAGCAACTACCGTATTAAGTTCCACGTTAATATAGTTCTCTGCATTCATCCGCGACCTTGAGGTGATTTTTCAAATATTATTATTATTATTATCCTTCTTGTAATGTTTTTATCAACCTTTCCATCTACCATAAACATACTTCCCAGATACACAAACTCTTCCAATTTCATCCAAGTATTCATCATTTACAACTTTATTGCACAATTTTTTTCTGTTTAAAATATAATATGTCATACTCATTGGGCGACTTCAAGAAGTTAGGTTAATTGATAAAAACCTTTTTTAATGACTTCACAGATAAAATATATTAATTAAGTTATTGGAATCAATTACTTTAGTAACAGCAGTTTATTCCGATTGGAGAAGTGGATATTTAATCAAATAATTGTGTTGTATCTATCAACAGTGTCCTTGGCTACATACAATTATCCATTCCGGGCAGTGAAAGGTAGATTAATATCCTCGACAGCCTTTGTTACTGGACATTGGAGACTTAGATAGTGTAGACACTCATGCACAGTGGACATTGGTCAACCGACACCCTGTCTGCCTCTCTGGGAGCTAGTAATGCGGTCCTACAGCCAGGTTTGTGAGGTGTTGCAACAATTGCTATTTTACATAGTGTATGTGATAACATGTTTGTATCAGTTGCTACATGGATATTGGTATAATACGTTAATACGCAATTACTACTATGCTAAGACTGAAGATAAAGTCATTACGCTGGTTACATATTTAATTTGCTAATTAGTTTTTATATATTTTTAAGAAGTATGTTATTTTTTTGTAATTTCACAAGTGTTATTGTATAAATTTAACGTAAAAACTCACTAGGTCGCTAATAAATAAATAAATGATAAGATAAAAATATATGAACACTTTTTTATCAAGATCTCTATTACTATGGAACGATTGAAAAATAAAGGGAAAATATTTATTTTTATTAGTCGGCTAAAAGTTATATTTCAAAGCGCCATTGATAAGTGTATTCACATACAGGATTTAATAACTTTAAAATAGATTTTGTTTACCGCTTTGGTCAACATTTAAAACTAAAACATTGCATTTGTTTTAGATGCATTTAGTGACCAGATCTAAATAGTAAGGTATCTCCACTCGCCATGTATTTTAGCCTTTTTCGAATATTTCAAAACCCCAAGATGGAAAATAAGAAGTTGGCTATAGTCATTACGGTGTACCTAAGTTAAAATAGTTAAAGAAAAATTTCCTAGGGTACAATGCAATTTACATATTTTAATGGGAGAATTCCCCCCGAAACTGTGGAGTTGAAGTTTATAAGCCCCAAAAGTGCAGTACTAAATGCAAGTAGATCCACGTAGATATCTATTTAAATTTTTGAAATTATACTTTAAAAAAAAGTTATTTTTATAAATTGGTATTTTTGTTAAGTCAATATGAGTCATACACATAGTTATCCGCCGCTATGGATCACACGCCACTGGTGCAGTCACAATAAATCCAGCGGATGTCCGTAAGGTCGATGCTGAAAAAACTCTCAGAGTTCACTGAACACTGGACTTATATTTTTTAGTCAGCTATTTAGCATCACGAGAATTCCCGCATTCATGCCTCATATTTTAATTACATCAACTACTAACTGCTTGATTATCTGCAAGATGAAAAGGAAGTTGCGAAGGTTAGATGTTTCTAGCGGCATGCATTGCGGCACACGCACTAGTGGATACGGATCACGATTTAAAGAACAATAAGCATTACCCGAATTGTATTCATTTTGAGTAATTATACTCAAAAAGAGTTTTAGATATTTAATTGCCTGTAGCGAGGCGATTGTACTTTAAAGTGTTGTGATATGACACACGTTTGTGGGTATGTACGATTCGTGGGTTTTCCACTATAATTGCATGCACAGTTGGGTACTTAGGTATAAAAAATAAATCATTTTATGAGAAAAAATAAAAAAAGCTAAAATCCTGCAATTCTTCTTATAATGTGATTAAGGCCATAAAGGAAAGCTCAGTTTGTTACAATAGCCGAAAATTTTGATTAAAATGAACACTAAGAAATCTAAAATAACTTTTTAAATCTCTTTATTTTTCTCTTTAAAAAAAAGACAAACATTCCCGGGTTACAAATAACCTGACAAATACTGCCATCATAATAAGCGGAAGATTTTGCTTATGCAATAGTGGAGAACATAGCCAGCATAGGAATTGAACCCGCGACGTCCGGGTGGATATCCGACGCGTTTGTCGACTCAGCTACCGACCAGTCTAAATCATTCGAATAATTCCGATTCGAAAATACATTTGAACAGTTTGTTAAAATTCAATCAGTTTTTGCACATGTGAAACTGATGGGGGATGAAAAGAGTGTTGGAATAACATAACAGAAAATATGAACGTAGATGAAAAATGTAGGGTGTGCCGCGTTAGAATTGTGTGGCCTTCTCTCCTGCCTGCCGCTTCGGAAAATGCCGTGATGGCTAAAGATAATTATAGATAACTATTTTTTAAACTTTGAAACAGTTTTTTTAAACAAAACAGTCAGATTAATATGATTGCACGTACATACATAAATACTCGTAGGTACTATGTCATTTCAATGATACGGTCTTCTAGGTTTCCTAAACTGTTTAGATTTTTTTGTTTTTATATTGAAAACAGAATCTTACTCAATTTCGACATGTACCAGCAAATTATTTAATTTTTATTTTTCACGGGTAGCTGGTCGGATATAGCGATAAAAAAACAAATAAAAAATGAATACGAGGCAGATAACCTATAAAAATTCCCTTCTTTTGTGATTATTAAAACATTGAGTTCTAAAAACCGCACTGACTCAAAACGCGAATTAACGCACAGCAGAAAGTAGCAGCAAGTGGCCAGTGGCTGCCCAGTGGTCTGAGGAAGCACTGCTGCAAGGTAGCTGACTCCACTCCACATCCGCCGGCTCAGGGTTCGACTCCGGCTCGCCAGAGGGTGACGGGGGCTTCCGCCGCCGGCCAAGCGTGCTGCTGCTTTTGCGCGGCTTTTTTTAAAGAAATACCCAACGTTAATGGCGGATCTAATTTGAAGTTTGCACATCAATTGGCTGGTGTCGCAGTTGAGATTCTATGGAATCTCTGTTGTATATATCTAATTAGATTCCCAATTGATCCAAGCCAGTGGGACTATGTTATGTCGAATAAGGGATTTTGCGAGGCGGAAGAAAGTTGGGATGAGAAGGTTTTAAAAATCGTTAGAAAGTCCATGTTGAGATCTGTTAACTTTTATAGCTAAAGCCATTTCAATCAATTATTTAATGTTGAATGATGATCTCCTACTAGGGCGACACTAAGGGTATCTTTCACTTTGAACCAGACATAATTTTTTATTCGAGCAAAGTACAATTTTTTTATTAAATGTGTATAAATCGCACTTCGCCTGGTTTTGAACCAAATACCTATGGGACAGAGTCAAGGATCTTAAAACTCCATGACAGAGTGTTCAAATCTATACTCCAGTATTAAAAAAATAAGAGATTTGTGATTAGTTTCGTAAGTTTAATTTTTTTTTGTGGAAAGCAACATTATTGACTTGTCTGAATTCAGTAAAAAGAGAAAATCCTTCTCTTCGACAAGCTTTATCTGAGATCTTTGTCACCGTTAGTCGCTGTTTGGTTTGTTAAAATCGTCTCTCTCGCAATACTCTCGTGAGAGAATTTCAGTTATTTGCCAAAGTACAAATGACACATGTCGAAAGTTGAATAACAACTTTTAGCGGTGAATTATACATTACATTACCTTTGTGCTAATCTATCTCTAAGTATGTATTACGGCACTTTCCTACAATGCAGTAAAAACGCTAAAACTATGCCTTATAACCAGGAAATGAAGCATTAAAAAGCACTCTCATCTCAAATAAAATCACTATCTCTCATACTCAATTGAAATTGCTAAAACAATAAAAAATACGGTCTCTATAGCGAAACGATCTACTTTGAGTCGAGAGGTTGCGACTTAAATTCTACCCCAGCGTTAAAGTACTTCCGATGACCATTTATATTGTATTATCTGTGTTGAGTCTTAGCCTTTTTGATGATTCCATTTTCGACGATCTATTGCAATAATATGATCAAGTAATCTTTCTTTCCCAGTCTCTTCGGGTAAGCCAGCATGTCCATGGAGAGTTTCCTTGGTCTACCTAAAGACCTGCTACCAGATGAGGCTTGTATGCCGTCGTAATGGCTATTTCGTCCTGCGCTCGGCATACATGATCATTCCTTCTTGCTAGACAGCTAGCTCTCACGATGTTGATTACAAAGGGTAGAAGGACCAGTATTTATGGTTGCACCAGTGGGTAGGTAACTATCAGTCTCTCCGTGTTTCTCTTTCGTTTGTTTTGAGTTTGTTTTATTCTAAGGACTCATTTTATTTTATAAAAATATATTATGTTGTTTTTTTTTTTTTAAATATGTCACCGGATACCAACACGACATCCACATTTTTAATTCAAATAATCTCAAGAATGGTTTTATACATGGTCTGTCGGGTGCGTCATTTTACGTTAGCATAAGTTGTTTTGATTTCCTAGACAGGAACTTAAATCACAAGAATTTTTAATGGATACTGCTGAACGTTGGTCATTTTTGAGTCGATTTTTAATCACGCTCGTAAAATTTTTATGATAAGTTGTTTTATTTATAAATTTGAAACTAATAATTTGTGATGGGATCCATGCAAAATAATGTTTTTTTGTTGTTTTTGTTTTTTTATGCGTTATCAGTCTGGTTGTACCATGTTGGTAAGTGCTCGTTTTTAAATGCTTGTTTGCTACTACCGTGTTCTCGTGTATGTAGAGTTTTTTTTTACCTGCATCGCACTGACAGTAAATTTCAAACAAATATAATTGCAGAAAGTAAAGTAGACAACGTTCTGAGAATAAAGTCTATTTTTTTACTGTCAAAGCTATGTATATTATGTAAGAATGTGATTGTTCGCACTTTGGTAGAAGCCGTGTTACGATAGTAGATTTGTAGCAACGAATAAGGAGAACATTAATGCACAATACTAATTATGGGTATAATTCTCCACTGTCCAGAATATCAAGACTTGTTAACTCAAGCCATGGTCTTGAAATTTTTGGTAGCAGTCTAAATGATTTTCGTCATTATTTACGACTCTACCAAAACTTTGACTAGACCATGGCTTGAATGTTCTCTCTTATTTTATTTTACCTTATTTTTGTCATCGCTACATTTATTATTATGTATATGCTATTCCTTCTCTGTTGCTCTTTTTTCCATTTCGTGTTTTACATGTATTTTTTGTAATTGGACTTTAGTCCGTTAATTTATACATAAATAAATATTGCTGGTGTAATGCCAGGGAGAGATTGCAACAAGAATGTGCCTACTTTTCCAAGACCCAAGACAAACGATCTTCGATTAACAGATAATCGGTGAAGATTGAAGCCATTGTGCTCTGATGCTCTATTGCCGCATCAAAGGCGAAAGAAGCTGTGCGCACAATGAGCGGATATCGGCTTTGAATGCATTTCTGAGAAAACGGAAATCCATTCACACGAACGTTTCCAAACCATGGCGGGCGTCTTGCGCGTTTCCGAGATCAATAAATCTTCAAGAGTTAACATTCTCGAATAATTGTGTTAAATGTTGAAGCCTCTCGAATCCAATAATGGTGGAAAAACGTATCAGTTTTTCGATTTTTACCAACAAAATAATTTTGAACTCTGTACGTAATTTCCATCATGAGCATAGAATTGAAAAATATTGATATAACTGTCCAAGCATAAGATCAGCCGTCATATTCTTTGTCCATATTTTTCATTCCAAATCTTGGGCGAGGCCGGATAGTAAAGTTAGTGACTTATACAACAATTGTGAGGATTAATATGTAGTGATAGAAAGTAAGATCTGTACAGCGCCCTTGAGGTGATTTTTCACAAAAACGGCGCTATACAAATCGTCCAAATATTATTATTATATTGTTTTTAAATGAGTTAGCCATTCTAGATTATTAAAGAGTTCATATTATAAATGGTTTAATTACGCCTACATTAACAAATTAACAAAATCCTTTTAAACAGCCCCTTTATTAACCCGCCTCACAACATTGCCCGACCAAGTAGCGATATAGTTCCCCTGTCAACACACTGAAAAGGCAGAGGCGCTCTTGTAAGGCGTCACATAAAAAACCAAAGTTAAATAATTTTCTACTTATCTACACAGTTCTTGAAAGAACTTTCCGAATTCATAAAACTCAATTAATCATTATGATTGGCAAATTCTCACGTATCATATAGGTACGTGTGTTTTATTGTATCTCCAATCTAGATCTTATGTTCATGTAGGTCAGACTTTTCAACACGCACGGCGTATTTTTAACAGTCTGCTAGGGGTAAAAATTATATTTTTCTGTGTTTCTCCCTTATTCGTATCATTTTTACTTTTATAGTAAGCCTTGGCAGATTAAAAAAATAGTAGTTTATCAATCTACCCCGAGGTCAGCGGATGGTCATTTGGTTAAAGTAAGGGCGTGCCGCTGATACTATGTAACCTCTCCCTCTTTCTTGTGTAAAATGTACGACAAAGTAAGGTTGCATTAGGACAATTCCAGCTGTGAAATATATATTGCGTAATATCTGTAATGTATGATAATGTAATGTGCGGTCTATCGAGGCTTCACCTGAACCGATTAATGGACCGATTAAATTACAAAGTTATTTACGATAAATACATCGATCTAATCGCCAATCATACGTTAAGGGTGTAATGCGATAAAAAAACATATTAGGTCATTGCTCGCTCTTTGTTATAGTTACAGTTTTTTTTTTAATAAATAATAAACATTCCCGGGTAACGATATATATATATAAGCGGAAAATGTTGCTTGTGTAATGATGGAGGACTTAGCCAGCAGAGGAATTAAACCCACAACGCCCGGGTGGGAATCCGACGCATTTGTCCACTCAGCTGTCATTTGGTAAACCGCACACCATAGTGATATTGTTCTTGATACCGCACTCTTTATTGTAACTGTCCCGCTAGACCGAACGTTATAATGTAAATTTCCTGGTAGACCACATGCTATTTTACAATAGTGTTAAATTCTAAGTAGATCACACGCCATAGTGTAAATGTCCCTGTGAACACTAGATTCACTGATATTAACAGTATATTTTTTTGTCTGGATGAAGTAACATAGTTTTAAAGTTATGTGTTGCTTAAAACTCTTTAGCCATGCTCTAGATTCTTCTCAGGTTCTCGAAATCTTCCTTTATCCTTTTCTCCCTTTTCTATTCTTTCAGCTAACCAAATAGAATTATGCATGCAATAAAACCATTAGTTCCGGGAAGTGTAATACTTATGAGCTGTGTTAGCTTAGAAAAAAAAACCACAGTAGGTTAATAAATAAACTGTTCATTACTTAGTTAGTTTAATTATGAAATAATACAAGCATCTGAAACATATAAATCAAACGGAATCTGTTTGCAGAGGTCCAAATTAAACAAGATAAGGTATTCATCATTCCGTTGTAACATCTGTTACAACAATGCGGCACTGCACTGTGTTCGTATTAATGTTTACATTGGAAAAAGTGAACACTGCAACTGTTTAAACCAAGACTTTCCGTGTCTGGCAGATTTCTATATTCAGCTCTATAGGTTGTATTTTTGCGTAGATACAATAAGTGTACAATTTTTTTTTTTTTTACCAGGAAACATGCTGCGATAAACAAACAGTGGAATAATCATATCCGAAGACCTTCGCGGCAGGGCGGTTAGCTACTTTGTCGTTAATCCATAGGTCACGGGTTCAAATCCCGGAGTTGTTTGGCAGATATAAAATATTCGTTAATTTATGTAGGTGTTTTCATATTTTTAACACTGGGATAATGGCATCTCTAGTTTGGGTAACGTATGAAGCAGAAAAAAGTGGAGAGGGTAAGATATGGAATATAAAGGTCAAGTATCCGCCTATTTAAAAACTGGTACCTTGAGTCATTTAAAGCAATGCAACGTTTCGATTCTAATTGGTTATGTGTGATCAAAGAGTATCTTCCACTTTGGAATAATCACGTCTTGGCTAGCGAATTTACTATTGTCTTGCGTTAGTCAATCACATGAACAATAGTGATGAGTTTTTTTTATCCCTGGGGAATAATATACAAAAGAATCTTTTTTTTGAACTACTATGTTACATGTTATCATTTTACTAAATTAAATAGGTGCAATGCATGGAACGGTTCTTTACTAAAAAAATATTAAGACTGATCACACACCCTATACACACGCACAGTAATAGACCAACCAACTAGCAAAATTACTAATCAAAAGAAATAATTGATTGCTTTGTGATATATGACGAATCAGATCCGCTTTCTTATGAGTTCAGAGTTTTTTCAGACCATCGCACCCACAATGCCGCTCCTAAATACTACATCATAACAATCATGAGTAATCCTTCCTAATACGGCGGATTTTTTTTGAAGCCTATTATTCGAAATTATGAATAATAAGAAACAACTCACGAAAGGATACTTTCAACACGCCTTTATATATTATCACAATACCAAATTTAACAAACACACACAATTGGTATTGTCCTGTAATATTGTTTTACCAGGGGAAAAGCTTTTCGGTTCCTTTTTGAGAAACCTGATTCATGCTGGGAGAAAGTTAAAACGAGGTATCATGTTTTGGTAACAGTTTAGTCCATTTTCAAAGTTACTTCTGTAGGCGTGATTCTCTCGGAAAAACCACGAAAACTAAGGGTTATCTTGATTATTTATCAACAATGGTTGAATAAACACTTGCCAACCTCTTTACACGTCAGAACTATAAGTAGACTATACTACATCCCAATGTCATAAATTGAAGGTAGCCTGTAATAACGCAAATCGTCAAAATCTTTCGGCTACCAAGTTATTGCAGCGTTACGGAAATGTCCCTGAAGGGACGATTGTACACCAGAGCACTTCTGCGTTACCACATGAGAAGCTAATGGCGAGGACTACGCTAATCCAAAAACACTTATCATTGCCATGAGTGACTGGATTGAGACCCCATTGATGACTCTCTGAGACAGTAGACCATCACATACGAGTATATTCATTAAACGAATATTTTAAAATATGCCTTTTAATGATAACTCTATCCTCTATAGATAGGCATACTTTCTATCCTTCTTATTTATAGAAAGTATTGCATTGCACTATGTCTAACTTCTGAAATAAATCATTTTATTTAGTTAACAAAACCTATTGGAAAAATAGAACAAAATGTATTCTTCTTCTGCCTGATAATACCTAACATGATCGAGTACTGTTTAGTAGCTTCGTATATTCCAACGATATGGTTTAGAAATCAAGCAGCAGGTGAAGTCTGCTATTGTAGCGCACTAATTGGGTTAAGTAGACGAGAAGGTACTTTACTTTCCTTAGCGGCTTGTGTTGCTTTATTCAATATTGCGCACGTCTAATAAATTTATCATAATTAATTTTCCGCACAACAATGAAAAGTACAAATAGTCTATAAATTGTGGAATGTTTTCTTTATACTAAACACATTAAAATAAAATTTGCCATTGTGGCTTTGGCCAGTCAATGTGAGGAATCGCTACCTGCCTTTAGTAAGGATATCTGTGTGTATGGATGAACCAAAGTGACGTACCCTCGTGTAGTTTTTTTGCATGTCAAAACATTACTTCATTCACAAATGTATAATAAATAAAAGTGTTTTAAGTGCATCCAAGCACGTAAAATAAAATGATAAATGTGTATACGCAATTTCCTTTCTGTGAAGTATATATAGTCAATTAAAAGTTTTTGGTTTGACAATCTTTTAACTCATTTGGAATTGTGCGTAGGTTCCAACAAACAATTATGGGGAATAAAGCTGGATTCACACCAACGTCCGGATCCGCATGAGAGCTTATTGATATGGTATGAATATCAATCAAGGAGTATGTGCCAAGACAAAGTTGTGTGGCAGTATATCCTCTCTGCTCACCCTTGTGATATTTAACTACTTATAAATATCACAAGGGTGAGCAGAGAGAATATACTGCCACACAACTTTGTCTTGGCACATACTCCTTGATTGATACTCATACCATATCAATAAGCTCTCATGCGGAACAGTATCGTCACTGAGCGGATTCGGACGTTGGTGTGAATCCAGCTTTAGAGTTTTGTTAAGGGTGAATTTTTATGTAACCTAAGAAATGAGTTTTGATACGGGAAGACGAGAGATTAATGTGTGTTCATTTAAGCGATAACTTTAATAGCGTTTTTTCCATTAACTTCAAGCATTGTTGCATTCGGAAGAGTGATGCCAGTAAACTTAGATAATTACTACAATACGTGCGTTGTTTGTCGGACCAAGTCGAATAATAAGTCTAACTCAAGGTACCTACTACCTAGGTAGTGTAAGTAGGTTCCTAGAACACCTTTTAAAAAGGATTGGTAAGGGAAGTGAAGTGAAAATATTGAACTTGTTCTAGGTAAAACGCAGCTACAGATGTTTTTGACAAATCGGTATACCACCAAAACTGCAAAAAGAACTGTAAACTAACAATGCGTAGGTGTATGAATCAGGCTCATAACTGAATAAAACACATGTTATGAGAGTAATAATGTTCTTTGTATTCTGAATGGGAAAAGGCAAATCGATTAGGACTACAAAGGTATCCCATACAACCGTCGCACCTGGCTTCCTGTGCCATATGGTACTTGTGTTATTATTTGTCGTTTAGTTCCCCAGGTAATATAATGAGTTCGAGTACCGCTGCGGCCTACTCGTGCTATAAATGGCGTTGCTTTGACGGTGGTGTGTGAAGCAAAAAGGAACTAGTGAAAAATGCTTACTGAGAGACATAAAATAATCAAATTCGGATGTTCTAATTTTCTGAGAATTTAACAGCTGTTGTCGAAATACCAAAAATTTGAGGCACATTTCCGACGTCACCAATGCGACTGAGAGTAATTATCGTTAAGCAGCACATTTTGAGTTACGGGAATTTAAACTGAAGTCAGTGCTACTGGACTCAGTCGACCGGTACCAATCCGCAGGCTGGCGGCAGTTGGTCATCGGTCAAAGAACTAAATACATGGTTAAAAATAAGAATACTATATTGCTAACGCGTAAAGCTCGGATAATCAAAACACAACACATTCGGAGGTGATGGAGCTGACCAGACCCACGTAAAAAAACGAATTTTAGCGATATATTTTAATTCCATATTTATTCCATAAGTTTTTCGTAACGAAATGCAAGTTTTTATAAACAATATTCAATATTATTGAATTAAATATTTGAATCAACTATAAATAATTTATTTTCTGAGTACGTCCGTACATAAACACGGGTGTTAACTTTTCGAATTTGGAACCGACGCGACGGATATGTTCAGAAAATTATCAAATTAAAAAATAATCTTTTCAAATCCCTATGTATTTTAGCAGACATTATTCTATATGAAATATTCAAATAGGTGGATTAAAGCAACTTATATTTTTTCTCGGCAAATCAAGTTACATCCCGTGATTTCTGACGGGTAAAAAATTAATAAACGATTATATTAAATTTCTACTACTTATCGAACGAAGTCTTCCGGTAAGGGTTTTTTTTTACATAGATTAGCGTTTGCTCAATTTTTTTTTTGCTGAAAGCCGCTATCAGTGCTCAATGTATGTTTCTTCTCCACTGAGAAAGTTGTGTGTTATCGTAAGAGAAAATTATGCATGTGTAAAGTCAACGGTAAATTATTGCACTCTTGGTTTTAGAGATTAATATATTAATAGATGAACTAGATATCAACGTTCAAACATTAGAAACGGTACGTGAATAAAATTGTATAATAAATTGATTATTTTAAGAAAAATATTATATTCTTGTTAATTTCGTACATACGTGACTTCAATTTTTTTTTCATGTATTTAGAAATAAATAAAAATATTGATAAATATGAAAGATGCACACAGTTTATTTTCTTAACGAAAATAAGATCGAGGGTGGTACATACAATTGTCAGATGTGGAATTTGATTAGTGGATCAAAAGTGAAGAAACAAAACAAGCTAACTTTTAACGTAAAAAATCCTTTTTTGTGAGTGAAGTGATCTAGTTCAGAAAGATGTATTATTGTAGAACAACAAACCTTGATTCTGAATGTATAGGTTTTATTGTGTTATCCGAACAATTAAAAAAACCGATTTAGAAAAATGATTAAAAACGATCTGACGTCACCCGGTGCCGCCCGGTACGCCATCCGAGACAACACGGATGTAATTGCCCACTATTTTACGTCATCTGATAAAAAATCCTATACTATTATAATATTTCAAATTGGACCCATTTTCACGAGTTTAAACAAGACAATATTGTACAATTAATTTTCCTATCAAAACATGTTTAAAATAAGCCATTTAAGTTACACGGTGAATATAATTCTTCAGTTATTAGTTAGCAAACTCACCCCCAATCAGCAACTCTTCCAGACAGAATATATCGTTGCTGGAAAGGCAAAATGGCTTAAGCGACACTTTGGTCAAAAATAAGTTGAATATGCAGTTTTGATCAGTTCTTTTTCTGCATCGAATGCTCTTGTTTGATTTTTGTGGTTCTTCAGCCATCCAAAATATATTTACTATTTGGGTGAAGGCTTGACCTAAGTGACACAAGCTTGGGACTTTTTTCAGCTTTTCGTCTCTTTAGGTAACTCAGTGAGAGCATTGAGTCAATTTTTTTTCAAAAATCCAGCCCGGTACTGAAGACTTATGAATTTTATTGTAAAACATAAAAAAAACCAAAATGACTCTTCAACCCTTTTGCCCTTCCGGCGACGATATGATGCAGATAACGATATCGGAATATTGTAATCTGGGGGGTTTATTTATCGCCGACCATATACGAGTAGGAGCATCATAATCTCGGACATAAGAAATATAAGACCAACGTAACAATTATGTGTGTTAATTGATGTTTAAAGTGATATTGTAAGCGTATGAAAAACAGCGATTAAGTGGATATTTAGAGCATAATAGTCTGTAGTGTACATTTTATGGAAATTGAGTTTGTATGAAGCGTAAATTTGTAATATTTATTTAACACTTTGGTTAACTCGTAAAATCTATTAAAAGATTGTTATATATGATTAATAATTTGAAAGTGATTCGATATATTTGCAAAAAAGTTGTTTTTTTATGTCCCAGTTTCATTTGGAAATATTAAATTAATAAAGCAGTAAATCAAAAAAACTCTCTAATAGTGAGCTCTAACGTTATGAAAATTTCACCAGATTTTTCTGTCTCAAGTCGAAAAAATACTCAATTTTCAGTGCAGCTAAAAGAACATTCAAATAAAATTCAGAGCAAGTAATGGAATTAAGAGTCAAACTCAGTTAAAATTAAGGGCTGAAGGGGAATGATCGTATGACTAGATATTTAATAAACATATCCGACAAAGTTTACTCTTATTTTGAAAGGTTTGAGTCAAAATTGTTAAAATGGACTTAAATCCTTAATGCAAGGCTTCAAAGACGCATAGGTCATCGGAACTAACTAGTATCAGCTTGATATGTAATTTCCATCTATAGAGCTAAAAAAAACATTTGCCATCAAAACATAAAGCAAGACGCCATTTGTTGTTCATATTAGGGGCGATATATAACAATTGTTCAATAAGAAAAACACTAAACAAAGAGCGTTGAACATCGGGCAAAGCCGGGTAGTGAGGACCAGTATAATATAAACCCAATCATATGTGGCAAATTTAAGCCAAATACGGTTGTTGGAAACGCGTTTGTCATGTCTACCGATTGCGTTTCGGTGCCAAAGGAATCAATTACTCTAATTCTTTAGCGCAGCTTCAATTAAAATACCAGTTTATTTTTCCGAGCATCACTAACTTTCTACAACATTTTCAACTTTTCCCCATCAATTTTAACTAGCAACATCACTTAACATGTGTATATATGTATAGTGGCATCTGGACACTGGCTCTAGAGTCAGATGTAACTTCCATGCGGTCATCACACAAAATAATACTGATTTGTAAATTACCTTCAAAACGTTGCGAAAAGAAAAAAAAGGGTAAGCTAACATTAATCACAATAATTAGAGCTCATATTGTTGTCTCATTATCAGTGGCGGCTCGTGACTTTGTAATGTGCTACAGTGGTAAGATTTAAAAAAACGTCTCCATTGATGTCGTTGTAGCCGAAAACATTTTTTATTTTTTTTTGGAAATTTCAACTTTTTGTATGAAGATTTTTCAGAAATCCGTGCAGTGCACCACCAAAACTGAAAAATCCTAAAAATCTTCACACAAAAAATAAAAAGTAAAAAAAAAAAAAAATCATTTTCGGCTACAAGAACACTAACAATGTCGTATTTTTCAATCTTAGCACTCTAGCACACTAAAAACTCACGAGCCGCCACTGCTCATTATCACTGTTATTTTAGTAAAATTAATCCATTTACTTTGTTTAAACTGATGAAAGATGCGCATTTTCCTAGCGAGAAGGTCATTTCTTACTCAGGTAATGCATCCATTATTGAATTTTAATGACGTTATTTTCTGTTTGTTTTGTCGACTGATTGTCCACGCTAGCACGCTTGCTAACGGTACACGCTAAATGACTCAAACAACTGCAAATTGCTTATTTACGGCAGTTTGCACTAAATTAACCGTTATTATAATTATTTTTTTTACACGAATACCGCAACAAGAGTCCCAACTGTCTGGAGCCACTGGGACTAAACCATCCCTAATTAGAGGGGAAGGGTATGGTGAAGAGGAAGGTAAGGAAATTACCTGGCCATTCAGATCTTGTTACCAACCATGGCTTAAACCCTTTCAAGTAACTTTTTGATTCTGAATGGTGGTCTTTCACCACGACAATACTGAGAGTATCTACTACCCTGAAATGTGTCGCAAATATACTATATATTATTTTGATCGGACGTGGGTTCAATTCCTCTGCTAGCTAGTCCTCCATCATTGCGCAAGCAACATCTTCCGCTTATTATGATGGCAGTAGGATTTTTCAAGTATTGTCAGGTTATTCGTAACCCGAGAATGTTTGTCTTAAAAAAAAAATCATAAATTGTAATATATTAAACCAAATTTATTTGCACTCTCCGTGATTTGGACCCGCGAACGTTGGATCGTAGTCGAGGATCTTAACCAGTCAAACGCGGAGGCCATTGACGTTAGACACGTTTAACGTGCAATGTTCGTGTCACCAACGGGACTGAACTAAATTTTTGCTCAGCGGTACACTTACATTTAAGAGATCTCTTATCATGGATTAAAAGTAGCTTAGTTATTTGTTAATCGGTTGCTCTGACAGTGGAGTCAAAGTCGAAAAAAAGGTCGTTGCGCTGCGAGATGAAAAAATGGCGATGATTTAAAAAAACTCAAAACGTTTCCAGTATATTGGCGTTCAGCAAGCGACCTTCCGAAAATCTTTCCGCCATGGGTGAATTATTTTCTTAGTTTAGCGTTCGCTCGATTTTTGATTGGTGAAAGGGGTTTGAGGTCGATCCACAGTATAAATAATGTATTTATTTAAGCAGTGGAACTGTAACACAGTAGAGGAAAATAACACAAAATGAAATAATTTTTTCTAAAGAACCAAAAAAACATTTTTAACACATCTTTGTTTTTGTTTTTATCTGATGACGGCATCACTATACCACCCCCGATATTAGACAATGTTACAAATTGACAAAATGGAAGGAAAGAAAAGGTTGAGAAAACCTAGATCTAGTCACTAAATGTAGGTTTTTACGAAATGCCTTAATTATTTATTCATTTGTGCCAAAATGTAGGTTTTAAAAATTTGACATTTGTATTAGTACAGTACGCATTTAAAATACAATTAAATCATTTAAAATACAATTTCAGAAAAACAATAGAGATTTTTTTAAAAAAACAATTTCATAGAAAAGTATACAAAATCAGGAGCAAAGAAAAAGTATTTTGTGGTAGAAAAGATATTTAAATGAATAAATGAAAAGATTACTATTAAATCCACAAAATATTTCCCACCTACTATATACCTTCGTCTTTATAACAGAGAATAAAGATAAATTTTAAATGGAAAATTAAGAACTACCATATATACAAACGCATACAAATATTAAGTTATCATTCAACTAGAAACACATTTAAGCAGAATATATATCTTTTATTGACTTTTGCCGGAACAAGTTACGCCATAATAATCATTAATTTATATTTGTGAAAAAGGTTCAGTACCGTTCAGGGGACTCGCCCCATTGATATAGTAACTAGTAACCATGACGCACCACTGTTCACAACAAACCAAATTTATCCACAAATGGCGGTTGACGACCTTGAGAGAGGGGGGGGGAGGGGTGAAGGGCGAATGAACTTTGTACCCTCGGTGGAGGTTTGCTCTATTTCAATGATACTTTTTCAATCAATAAAGTAACAAAATACCATAATCTACACGGAGATACCAAATTCGATTTCAGATGGGTCGCAAAAAGTTTGATTTAGGGACATTAAAAATAATGTAATGGATTTGTTCTATTAACACGATTTCATAGTTCGATTTTCGACACTTACTCGCTTGGGATGTAGGTAATTTATATTAAATAAAATAATAAACTTTGTGAAACACCACCCTATTTGAGTTAACCGCCAACCCAGGTTTCTGTATGTAACGTTATCTAGCTGATGTAAAAGCCCTGACGAAGCTTGAGAAAAGCGAAACCTGGTTGGCGGTTAGCGCAAATAAAGTGGTGTTTTACAAAGTTTATTGTTTTATTTAATTTACAATGTCACACCCCCAAGTTATTGCTTCCTTCGAAAAAAAAGTAATTTATATTTTAAATTAATAAATACTGACCCTTTCTATTTACATTCTTGTCAATCAATACATAAAATGAGTTAATCAGAGTTGATTAAAATGAACACCTCAGGCAGATCACCCTTCTAGGCCTGCTACAGCAAATACGACCCTATGCCCCTCTTATACGCCTTGCGATGAACAGTTGTTTTTCAATGAGCTTTTTATGGTTAAGCCGTTTTTAAGAGAGTCGGGTTCGGGGAGTCGATAGTTTTACTCGAGAGTCGGCGGATAAAGACGTCGAATTTGTCTTCTAATATAGGTCTACTCCCAATATTTTGGGAACGCCCGTGTCTTAAATTTTCGGCTATGGAATCAGACTCATAAGGATTTTACACTTTTTTAAATATAAAATACTCTTTTGAATATATATATAGAACTGTTAAAAAAATACGGCTGTAGCTAGGTAGGTCGCGAAAGTTCGTGACTAAAAAAACAAAGCATGATAAAACAAAGTTTGAGAACTCTTGAGATGAACAATTATAAACAATTGCATTAGTTTTTTAATGCTGTCAAAAGAGTTACTTAATTATTTACTTTCAATTAATTTAAATTATTTTGTATTTCGTGAGCAAATGCTAATATTTCTTCAATCAACAATCGACTAAAATTGATTGCAAATAGCAAATGTAACCAATTGTAAGATTGAAAACTGCATTTCGTTAATATTTTTCTATCAACAACCTGGTCAATAACCCTTGACGACTGCTTAATTCAAATTAATGTTTGCATAAAATCAACTTTTAAACATTATTAACGTATCAGAAAAACAATACATTCCACACCTTGTCATAATTGTTGACAATCAATCATTTTCTTTGTGAGTACATACGTACGAGTGTGAATTTTTAAATTTGGAACTGATGTTAATTCAAATCATCAAATTTAAAAACATCTTTTCACAACCCTACCCACCTAATAAAGTACCTACCTTTAATGTGTTTTAGCAGACATTATTTTATGTTCGAAATGAGTGGATTAAAGCTACTAATATTCTCTCTTCGCAAGTCAAGTTACATCCAGTGACTTTTCACGGGTAGCAACTAGTTTATTAAATATCTAAGCAAGCGCAGAAAATAAATTTAAGTGAATCATGGCATTATAATCAATTATTGTTCTCACAACATAAGAATCTTTGAATGTGACATTTGTAAGTCAAGCGTGACGTTAAAAATTATGAACAATGTGAAAAGAGATTATTTTAATAATAATGTCCCACGGAAACAGCCTTGGTTCTGAGTAGATACAATAAACGTGACTTTTTGTTTGCGAATCAATGGCCTGCATCATCTATTAGCCGGACTGGCTATTTCGTAATTCGGCCTCGTTGACCCAGTAAAAGTTTTACAAGTAAAATCAGCGAACTGCTCAGCATAAGGTTTTTAAACTTCCTTAGAACGGATTTATGAAATAAGCCGCGCATTGAGAAAGATTTTGTATTTTAAATGTAGAAAATGCAGCAGAATGAAGTATATTTTAATTAAAGTGTATACTTAAATTGTATCATGAATTCAACAATTTTTAACACCTATTTAAGTATATTCCATAAATACAGGATGTCCACGTTTGTAACAAAATATGCAACACATTCAAGTATGAATGTAATGAACCTGAATAAAATTTGAAAAAGTATGTATGTAGAAAAGTAAGTAGGTATGTATTTTTCTTCCATATTTAAAAAAAGAGATTAAAAGATATTTTTGTGGAGATACCTACAGGAAATGGAATTAAAATTAAAACCATACATTTGCAAACCAATATTTTTTGTAAAGTAAAATCGCAAAATCGGTGAAAACGCCATTGCACGCTATTCGCGAATAGGTATTGTTTTTTTTTGTTAAGACCTGAAACTGTATTTTTTTTACTTAATAACATATTTTGAAACACACCTTCCGTAGTTCGTGTATCAGCTGGAAATATTGTAAAATTATAGAAATGCATTTTCAGTAGCCTTCGGATTTGCTTTCACGCTCGGTTACCCAGCTTTTCAATGACGATGTTAGAAGGTCGGATAATTATAATATTATACATACTCGTACATAGATTGATTGTAATTGTTATAGAATTAATTATTGTTGTTTATTTTTATCTTGTGGTGTTGGCATTAGGAAATTTAAAAAAAATACACTTAGGTAGGTACCTATTGAAAACAATTAACTATGTGTAGCCATTAGCACCTTATAAATCAAAACTATTACTGTTGTGTTGGTGGTACCGATTTTGATTGTCACTGAATATTTATATTTATTGATATTTATTTTCATTTTGGTTTTCATTAAAAGTTCGTACATTTTAAATCTCACTGATATAAAATAGATTTCAATAAAACCTACTTCGTTAAAAAATCGTTCGATTTATTTTTATTGTGTATATATATTTTGATCTTAGCTCGTGCTTCCTACAAAATTTCGTATAAGGGTAATAATATCTGTCAATAATAAAAGTGATAATTTCTTTCTAGTTCTTTACAGTATTTTCTCCACGATGTACGTTTTTTTTAATATTACCTCCTAGAAATATTAGTAGATAAGTGGTACAAAGAAGTCATTAATAATTCTTTGAATGTTGTAAAACCAGTCCTTGGAAATATTTAGATATTTGCCTCATAATATGTTAATTTATAATGTTATGAGAATTTGAGTATCCGCTATGTCTGGCTATAGTCTTGCCTCGATCTGACCACATCATTTATCCAATCATGATTGAATGAAGAGCAATAACAGCGATGTTGAATTCATTCGTTGTTCACCGTTTCCCAAATGAAATCGAGACGAATAAACCGCTTACAGAAGATCGTGATCAAAAGTTATAAATATTTGATTTAAAGATGCAGGAGTGGATCGTCATAGAAGCTAACCGTATTGGGAAAGTATAAATTAAATTTGATAGGTGTTGCATTAGAATCGTTATACTGTCGGAGCCGGTCACTACACGCCGCGCGGTTGTTAATGGAAAAGATGACAAGTGAAATAGAGAGAAATACCTGTCTATTCATATCTAAAAACCAAACATATTTTTCTAGGAAATTTTAAATTTCGAAAGGTTATCTCTCACCACTGTAAGATTACGAGCATTTTTCTCGCTAGAAGTGTACAATTATGTTTTATTTTCGAAAACAATACATATACGCAGTAACACTTTACCACCGAGCATTTTATTAAACGCAAGGGGTTTAGACTTATTCGTGTCAATCATAAAATTTGTAACAAATTCAGCTCTCTGACTGAAAATTTTTAAAAACAACATCACAACAGTTGAATTAAAATATGTCCGATTTGTGGAGAAAATATTTTGTTTTCGGTTTCATGTGGGTTTTTTCGGAATTTTTTTCCTTAGCTTTCGTAAATACATAATGTTTTCGGAACATCTAATATAATTTAAAAAAAAAAACAAGTTATTTAGTCTCGTAATTCGCCTCTGTCAAGATGAATCTACCATATGACCACAGACAAAGAAAATTACCCGGCAAGTCATGGCACTAACATTAAAAAGTGATCTAATCGATGGAGGGAGCGTTCACCAACTAGTTACTTCATTTTGTAGTCCTTCTGACATCACTTCGTTGTGTTGATATATGTTTTAATTATTAAAGTAATTCATCGATCACGAAAATGACGCACGTAACAGCAGTTTATAAGAGTCATCAAAGTTATCCCAATCACCGATAATCCTTCCGATTATTCAAAAAGTCGGAGTCAAATTATTTGAATTGATCAATTTAGCGCTAACCTATATTCTTGCTTACTGAAGCCTCTTTAGTGATCGGTTATATCCCACCATTGCTACAGTACAGAATTATAAATCTTGTCATTCACAATTATTACAGGTAGGAATACCACTTTTTTGTATAAAGAGTATTCTTAGGATCTTCCACTCAAAAATATTAAATAGCTTTTTGCAATTCTTCGTGAGGTCCCAGCACTTAAAGCCATAGCGTAGCACTGGTAATATCAGTCCTTTATTTTGTCAGCAATTAATCAAAAGCAAAATATTTAATAACACCTGTTATATTAATCTCATCGAATAATAACTATTTTTTTTATTGGTTAAACAAATTCGCGTAATTTCACGATTGTAACCGTCAAGCCAAATAAGAATATGGGAGATTACTATAGATAGTATATATGTTGATAATGTTAAATCTTTAACGACGCATAATACAAACAACTACTTTGCCACAAGTAAAATAATTTAATTGGAGAGAGTACGATGAATATAATAGATAATAATAAGTGTTCCCTCAAGTTTTTCTGCGATTTGAAAACAATATAAAAAGATACAAATCACACTCTGAAGTGAAAGTGATTCAATTCAAATGATATCTGGTTAACAAAATTTAGCTGTCATAGCCGTTTCCGATTTCGACGTAATATTATATCATTCAAGACGAAAATCTTGGGATGTTGGATTCGAGATGTGATTCTTGAGAGAAATGTTTGGTCAGTTACATTTATGAGAATTAACTCCTGAGAAAAATGCTTGGTATATTTCATTCAGTGAGTGGATCCCGAGAAAAATGTTTGTTTTATATTACATTTGAGATAAGGATCCCGATAATAATGATTACCATATTTCTATTTGAATAGTTGATCTTAATAAAAATGCTGGGATATTATATTAGAGAAGTAGAATCTGTAAAATTGTTTGGGGTATTAAATCCGATGTATAAAATCATAACAAAGATGCTTGCGTCATTAAATTCAAGATGCGGTTATAGAGATATTACACTAGAGATGTGAAATCCGAAAAAATGCTAGGAATAAAATAACAATTTGTTATTTCGTTAAATCCCCTTTTGCCTGCTTGCACTGATACGTTTGTTTATCAGTTCAGCACGTTATTTATAGACATAAAGAATATGGTTTACAAACACGTACCTATTCAGTCCAAATGTTGCAATCTTCTTCTAAAATTATTGTTGATTCTTTCACTTTAAACAAATCAATTGTTTATAATTTCAATTTCTTATTCAAATAAAATCTATTTTCCGTGTCACGATTTTTTCGGTACAGTGAAAACTCTGTATAGTAGGAAACGAGAGTAAAAGATGCTACAAAGATTAGGCAATCTTTCCAAAATGAAACGAGTAAATTTTGACTAAAGTGGGTCATAGATGAATGCTCAATTTGTTCCTGTACATTGTAGAAACACAATGAATGAAGGAATAGCATATATTGCAGAAATATACGTGTTTATTCTTTATAAGGCAATTTCAAAACAAGAAAATTGGTCCGAGTTAGGTTAATGCTTGTGAATTGGACTTATAAGACATATTTGAAAGTAAAGTCAGTAAATTACGAATAAAGTAGCTTATTTTAGATAGATCCGACTGATAGTAAGTTGATGTTATCATCTAATCAAAACAAACCAACTTTAACCCCTGAATTTATATTTTCACAGGTTTTATTTAAATTCAACAGCATTATTTGTTATTTCTCGGTAAGTTTGCTTTCTTGTCAGTTGTTGTACAAATGATAGGGTCCGAAAGCGTTAAGTTGAATGTGTGCAATTAAAGGGAGGGAAGAGAAAATACAGACGTTTTGGATAAACCTGGCTATTCCGCCCATTATCCTTAGAATATAATACAAAATCATCCAATTTGGACACATAAAGTTGTAAAAATCGATAACCTATCCTAACTTAAGTCAGCAATATGTTCATAATGTTGATAACGAAATAAAAATATAGCTGATTAGTGTTCAGACCTTCATTATTAAAAAAAGAATAATTTTTTATCTGATTCGATCTCACAGCAGGCTAAAATCGTAACCTCAACTCAACTATTTGGCGATTAATCCATAAAGGTGATGATTTTTTTTTAAACTAATTTATTTACTTAATCGTGTTCAGGTCTTTATTCTCGTGATGCTTTATAATCACACTATGTTTTGTACTCTAATCTAATATACAATCTTATAAATTTATATAACGTTCATTAAAAACAAATCATCAACGGTTATTTTTTTAACCAATTCTACTGGTATATAATTATAAAGTTGCGTAGTCCGGTTATAATCGATGTATAATAAATTACGTAGATAAGACAACATGTAAAAAAATAAAATATTTTTGTCAGAAGTGGGATTCGAACCCACGCCCACAGAAGTGGACTGCGACCTGAACGCAGCGCCTTAGACCGCTCGGCCATCCTGACTTGTTCAGAGTTGCCCTATTTTATAATCTGTTCCCGTAAATTCCAGGTTATTTTTATTAATCTAAATAACTGATTATTTTATATATCATTGTTAGTCTCTTATCACAAATATATATCTATGTGTTAACATGAAATAATAAGCGATTTTCAGATTATTATTTTTTAGGATACAAGCTAATGAATTATTGTTAGCTTAGCATCGTGAAATTCGCATAGGTTTATTCGTATAAAAGTACTAGATCAACGCCACGTATTTAAGTTCGCAACGTCATTTGGATTTAACTAAAATTCGAAGGCATAAAAGTAATAACTGTTTCCTGTCGGGTCCAATGAACAGATTTTTTTTTCAATAAGTTGGTTAAGAAAGTCCACTGACATTAAATTGGACTCGAGTACGATCACAATCAACTTAGACCAATGCATCGAGACGACCTTAAACACCGTCTGTTAAATCTAATTATTTTGTAACAAGATTAGTTCGATTAGAGTTGGAGAATTTCAATACGTAGTGGGCGCTATCTTCACGAATCCGTTGTGGCCACTGTAGAGGAATATCAAAAAACTCGACGCAGAATAAATTTTGACGAACGATGCAAGGATGTCTGATTCGTGAGTAGCTTTTTAAAGCCATATCTGAGAATCGATACAAGGACGTGGCATGATGATTGGTATAAGTGTTGTAGCGACAGAATAACCGTCCCCCGGGCAGGCCCGTAAAATCGGTCCACAACCAAATATTATACAATTTTAGTTTTACTCACGAATTAGTTTACAATTTTAAGTTAGTTTGGATCCAATATATACAAGTGACATTTTCAATGCATGTGAAAAATGTTGTTTTTTTCATATGGAGAATTAGCGCCGCAGGAGAAAATTTAAACTTGATTCAACCACATTGTCAGAAATCCGCTAGAGTTAACGTCACATAGATATTGGTTAGTTTATAACATATTCATATGTAAAAAATAACAGCTTAAAAGATTAATTTTATGATTTGGACATACAAAATACAGCACCATTATAAAAATCAAGAAAATATTCACTATCAATATATCCATTTGTTATTTCCCTAGTTCAAATCTCGGTCGCTGCTATGACTTTTTTAATGAATATTGATTGATAATGTTTCGGCGGGGCTCCGTTCGTGCCCAGGACCCTGATCGCTGCCAATCTTTCGATACGCCACTGGTTGATCGGGATAACATTGCAAGAAGTCAGAAACATGGAATTTAGTACATATTCCGATTGAGTAAAATACTTATTTCTATGTTTATTGTTCTCACGGTATGTGAGTAAGTGACGAAGTAAATACTTACACGTGTATAATCATCTAATTACCGATTTAATACGCTCGATAGAAACCTTATTTGGTTTGAAATATTTCAAGCGGTCTGCCTTGAAATTCTCACAAAAAAAATCATCTAACACGGAGAAGTTTTTTTTTAATGTTGGAAATTGAACTCAAGACTTTCAAACTAGATTCAGAGCCCCTACTTTTATTCCACGGCGGTCTTTGAAATAAGTCGTCTGGGTACTTTATTTCAATTCTATTCATTGAGTTATCAGTTGTTTTGGTTTCCACATTTGGTTATACAAATTCAAAATACAATAGAATTATGTGCCAAAAATAATTGAAAATAAAACTACAGCCTTGAAGTAACAATATATGGAGGGAGAGCTAATTATTTTTACCCAACCTACACAAACTTGCGATAAATCACTTTCTCCGGGTTTTTACGTCGTACACCATGAGAGAGAAAGAGACAACAAATTTCATAGACCGCTTCTATATACTGTCGGAATGATCTTAAGCTCCTGGGTCACCGCGGGACCACTAAACTTGACACAACCAAACGGTTTTTTAGGTTATGTGCTATATTTTTGTTGATAAAAATACTGTGAAAAAGTGTCTATACGAATAAACAAAAACATTATAATGATTAAATAAAAATAATTTTTTTACTTTATTCCACTTTTTTATTTTTTGACTAGTCTGAAGATGGCCGTTATAGGCTGAAACCGGTCCAGTCAAAAAATAAAAAATGGAATAAAGTTAAAATTTGGTTTTTATTTAATCATTAAAATGGAATTCCACTATGAATTAACAGTTACAAAATTAGAAATAATAGAAACATTATGTCGATATGTGATATGAATGGATGTATAATACCCTAGCCTTAGTCTTAGCCACGCCCAGGTGCGCCGAGTCAGGTTAAAATCATCAAAAATAAGTCAAAAACTGACTTCACTGCCTTGGATAGATACTACTCTATGTACTCTAAGACTACAGCGAAGAAAACTTTGCGTGACTGTATCGATCATATTGTGTCCTTAACAAACCAAACCTAACCTAACCTAGATAAATAACCTAACCACCCCTAACCTAACAGATAAAGCGTGTATGGGAATCGACTAAATGGGGAAAAAATAAGGGGAACGCTGTTGGGTTAGGTTAGGTTAAGAGGGACATGTACAATATTCGATCATAGCCATATCGATATAGCTATGCAAAATCTTACAATTTTATTTTAGATTGTATTTTGTGTCCGTATAACAGTCATTTACCTTTTATTAATTATGAAACTTTTAAATATAAAATATTACTGACAACTACTTTTTTTGTCTCTGTAAACACAACTCTAATATTTATGAAATTAAAAAAAAGTGATGAAGCTAAGCCACAAGTGAAACCGGTACGCAATTAAAATACCAACAAATTAGTGTTTCATGCAAGGTGATACCACCGAGCGATTGTTTCCTACGAAATTTAAATGTTTTCCCAGGCGAACGCGAGTCATACGTGTACGAGAGTTTATTTTAAGAATTCGTCATCTGTGTCAAAACATTTTCATTTTACTTGTCTCCTTAATCTTTTCAAATTCTTTTTTGGGTGTGACTCGATGACATCTTTTAAAAATCACTCTTCTAATTCGTGAATACGAAAATAATGCAAAACGAATGAGATACGCCATTTTTGATTGAATGAATGACCTACTAATTTGCACAATCAATTATAAAAATTACAACATAAATAGAAATTCATCAAGTCACAGTAGAAAATATCACATCATTATTGGGCTGTCCAATTCTATTCATATTAAAAATACCTATTTTTTTGCTTAACCTATTATTAAAAAAAATCTCATCACAAATATTGGCGAGGAATTTTGACACACGAGTAGGAAGATCATATAATTGTTTACGCTGTAATAAAATAAATGAGTAAAGAGTTACTTTCTTTCGAAGTATTTATGAACTGGTAAAACTTTTAAGATCCAAATAGCAACATTTTCTCACAAGAGTTGTCATTCCGGCCGTGAAATTAGCTGTTTGCAAAATCGATTGCGAAATCCATGCCGGTCGTGTTTGAATTTGGAACGACCGGACTAGGTAGCCGCCGAGTGTTGCCAACTTATCGAATAAGGAAAACCGGAAAATTCTGTTTTTTTTTAGGATCTTTATTTTTTCTTTGCCGAATTCAACACTAGTTTTAACATAGGATTTATGAAACAACTCCAAAGATGATAAAAAAATATTGAAACAAGTGAATACACTAACTAATACTCTCATATGGTAACTATGAAGGAAGGCAGGGTTTTTTGTTTGTCAGGAAAAGATTGCTTAATATTGTACTTTGTGTAGGTAGATGATAGGGATGTGTTGTTTTTTTACATTATTTGTTAAGGTTAGGTACCTACTGATATAAATAAGTACCGGATGTGGGATTGAGTATTTTAATATCCAAATATTTGAGTGTGGTCACTTTAAAAAATGAGATATATTGAAAACTGTCCAAACGCAAGTTTAGGTAATACTCACGGGAATGGAATAAAAATATTCGTGAATATTCGCTAACTTATCTGTTTAGTCAGGAGCTGGTAAAAATATGCTTTAAAAAAGTAAATAGTTTGTTCGTTAGTTCCTCTTTTGTCCGCCTGCACGTATACGTTGTATAGCTTAGTTACTATGGTAGGTACCGGTTTTTGATCACTTGATCTAATGGTTTGGCTCCAGTACAAATGTATTGTTGTGGGCGCGAGCTGAAATATTTATAATTTGTAAATGTATCGGCGCCATATAAATCTTAGCTAATCTGACCAGATAAACAAAATTACAATTCCTACAAATTTTCAAATCTCCATCTTTTTTAATTATATAAAAATGAAACTATTATAACAAAAAAACCCGCATAACATTCTTGCAAATACACTATTAAACCGATATTAGATGTCAGAATGGCGTGCAGCAATGTTGCATACAGCAAAAATCGCTTTAGTAATAAAATCACCCATGACGTAGCAACATTAATGTTGCATGCAAAAATATGCGTCAGAACGCAAGACAAAGCGCAGTAAAATCTAGATTAAAACATTCTTGTGGAAAACCCTAATAGCATAATATACCATTGTAAATGGCTGTTTTGAATAATAGTGGTCTACCGCTTAGCCTATACAGCTCCGTTGTGACCTCTCCCTCTTTCTCATGAATGACGAAAGTAACAAAAGGAGAAGTTACGACGGAGTTCTTAGTAGCAGGACTATACTGTCACTTTGTTATCGCTTCCGGATGCTAGCAGTGAAAACAGGGAAGAGAGAACTTGTTAATTTTTCTAATCTTTGTTTGTTTTACACCCAGCTGTCGTGAACTGTCAAAAGTTTGCAATATTGAACATCAATCTGAATGCAGGCATGATGAAGACCTGGTTTTCGAAATTAAATTGTATATTGCATATTTATATTATATAGTACCATATTATTGAGCAAGTAAAAACATAGTAATTTGGTGTCGGGTATTACCTGAAATTAGTGATGATGATGTAGGATTAGGTTGGGTTGCTTTAATATCGATAGAAAACTGATGTAACTAATTTACATAGGATCTTTCGAATGCTAGGCTCCAGATGGGTAAATGAATTTATATTCTGTTCAAGAAACAATGTTGATATTTGAAAATGTTTGATTAATTTCACCAGATGTAAAGAATATTTGAGTTTACTTCTGACACACCGACACACCCAAAATAAACTTCTCTCAGTGCTGCAAGAGTATGTTGTCATTTAGAAAATTAGAACGCATTAATTTCAAATCTTTAAACAACATAAATTCTATCGGCATTACTGGCAACACTGGAGGAAATATTAAACTTTAAAAGGTTGTTCGCTTCGACCATTTCTAAAGGTACCTAACTTGCCGGAGGCCGAATGAGTCAGCCGCAATGTTGATCATGGCTGAATGACGTAAGGCAGCAGAGAACAGAGAACAGAATGCCAATGGTCTGCCCGACGTTGCACGGACTGCCGTTTGCATTTTTAGTGGCCGTCTGAGACCTGATGCGCCAGTGCAGTGGTGGCTGGTGACCATTTTAAGAACTTCATGATCTTCAAACAAAAAAATAGTTTTGCAAAAAACTCTCACCACGCGTTCGTTTTTTTTTTTTTATTTTTTTTTTATTTTTATTTGATTTATTTTGTTACATACATTTAAAAATTACAGAAATAATAAAAATAATGTAGACATAACAAAAAAAATCCCACATAGGCAAAAGCCAGTGCGTGGGTATACTAATTCAAATCATAGTTATATCTCTCTATAGTTACGTTTTACAGTATAAGGTACATTTCAAATTAAGTAAAAAAAAAAAAATAAATAAAAAAATAATATTGTTATTATTATTTTTTCCTTTTTTTTTTTTTTTTTTTTTTCAAAATCACAACAGATAAGTTAGTTAATTTTTTAGAATTTAGCACTTATAGTATGAAGAGGCTGGTATCTTTTGCTTTTATCCAGTTTTTATTAAATTTTTGTATGTATTTAAGGAAGTTGTATTTGAACACTTAAAATGTAATGAAAGTGAATTATACATTTTTGGGGCAATGAAGTATGCATGTCTCTGCGCAAGTCTAGTTTTGCAGAGAGGTACCTCCAGTACATTATTTATTCTGTTGCTGTAACGATTTTCATTTTTTGCAAATAGTTTACTTCGCGAAAATATGTACTTTAGGCACTGTATACAATAAATTTTTCTTATATCTAAGAGATCAGCTTCTTGGAATAATTGTATGGAGGGGTATGTAATGTTTTTATGCAACATTATTTTTATTATTAATTTTTGAGATATTTCTAATGGCTTAATATGAGTATTATAAATACCCCCCCAACCGATTATTCCATAAGATACTGATGACTGAACCAATGCATGGTACACCAATTTCATTATTTTTATGTCAACTATGTTATTTAATCGTTTAAAAATGTAAGTTAAATATCTTAGTTTATTTACAAGCTTTTCTACATGATTCGTCCATTTGAGTTGGCTATCTATTGTAATTCCTAAATATTTGACTGTTAGTAGGTATATTGATTGGGTGTGTATGTTTATTATTAAAAATACATCATAAATATGTATCACAACAGTCCGAACTGCTCTCGATTGCCTGGAGACAATGGGATTATGGCACCCCCAATTGGGGGTGTCGCGAAACTGAAGGCATTAGGGAGGGGAAAGATGTTGGGAAGAGGAAGATCGGTAAATACCGGGCTATTTAGACCTGGTCACTAAACACGAGTATTGCCATTTCAAACAACGTATCGATTCTGTATGGTGATCTTTAATTAGAGCGATACTTACTACCAACCTGCCGCAGGTATTCTACGTATTATTTTATTTAAATAATATGTGAAATAATACATATAATTACTCGAACCTGTGACCTTCGGATTCGTAGTCTAGAATCTTAACCCTTCAGCCACGGAGGGCGTCACATAGAAAATAATGCGAAATTCCAGCACTAAAAACTACACCATTGTGTTGCACTGATAGTCGATGGGCATACATTCTTCAAATTATACGAATAAAATTATTGTAGCTAGGATTGAATTCATATAAATCGGCCATTCAAGCTGGAAGTTTTTGTATCCAAAACTAGTGGTTCGAGTTTTTTCTCGTTCGATAGATTCAATGGTGATAAGACCATAACATATTCTGTGGACTGGTGGTTGTGATTTGTCAATTATAAAAATTAGAATATGTTTTTTTTGTTACTTAAATAAACTGGAGGTCGTTATCAATAAATAAAATTATACCCACTTTTTATTTAGCTAATCAATCGATGGTCGCACCCAATGAGGGAATTTATTTAACGATACATATATTATGAAGCCGATTTTCAATGCTTTGTTTTTTTATAAAATATCCTACCAATGTCTGCCAGTTTTTTAAACACTTGCCAAAGCATTTTGTATCTCTTTTTATAGGAGGGGTTTTAAGGTATATAATTTAGTAATTTAAAATACTAGCCTCATTATCATAGTTATCTATTAGAGCTACAATATTTGGATAGTCCTGGCTGCATATATGAAATGCCACCACTCCCGCGGGTCTCCTGCTGTCTCCATTCAGTTTTTTTATAGCCATGGATGTGTCGTTGGCCTGCACATCGTCCAGCCACCTACCCATGTTAAGGTTCTCCCTTCACTCATTTCTGCTGCAAGTTTATTATAAAGAAACCTCGTTGATAATCTGCCATCTTCGAAACGTACATGACTCAAGAAGAAGGAGGTGGCTCAACATGGCACACCTCAAAAATCAATCAATATAAAAAGCTCGTTTTAGTATTAGATTATGTTTACAACGTAACTGTCAATCATAAATACAGTGTGATTTTATGATTGCTTTCCGAAATATAAATTAGCCACAATGACGGTTTCAATCAGGCGGTTTAATAAACACTTGAATACACTTCTACACTGCTTTGTGGCATCCATACTTCGATCCACAATCTAATCAAAGACACGTAACGCAGCCTATTATTTAAAAGGAAAGCTCTTTGTAAAGGTTAGATAACTGGATAAATGCCGTCTGCATTTCCAATCATGCATCAATAAGACGCTATTACAAAGACATTATCGACGGAGCAGGAAATGATGGAGGACTTCCCAACTTTCACTACTTCTATATTCTTTAATTTATTATTATTTTCTGTGCACTAATGGTATAAAATCAATTCATGTTTTAAAAACTTTTATAGCTAATTTCCACTTTTTTTACCTGACCGATTTCACCTTGCAACAAGATTATTTGATCAAAATAGAATTCCATTACGAATTATCAGTTTTAACATTAGAAATGGATTATGTCATTTACTTAATAGGGCAGGAGGTCAGAGTTAATTAAGAGATAAATAATAGAATTGTATCAGTCTTTCGGAACTAAAAATCCTCTATTCGCTGCAGTTTTCAATGGTTGTAGGGCGAAAGTTCAGGGTGACTCCAATACCTTGTCGCCCAGGGAATCGGTGAGTCAGTTTCTCTTCAGAATTTGCACCTCACCTTCTCTCAAATGTGTCGATCATTTTGTATTGTTTACTCCTCAAAGGTCAGTTCATTCCAGTTGGTTTGCTTCGTAATAATACATGCCTATGAATGAAAAACCTTCTGGCTTTTAGTTATGGACAAGTCTGCTGCTAAAAGCTCCGCTAAATAAATAAATAAATAATAAATAAATAAAAGTTTTATTCCGGAAGGTATGCAGGAGTAGTGCAATGCAATACCTTCCATAATTGATATCAATACATTGTAATAATAATAGTAACAAAATAATAATGAACAGAAATTCATAAGAAATAAATAAATAAGTAAATAAAAAAATAAAAGAATATGAAAATAAAATAATAGTAACGATGATAAAAAAAAAAAATATTCTAAAAGCTCCACCTCTTTCTTAATAAGTTGCAACAGTAACAGAAAGAGTGGTTACAACGGAACTTTCAGCAAAACACCTATACGTCCTCTTCAAAGGTCTCCAGTTTTGCATATTCTTGGCGACTCTGCCCCACCCAAAGCCAGCAGTTATCTTTCAGTCGTTAGCCTTAAAAATAACTGCCTACTCAACTCAAGTATAAGTGCCCCATGTTTCTCTTTCTCACTCTACACCAATAAAAAAATGTGGAGCACATAATTAGATAATGAGTATTTCTGTCGCCTGTTGATGGAACAAGCCCAACCCTTAGCGCGTAGTAAATGACATCACGCCCAGAACTTTTCACAGAAACAGAATTGACCTTTGCACTAACTATAGTCATAAAAAGTTACTCTGTAATGTAAACAGATGTGGTTAGGTATGAACGTTTTAATGATTTCATGAGAAAAAAACACAATTCATGGAAACTACCAAAGTGCCTCGTTTTGATAATCACATTCTTTGATACGGTGCTTTTGTGACGTCAGCTCAGCTTGATTAACAAGTATACTTTATTTACACTATATTTAAAAAGACAGCATAGCTATTGATTACCGTCTTCCATTAGGGAGGATGTAACATAATACTTTTATGAGATTTGAATGTCAAATTCCAATTGAAGACATTCATTTCGAATGCAACAATCGGAAATATACAAGGTAAACTTGTGACCACGAAAACATAATTAATATATAAATGCCAGAAATGTTATTCGATTTAATTGTTTTTAAATAAATTATTACTAGATGACAATACATTGAGACATTCGTGTGTCTTCAGGTTTGTCTGTATGTTGCATTTTCAGTTTGTGCCTTTAAATTTGCTATGTTTTGCAAGGGGGGGTACGAATTTTAAATATTTTATCCAAGGACATACGTCATACCAACTTGAAGGTTTGCGAAACTAATCAAACACAAGATAACGAAAAAAGATACGTTAATAGCACTAAATTGACGACTGTTAAATGTCGGGATAAGATTTATTTGTATTTTTATTATCACCTCTCAACTCTCAAGCATTTACAGGTGTATCTGTATTCTGATTTAAACGGTCAACAAACATTTTGCTAAGCAATTCATCGTACACGGAATGAGTTATTAGTTTAATCCAAACAGTCCGCACAGTATGGGCCTTCATTTATTAACTTTTTTGTTGTTTAGGTTTGTCAACAGTGATTCATATCAACGCACTCACAGATACACTAATTAAACATAAGCTGATACTATCACTAATTATAGACGAACACATAATTGTTAATAACAAAATAAGCATATAAATTACCTATACACTAAAATCAAATTAAAAACACAGAATTAAAGAAAATTGGTTTTTTGTTAATGTTTTAAAACTTGTTAATATATAATTTTAAGGCGGCTGGTGATGACGTTTTTAAATTAATCTAATGATTTTCAAATGCATGGTTAAAATTTCGACCCATTCGATTCATACCTTGGCTTAGTTCGATATTTTTTAATGTTTAAGATAAATTAATTTTTTAGGTTGTGAACCAATTCTATGAAAATTGCTTGCTAGTTGGAAACGGTTCATGCTCTAGCCTCGTGGTGTCTGGACGAAGATTTTGAGACTGTAGAATGATCTGACCTTTTCAAAATGCTTTGAGATCTAACAACATATATTTTCGATTCTTATACCATAAAGAAAATTTCTAAAAACAATCCTATAACGTACAAAAACTAATTATCTTAAACAGCGTTAAACCTAGAGCATGTAATGTATGTGGAAATATGATTTTAAACACAAAATTTGCAGAATAATGCTCTATTTTTTATGTTCCTAATTCAAAACAATATTATTGAGTCATCAACATTTAAACTTTATGCTTTCGCAACGGTTTCAAAACTTTTTTCGACAAGAATGAAGCAAACGTGTGTGCTACCACTGTTGTCTATATTGTTTATCGCCTAAAAGAGTTCTATAATGGTTTATATAAGCACGGAAGTGCAGCGATAATGCAACGCGTTATGTCATCTTTGCTCACTTATTCGTAATAAATAATGGCATTACACTGTACTCAAATAAAATTCTTCATACAAACGTAGACAGACTTCATATATATTTATTTTGAAATTACCCTAATAGCCAAAGTTTTGTCAAAAGCATACCTATTATGTGAAATAGAATGTCTTTCGTGGCAAAGTTGACTGCTGTTTTTTTAAATAAATAAAAAATGATCATGAAATATTATCCATCTTCAGAAAAAAACTTCGAAAAGTTTTCATAACAAAATGATTTCACAGCTCTACTCAGAAAAAAAGACATAGATCAAAATGATACCAATGTTTTGTCTATGATATAAATTTTCAGTAAGGAAATATTTTCATCGAAGAAAAGTTCAGAATTAGGAGAAAGAAAAACAACCGACAAACAATAACAACCATGAATGAAGTAAGATGAATTAACCACTCGGAAACTAACGAGTTTTTCCAGTGTGCGATTGATTGCGAGTACAACCGCACTTATTGAATGTCATGAGAAGTGTATTGAGGTGTATTTTTTATGTCTCTCCCTAATAAAAAGTTTTTGATTATTTCACAAAAAGTTCGATAGTTAGGAAATTGATATCTTTGTTTGCCCGCACTCCCTTAAATATAAATTTTATCATTTTTCAATCCCACCGGCAACAGTTTTAATATTCAAGCCGCACCTCTGTGTGTAGTTTTCAGGGTGGGACCGTCTCCCATATCCATCACACCTGTTCGACCCACTGGCCCCGGGTAGGGGATGAAGGGGAAAGAAGGGAAAGCGAGAGAAGGGGTATGTTGGGCGAGAAGCTATTTGTTTGTACGAGATATGGCTGCAGATAACCGATAAGGAAAATCGATAAGGAAACCGCGCGAGTTAACCTTACTTGTGTTGATGACCACCTACAAATCGATAGGCAAACGTGTGGAATGCAAAGTTTATAGTTTGATGTCGTGGGGTATCGGAAGAATGAAGGCTAGTGATGGTTATTTATGTGTTTGAAAATTTACATTTTATGTTAAATCACAGTCCGTCAGAGCCTCGGCGCAACTGAAAACTATGAAAAACCTGAAATGATGTTGTTATGCGCCATAAGACAATGGAGGGGGCGAAGAAATTTAACCTTATTGTTAATTCCTACTTTTTCGTTTTATTCTTCCCGTTGCTTTTTAAACTATTTATGATTCTTTAATACGTTTAATATCTACAATGTTTGGCATAGAAAGTTTAAGTAAAAAAAATGCAACTCCTATTAATTTGGACTTGTGCTTATAATAATTATTGAAAAATAACGTTATCTTACTATTAAATTGAGCCTACACACCACATGAAGATTCAGTCCCAGTGACCAAAAAAACGTATTTTGATGTAACGTAATAATAATAAAGGTTTTATAGTCATAGGTACTCTTTAAACATAGTATGATACGTTTTTTTCCATAAACTTATTTACCCATTTTACTGTCAATAATATTTTAATAGCGGTAAGTTCCTACTGTTCATATTTGAGCATCGGTTGATTTTTCTATTGGTTAGTTTTAATAATAATAAATAGTTATTTTCTAAAAAAGTGAGTAAATATGTGAATTTTTAAAATGTGATATGTAATAGTATATACGTTTTACGGTCAGGGTGTCTCGAAAATTTAAAAAATCTAGTATTGTTTTATTTCAAGTAAAGTTTAGATTATTTTTTAAAGTCTGGCAAGACACTGTTGTAAATATCTTCCTCACAGCAACATGTGCAATGATTATTTTCCACTGTTATGTCAACATTATGCCCTACTTTACCAAAGCTGCACATACACTTTTCCCATAAAACTGCCTACTTACTGCCTACATACTTTAATTGTTTTGGCTTTTGATTATTTACTACAGAAATTATAAGCACTTTGTTTTCTTTCCTGGAAATGACACGATATCACTGTTATATTTCCCGTTATCGATACTGCAAACATCAATGATTCATACTCGCGCAACTAAACTCTAACTAAAACAATAGATGGAATAGATAACTACCTATATCAATTTGATGACACAGTGAGTCAATAGGGCTTGCATTCACATAGATAAAGATAAGATAAAATTATTAGTGAGATTCAAATCTCACATGTTTTACGTATTCAGAATCAAAACAGTCTCTGTGACATAAAGGCCTGAGCATTTAAATTTTAAACTTAGGGTTACCGGTTTTTTTTTTCACGGTCCATAATTATATTGGCATGATTTTAATTTATTTATGTATGATGTTGTTAACATCGAATAAAGAACGTTAATACTAGTACAACCCACTTATACTAATTGTCAATTTTTTATAAATATATTTTTTTTATATCACATCGTGGGTAATTCACAAAGTTATAAAATGTCCCAATAAACTATGGTGTAATTACTGTAAAACATTTTTTTCTTAAATGACATGAGACTCAATGTAGTAAATTAAAATTGGTATACATATACATATCTGTAATCAAGGGCTGTGAAATGGTTGAGTTTTGCGAAATAAACTGTCGAAAATAAAATAAAGAAAGTTTTTAAACAATGTTACAAAATTGAAAAAGAGTGCAAAAAAAAATCTAATAGATTTCAGTAAGTACCAAAATGCTAATATAATATTTGAATTTGCACGAGAACCTAAGTATTCCAGCTTTCCATTGAACCTAAATTACTAGTAGCTTCGTGAAACATTCACGTGGCAAGGTCGCAGAAGAAAATCGATTATCCTAAGTACGCGGTCAACGCGGTACCGCGGTTTACGCGACGGCACTTGAGCTTTTAGCGTGAACTCCATGTACTAGAAATAACCGTCAGTGATTCTCAGAAGTCGTAAAGCTTACGTTATTATAACAGATGTCTCTATGTGCGAAAAGTAATGAAAGTTGCCGTAACGTTTTCCCTGATGGATCTAGTAAAAATAAAGTTATTTTAATATGGTGATAGAGGTCTTGGGGGTTGTTTTTCTTGGACGCATTAAATACGATAAAATATTTGATTTTTTTATTGGTAACCGATACAAGTACCTTTAAATACACAAAATAAATCAGTTTAAATTTACATGCAGTTTAAAAGGAAAATAATTTAAAAGCATTTCTTTACGTTTACATATTAAAATGTATTTATTTATCAGAAAATGGCGCTTGGCGTTTTTCTTTATTTTGATGCGTACTAGATAGCTTATATTACAATAACTAAGCGCCATTGAGATGATATTTCACAAAAATGGCGCTATATAAATTAGACAAGTATTATTATCAGTCTTTCTATCTCGCGAGGTGATAACTAGCATTGTTTTTTTTTTGTGTGATAGCTATTTTTGTCACAAAGTTATTAAGATTTCTATTCTAACCCACCGGTATACGTCGACACAGTAAACGTACCTCTTTTTCTTTTTACTGAGAAAACAAATAAAATTTAACGTACAACCGTAGATCGTTTTCCCGGCATTATCTCTAACCGTTCATATTAGCGACAGCACTAAGTGCCCTTAAACACTATTATTCTCCTAACAAGCGGGACACCACTCGAACGAAGTCTCTCATTACACTTGCCCTTCAATTACAGACTACTTCTATTCAAAAGAAGTCTGAATAACTTAGAAACAATAATTTTTAAGCCGAATTTCCGCGAAAATGATTTAAAATATACTTAAGTAAAAATTGAATATTTCTGTGGAAATAATGAATGATATCTTTCATTACCCGCCCACATCATACTACTGGCAATCGTTATTGTTTGCCATATATTCATTATTCTGACGCACTTTTAAGAGGCGTGTCTGGTGGCGAAAGTTTGGCACAAAATTAAAAACGAATTAACAGTGAAAATACGGCGATCCCATTCTGCCGGCTAATTTATTGCCGCTGGCCGAATGCTGGTTATGACGTACGGTTCGAATTGAATCAACGTTAAAGTAAACGTAGTTTCGACCGTTTATATAATAAGGAGAGTGTCTAGTCTGAGAATAATTGATACACGTTATTTTGTTGGTAGTTTTCTTATGGTGACGAAATCCACACAAAACCCCGAAAGTATTAATTTATAAATAATGAAAATTAATATTAATAACTTTGTATACTCGTAAAACCACAGATTTTATTTATTTTTTTATGATCAACCGCTCATATTCTCCATAAAAATGGTCATGGCAATAGATTAAATAATTAAGAAGCACTAGAAATAAAGAAAGCCATTAAAATTATTTGTCATACTCTTAATAATCAATAAAATTTGTCCAGTAGTCCAATATTAGGTATATTTCCCATAATTTTTTTCATTATTCTTTTATCACCTTTTTGGTTGACGTTTTGCCTCTTTCATTTCATATTATCTGTCTCTTTCTCTCTGTTCCTTTGTTATAATTTTAAATGTTATTCTATTATTTTCTCTTATTTTGTTTTATATTGTGTTCTCCCTCTGTGTGTATATATAACCGAACACTTTGTATTTTTTGTTTAGTTTAATTTTGTACCCTGATGATGCTCATGCTAAGCGAAACCGATTGGTCATAAAAATAAAAATTAAATCTGTGTCTTTTACAAAGTTTTCATTAAATATGTTGCTTTCTTGGATTATACGCATATATATAACATTTGTATTTAACCTATAAAAAAATATATTTTCATTGGAGGAAAATACTTTGTGGGTAGTAATAGAAATCTTAAGTATGGTGCAAAAAATATCAAACAGTGAGCTCGAAGCTAGCGTTACGAAATTTCCGGAGATTTTGTATTTTTCTACGTGAGCTACAGAGTTTTTAAAAATTGAAGAAGTGTATTAATTTAACTAGTAAAAACATAGTGCTTTTTTTGGAATATTTTTTCTAACAATTTGTGTTTTTAAATTATTATTGAGAGAAATATAAGGGAATTGGAAATAAATACATTCAGTTATTTAAATCACGGGCGAAGTTGGCTAGTAAAATTAGTGTCAAAAAGTGTTTTTTTAGTTTTTTGTCTAAAGTTTTTGTTAAAATCAATAAAATGTTTAATAATTGAAAACCCCACGGCAAGAACCTGTTAACTAACTGTCGAGTCATTCTGAGATATTCAGTCTTTTGCGTTATGTGAAAAAAAGGGTGTACCATCACAAATCCTCAAACTATTTTTCATGAATGTTATAGCTAACATACTAAATTTATCATTTTAATACATTTCTGCAATACCATATTATTATTGTAGATAACATGTTCTTGCTATTAAAAAAAAAATTCAGTCATAAAAAATTTGCAGTAAACATGTTCAACTCTTTGATTTTCCATGTTCGTGCCATTTCCACGATATGAAAGTTCATTGGATAGAGCGTACCAGAATTAGTTTAGAGAGAATACCTAATTTTTGTCAAAAATGTTAGTTAACAGGTTCTCGCCGTGGGGTCTTCAATTGTCACTTAATTGATTGGAGATTTTAAATGTAAAATTATCAATTTGGATTAATAATAATAAGTGGGAAATTTCACGGGAACAAATTTTAAAATAGGTTGGCTTTGAGCAAGTCAGGATGGCCGAGCGGTCTAAGGCGCTGCGTTCAGGTCGCAGTCCACTTCTGTGGGCGTGGGTTCGAATCCCACTTCTGACAAATGTTTTTTTTTCCTAAAAGTTCTCACTATGCAAACAAATCTTAGTATCTAGGTTGTTCCCAACCATTTTATTCTCCTCACCTCTCTTTCACTTCCTCCCACACCACAATTTTATTTTAGATTTTTTTTTTCGATCGTCTTGTGTGGTGTTCGCAGACAAAAAAAAATTATACCTATATGACTTGAAAAAAAAAAATATTAAAAAATCCGGTGTTAACTAACCATCACACCATTTCGCTGCAGGGGTAGGCAGATAGAATAGACTACCAAACAACTCATTCTTAGCAAACACTCCTTGCTTTATTCACATTCATTCATGGTCTCACACATAGATACTCTTCTGTTATTCTGACTCCTGAAATAATCTGACTCAAGTATATGATTAACTTGATCATGCCATCCCCGGGCGTCCTTGACTTCAACGTCTTCTACCTTCGGTGTGAAATTTGTGTTATTGAATTTGACCCTATTCGTTTAGATTTTAGAGCATGCGTAGGTATATGATAATGCACAGTTATCTTTCTACACGAAGTTAGGTACAGGCGTACAGCCGGACAGGTAATTTGAATAAATATAGATATATTTGTTATTCATTACTACGACATGTGGGAGTATTTGGGTTCAATACCCAACGGTCCACGTGGGAGGATCTTTATATGTTTACCTTCTGTGAAATTTAATACTTTAAGACTATAGACAAATATTATTTTGTGTTAAAAGCATTTTGCAAATAGGTTTACACTATAATTATAAGACTGTTCTTTTTTTAATCATTAATATAAAAACTAAGCTTTGACATGAAGCACTCACTTTGTGGAAAGACATAATTAAATTTTTAATAAAAGTAACTTAGTTTTAACACCACTTTATTGGATACATAAACCAACCGGTTTCGGCTCTACCTGAAGCTTCTTCAGGGCTGAACAAATATAATATAACATATAATAAATATATTGTATCATATTTGTTCAGCCCTGAAGAAGGTTCAGGTAGAGCCGAAACCGGTTGGTTTATGTATCCAATAAAGTGGTGTTAAAACTAAGTTACTTTTATTTAAAATTTAATATTAAAACTGTTTGAATTTTTTTCTTTCTGCATTACAAGTAGTGGAATCTGGTGGTGGCAGGTTTAAATACATATTATTTAACTAATATTTAAATAATACAAAATAATATACGGTATTTTGCGGCACGTTCCATAGTGCTATTGGGAATCGTATTTGGTGACCAGATCTGAATGTGCAGGTACCCCCCAACCTTCTTCTTCCCCATCTCATTCCTATCTCCATTCCATTTAGCCTCACTACATACCCCGATCGGCGATGTCATAGTTCCACTGGCTCAAGACAGTCGGAAGTAGTTGAAACTCTTGTGCTGAATTCACAAAATCTAAATAATATACATATATATTAAGCATAATATGAATAGGACATTTTAATTGAAGAACGTGTTATCTAAGTTATCCCTGTAATTCGTCACAGAGAGAGCAGTCATATAAACTCTGTAAATGCAATTATTAAAAAAATTGTAGGTAACTTTTGTGTGAATACCACAAAATAGAAGACTATGGCATCCCCAATGGGCTATGGGGTGAGGTTGAAGGGAGTGAGGAGGGAAAGGAGATGTAGAAGAGGAAGATTGGGAAGTACCTACCTAGTTTCGGGCACAACCGTCTGTTGATTCTTCAGATCAGATTAACTACTGAATATAAATAGTACAAACATTTACAGTTGGTAGGTGCTAGGATGGTTAAATATTTATTATTTAATATGATGCATCAGATAGAGACAGATAGGTAAGGGAGAGTGAGGAAGAGAACGCTAGGAAATCAGTGGTGTGTGCAAAGTTTTAATTATTATTTTATATGTAATTATTGCGCTATAATTGATAATTTTAGCCAACAAATAACGTAATTACATGCTTTGTAACTTTTAACTAAAATGTATTATTTTAACAAAATCACATATTTAAAAGTCGTATTAAAATATGTAAGTCAAAAATTATTTTTAATTATAAAGTAATTCATCTAAAAAAATGTAGATTCGTTAAATAAAACGGTACCAGGTGAATAATTCTATGGTTTTGCATATTAGATTCAGTTTTATTATGGTTCGCGAATTGCGAAATCACTCGAATGGACAATACTCTAAAAACATAAAAATGGTCTTACGTTATTAACTTCTACCAGGCTGAAAAACATTAAAAACTATTTTATTAGTAAAATAGGTCCATCAAATACAAAAACCAAGTCAAGTTCCAAAACAGTGAACGTTGAGTTGTTTATATAAACAAAATCATTAAAATAACGTATTTTAATAATGAAGAAAACAGACATACCATATAATATTAAACAACCAGGCTACGTACTTAAGAATCTCGTAATACATACTTAGCAACTATCGCCACGTAATATGTATGATTATTAATTGAATAATTTACCAATATTTCTAATAACATAAGAAAATTATTATAATACCCTACTTAAAAATATGTTTTTTATATTTTATTTGTTAACACAATTATTTTGGATTTTTTATTTCAATGTTAAATCGTACAATCACTTTTTTGTTTTTCTTCATTAAAACAAAAAATATTGTTGTACAATTGATATGGTTTTTTTTCTTTAGAATATTCACATTACGTTAAAAGATATGCTCGTGACAAGCATATCTTCTTTTGTATTTTTTTTTGTTGTATTTAGGGGTTTTGATTTTATTTATTTCAAGAAGTTATAAAGCATAAGTTACAGCTTTACAGCCTCTAGAGATTGCACGCTTCTAGTACCTACCAAGTAACTTTTTTCTGCTTTCCAAAGATAATCATATAAATAAATTAGAAAATATGCAGGCAGGTGACTTTTCTCCAGCTCACTGATTACGCAAAATGTTTGATTTTGACATGCTACGTACACCATGTAGGTACTACTACGTTAAGTTAAATTATATCGTTTTAAAACACATTCTTATAAAATATACAATTGCAGACGTTCCTTGAAAAGTATGATCATTGTTTGATTTTGAAATGTTATGTTAGTCACGCACTCGTATTCTGAATTAAAGAATGTATTTAATCAAATTTTACAACATGTAAATAATGATATATCAAAAGACTAATTACTTTCTTTGTTATATGAAGCACAGAGATTGCATTGCATTTATGTAATTGAGGTTATAAATAAATGCATACTTATATTCTCTTTAGTATCTAGTCATAATAGCCACTAATACCTTCGTACTCTCACGGATATTATCTGAATCTGCAAGCTGCAACTCCAGGAAATGAAATAGAATCCATAAAATCTTATAGATCTCTATGTGGAGAGCCTTTATAATATTATAGTCTCTATGGTGCAAAGACTTGTAGGTGCAATGAATTATGAATTTATAACTACAGGATATTATCTAAAACGTCACGACTACCATGTATCATATTTTATAACATTATTGTCAGCATGCTAATATGTATTCCCGCAAGCAATGACCAAAATAACATATTGTGGGGTAACTGCTAAAAGTTCGTAACTTACAAAAGCTTGTTTTGGAGTAAACCCAATTTTAAAGTTTGATTTTCATTATAGTCAAAGTTATAGGAAATTGTATTAAAAAAAAAACATTCAGAGTTTACATGTTCCTTGCGTAGCTTTTTTTTGTAAGTGGTGTCATAATATTTTTTTGCCTGGCTATAATTAAAAAAAAATGAGTTACTAAGTTGTTCAACCAAAAAGCACTAGTCACAAACCTACAAAACGACATAAGAGGGGACCCAAACATTAAAATCATCGCTAACTTAAAATGTGGAGGAAAAATACGGACAACTTTTGGCAATATCTTACTTGGATCGCTGTTGGTTATTTTGGTAACTGTCATTAAGTTTCAACATAGGTACCGATAATAACGTATCACTGGGTGGACTATAGTTAAATTATAAGGAAGAAATGTTTTATATTGATTGTATTTAGTTTCCGAAATATCTTATTTAAAAATAAAAATAAATCTCTCTGTAGCAAAATTGAAAAATATGGAACAACATTTTTTTTTGTTTGTTTATGTACTAATGTTCATTACAACATAGTATAGAAATTACTGAAAAAGGATAGCAAAAACACATGAATTAAACAACGACAAATATGACAAAAATGTACATTAGCAAGCTTAACCCTAGGAGCTTAAAATAATGCGTTTATCTAGAAACAACGAACAGGATAATTTGACCAAATTTCATGATGCCAGAGTTCACCGCCCAAGGGTGTTTTACTGGCTATCGTAAAGATGGTCGAAAACAGGATATTAAAATGATTTGAATAGGTACAACTTAACCGGCCAACATATAATATTATGCGAAAGTTAAGGAAGTTTAGCAAGGAGTGTGATCACCATATGTTACAATGTGCTGTAAGTCGATGATGTAAACCACAAATCAATCGAAACACAAAAAAACCCCAATGAGGATCTTCGAGGAGGTAAGTCCGTGGATGACTCATATGCTAAGAAGGCAAACCAGAAATGAAATGGCTTCATCGATACATTACGTTATAACCTTATAACATAAAAGTAATCTATAAACCACCGCCTTCGCGTATTTCTTAAATCGGACCTCGTTGTTACTTCTTACTCCTACGGACACTGGCCACTCAGTTGCTGGCACTGAAAATGTTCACCGACAGAAGTATCTTGTGGGCGTGTCCATCTGCACGAAACTCAATTTTTTCTTACTTCCGGTGAAATCTATCAGACATTTTCAAATCCTGAAATTCTCTCTTGAGCAGATAGTCAAAATCGTTTGTTTGTCCGGGACCTAGAAGTCGAAAGGTCTCGTATAAATTGGCCGCATCACGTTTCTTTCGAATCGGTATACGAATAGGTCACACTTCTAGTGATTTCCTGTCCGTTGGCTCCTGGCTTACAACACGGACGTATTGTTTGAGGCACTGAGCAGCGAACAGGACACGAGGTAAGAGAAAACAAAGTCAAAGAATTGAATGGTGGAAACCCACGCTTTAACACCTCGGCGATTCGAAAAGTAAACTTTACTGAAATTAAGCAATTTATAATCGACAAGTCGATATGTAGCTCGGCAAAAGTTTAATAAAGCCTTCAAAATGCCAAATAAATGTCCTGAGAAATCATAAGAAAAAAATCACAAATCAAAAAAGTTATCCTATTCAGTTATTAACACGCGTAACAGCTGTTTCGCCTTCCGAAGGCATTTTAACCCTTTACCGCATACTGTTCCAAATTTGGAACACAAGAATGTTATCATCATAAAGGGCCATGTGGGCTAAATATGTATTTTATTTTCAGCTAAACCCTTACTGTGAGCTCTGCATTATCGTAAATCGAACAGTGCTGCCAGTTACGAGCTTTTTAGTAACTACAGTCAGGTCAGTAAGTTGTCGTTTCGGCCATTTCGTGAACGAGCGTGGTTGTGATTGTTCAGCGTGTGAATTATTTTGTAATATTTTAGAAGTGATAATAAATATTAAGATTAAAAAAAACTACTTCTTGGTGTGGTTTTTATACCTTTAATGCATAGTGTGACAAATTTGGGAATATTGTATTTATTCGCCATATTGCATGTAGTGCCAAATATGAAACAAAACATTTGTAATAAATGTTTTGCAATTCTTTAAAAATATATTTATATATACGAGTATATATTTTTTACATGATTCTAAACAAATATATATTTTTTGGAAGGATCAAAAAATCCGTGCGGTAAAGGGTTTAAACTGTTGCAGCTAAGTAATGTTTTTAAAATAGTATGGTATTCTACAAGTTAAACACAAAAAGCTTGAATAAGTTTAGTTGATAAGTGAAATAATATTAAATTAGGTCTTCGGTTCGCCATCCGAGAATCGAGAAACTACGACCTTTTATTATAAGGGTATCCAAAAATAATGCAAGGTCAATGTTAGCGTAGTGGGTAAGTTTAAGAGAGGGATGCTTAGATTAGGTTAGATTTAATAGTTGAGTCGAGCCACGGAAAGAGTCTGAATAGCAGAAGACTTGTGTACTAGATTTAGGAATGCGTATGAAGCGAGAACGATGTGCCAAGGAGTTAAGTAAGAGTGGCTGGTTAATCTCCAAAAGCAAAAATGTTAGTGCTCGAGCAGGAGATTCTTATAATATCTCGTCTGCGGTATGTTTCATATAGATGCAGCAATCTGGATCAAGAATCTTGTTGGTATTCCCAAAACTTACCAAGATACGAGAAGAAAAAAAATAATTGGTGTAAATTCGTAACCTTCCTTTCAGTGCAATAGAAAACATTTTATAAATGTAGTGCATACGCAGTCTTGAGTATTTTAATTAAATACATGTCTATAAATAAATAGTTAGATGCATTCAATTTTCAATAAATATATAATAATGCTTTGGCAACATGCACGAAATAAGTGACGGGTATCATTAAAATTAATTTATTTATATAAACGTTAACCTACTTATTATGTTCCAACACGAAATTGTACGGATTTTACGCTGTTTTGCACGAAAAAAGTAATTACCAAGATTTAAATTTTAACTTATGTCTACGTCTACGTTTAAAAACGTTATGCGGCTTTTTTGACCGGAAAAAACCTAGAAGGAAGAAACTGTTTCCCGTGACTTTATTAATCTGAAATGTCTAGTATTTAAAGGTTTATAGTACTTACCTAAATGACTAGCATAAATGGAGCTTTTAAACAAGGAATGGTATTGGATAAATATTTATTATTGTTACCTTTTGAACTAATTCATCAACGACTTAATGACTTTGACAACAAGAACCTTGCCTCTAGGCACAGAGGGTTTAAAACCCAACGCAGCGCAGATAGCAATGAATCAACAACTCAATTTGTTGGGGTTTCATCAAATATATTTTTTATTTTTTTTAAATTCAGTTCTTTCTATAATGTGAGAAAACGACTATTCAAAATCAAAGCGTTGCTCAAATTACTATATTTTAAAAAATAACTATATCTTTATAGCTAGGCACTACATAACCGCCCCTAGCCCTTCTCTCCTTGAGCTTCAACATTTCTTTCAACCTTGCATCATTTTCGGATAGGGGGTGCTATAGTCCGAATGACTCCGATTAATTGAACTCGTGGGTGGTATGCATGTAAAAAATGACCTTATTTTCATAACAAAAGAATAATTCAAACAGGTTTTAACTAAGGACGCTTATCCAACGAAAATGATGATATTAACCATAAATAATTTCCTTTTTGAGTACGTACGTACACGTTCGAGTGTATACATTTTGAATTTGGAACTGATGTTAAATGAAATTATCAAACTTGATAAAATAATCTTTTCAAATCCCTATCTATCTAATAAAGTACCTACCTATGACGTAGTTTAGCAGACATTATTCTATATTTGAAATGAAAACTAATATTTATTCTTGTCTAGTTAAGTTACATCCCGATTAGATATACTAGTAATGATTATATTTTAATTTTTGTTCATTACTCAGCTGACCAATTCAATTGTTTTGTAAGTCATGAATCAGCTTAAAGTTCGTATTCATTACCTTTAATCGACCAGCCGGTCTTGCTCGTGCACTCTTGCCAAAATAAAGAGATCGCTAACCTAAGGCACACAGTCATCAGTTTGATTGTATTAGTTATTAACAATTTGGAAATAAGAGTTTTTTATAATGACATCACGAACTCTCGGTAGATGAAAAATTTGCAATATTGCAATGAGATTAATGACTAATATACAATATTGATGATGCTGAAAGGTTACACACGATAGTTGCCGTTATCACATCTTCAGGATCTTTTTAATACGATTATCAATATTGTGACTAATAATAATTGATGAGATAAGGTTTATTTGCAGCGTAAGTTGTTTATGGAGCTTGCTGGTACAATACTTAAACCGAAAAATTACACGAATGCAAGGTGCTGCAATAACACGGGAGCTTAAATAATAATTTGTACAAGTGTTAAGGATTTAAAGATGGTACTTTCACTTCCGCACTACATCTATCGATAGAAGCAACGGGAGAGTACTTTTGCATTACTAAAGAGATATGCCGATTAAAGTCTGCTGTAGGCGTGTCTGTGTGCTAGAATTAAGGTCAATTTTATCTTCCTTCTGGCGAAATCAGTCGAACCTTTTCAAATAACTAAAATTTTCTTACTTTCTTGAACGGATAACCAATTTTATTGACCTCATCATGAATCCAATTTTATTCACTCTTCAAGAGTTGTATTTCAATACAAAATTAGACCTCTACATATTTATTACTTGTCAAGAAAAAAATTTAATTTGCTTTAATTTACTAATTTCAAATTTCAACTATCGAATAATGTCTGCTAAAATACACATAGGCAGGTGTACTTTATTAGGTAGGTAAGAATATCAAAAGATTTTTTTTTTAATTTGATAATTTCAATTAACATCAGTTCCAAATTCGAAAAGTTCACACTTATACGCAGGTACTCACAAATTAAATAATCGTATTGTGTAATTAAATAGAAATTCTATCTTAATTTTCATGGGACTTATGATAACTTAACTTATTTTAGTGTTTGTAATAACATCAGATAAAAATAAGAGTCAATACTGCACCTACATACTTGAAACTTATCAAAAACTAACTTTGATTTACAATATCGATAAAAACCAAGTAGGTAGTAAAAAATATTACACCTAACAAATAAAGCAACAAGAATCTAATCTTTTTTGCATACCTCAGCTCGATCAACACGATAAACGAGTTAACGTTGATTATCTAACTAGAGTTAGAATCATTGCGATGTATTATAACCTTGTCCTTATAGTTTTGCCTTAGGGCTTAGCCGAGAAAAATCATTACCATCATTGAGATTATTGGGTCAGTCTTGATAATGGTTTAATCCGACCTTCGTATTGTAAATGATTGCTGATTGAGAGATTTAGGTTATTCTGGTTTTGTTGCATATTATTCGCAGTCGCTGAATATCGACTTCCTGAGACCAATACGATGCCTTACATGGCAGGTAATTAATTATACCTGTTTACATTTATAAACACGTGCACAACATTACTATAATTCAACTTCGTAGGTAATGAGAAGTTAGCGCAGGAAACGAGAATAAAAGTCCCCAAGGAATTTTGATACCAACCCTGATGTATGGCGGTGAGGCAAGGAATTGACGAAGAATCTGACGGCCTGCATGGTCGAGTGGTAAGACGCTCGACTACGAATCCAGAGGTCGCGGGTTCGAACTCGGCGTGCGCAAATAAATTAAATTTAATTATTATGTGTCATATCACATTAAATTGATATAAAATAAAATATAGTATATTTGCGGCACGTTCCAGAGTGGTAGATAATCTTAGTATCGCTCTGGTGAAAGACCACCATTCAGAATCGAAACGTTGCTTGAAATGGCTTTAGCCGTGTTTGGTGACCAGATCTGAATAGCCAGGTACTTTCCAACCTTCCCCTCCCCACTACTTTTAGCCTCACAACATACCCCTTTTAGGGATGCCATAGTCTCACTGGCTATAGACGGTTGGGAGCAGTTGAGACTCTTGTGCGGTATTCACGTAAAAAAAAAAAAGAAAATAACAGGATTTTTTTTTACCTAATCATGCTGTAGGTACTTCTTGGTTCGCCACCTCACTGTGTGGATTGTGACCCCACTCTGAAGAGGCACCTCCCCGGGCTCTACTAAAATTCTGCATACTATTATTTTATGCGATGCAAGATTGTGCAGAGGTAATTCGAACTGGAATTTAAAAAAAAAATAATTCAAATCCGGGTTTGAGTGATATCCCAACTCACCTGAAAATCCTAATACCTTTTTATCCGCGAGCTCAAATAAAAGTTAAGAGTAATGCAACAAGCTGTGGGTGTGTAAGGATTCACGTAATTGAATCGATACCGACGTAATACATATTGTTTATTACTCATTGCGTTAACGTGGTGTGTCAGTCACGCTTCGAATCCTTGCCAGAAAGTAGTCTATTTGAGGTTCTACGATGTAAGTCAGCTATTCTCAAGTCATTAGCACCTTGTGTTGAAATCACAAATGAAAAACGTTTGTTGGGACATTCAACTTGTTTATTATTTACATATAACTACTGTTGTAAGAAAAAATAAAAAAAACTTATTTTTTAATTTTTTATCTCAACCTCAGAGCAATAATATACAGGAGCGAGCGCTTCTGTACTGTCTGTAGTCTGTATTGATGATTTTCGCCTGATCCTCCTAGATCTGGGCGTGGCTAGTACTAGGGCTAGGGTATTTTTACATCCATTCATGACACATGTCGACATAATGTTTTTGTTTATTCGTATAACCGCTTTTTCACAGTATTGCTAAAAAATATATATAAAACATGTAATCTAATAAACCGTTGAGTTATGTCAATTTATTTCGCGAATCATACATAACGTGTGGGCGGAGTCAACGGAGACGCGGGACAGGAAGAACATTCTAACAATACTTTATAGCGGTGTGATAATTCGGGAAAATTTGTTGTCTCTTTCTTTCACATGGTGTACGACGTAAAAACCCGGAGAAAGTGATTTATCCCAAATCTGTATAGGTTGGGTAAAAATAATTAGCTCTCTCTCCATATACTGTTACTCCAAGATCTCAACTGTAATGCAGATTGTATTATCCACTTATGGTGGGTGTCATGAAAGTTTCATAGCTGTTTCTGTCTGGAAATCTAGGCCGACGCGATGATTTTCAGCCCGTAACGTCATGTCCATGACAACAAGCTCTAAAGAAAGCTGCTTTATAAAACTCATTATCTAAGGACAGTGTCGTGTTAGATGAAACCTTTTTAGACAATCCATAGTTTTCCACTCAAAAAAAATCACACGACCACATAACGCCTTAAACCTATTCCTAGCATATACTTTTAGCTTTATTCGCAGTAATACATTCATATTTGTCTACGATTCCAATTATTGTCCCGGGGTAAGTCTCTATCTTTCAACGTTCGTTACCATGGACATAGTATTAATCACATATTTTGACAGATGTGGAAACTGTCCCAATATGCGGTAAATGGTAACGCTAATTTGATCGTGCCTTCTTCCAATCAAGTCTTTCCGGGTCGTCCCCGACTGCTTTCATCTATTTTCGCAAATAAAATTAAAAATTCCTCAAATACACCTGTGAATCTGTCCTTCGATTTAAAACCCTGCATTTTTATGATTCACGATGAATGTTTTTTGTGTGTTTTATGTAACAAATGGCGTCGAAACAGAGGTGTTGCAATCGAACTAAAATAGCGATACAACGAGAGAAATTGGTCGACTGTATCGCTCGGCAGGTACTTCCGAATTGGTTTACTGTGGAGACAAGCTTTTTAAGTATTATTAGATATTGTTAATACTATTGATGGAACATAGGCACTCTTTGTTGGCTAGTTATACATTAAAAAAATACTTGGTATCTCTCAAACGCTTCGATAGAGTTAATGTATAAATAGTTTTGTTATGAATCGAAATAAAGTTTTAGTGTTAAAAAAACAAACATCGTTTCGGATATTGACATGTTTTGCAATAGTGAGACTGAGTTTAAACAGCGAGCTTTGTTGCTGCTTGAATTATGTTTACCGGTGTTTTACTTCTTCTTTTTTATTTTCCTCTCTTCTTTATAAATGCAAACTATGTAGCTACACTGTTGTTCATCGTGATTTATTTATTAATGTAATATCTTTGACGATGTCTTAAAATATCAATTTTACTTTTTTGATTGAAGTGATTTGGATGCTCTTGTGGTAATTTGTTCACCAATGACACTATATAAATTTGACCAATTAATAAATCAGAATGGCAGTTTTTTATTCTGCACCTTTGCATGTTACACAATCATGGGAAGAAGACTCAAATACTTGTAGAGCCAGTTGTGAAACCAGGAGACATCGCCAAACACTTAATGAGATCCCAGATAACTTTTATGAAATAAATTGAACTACAACTGTATTCGTGGGAAGAACTCTCAGATACCTGAGGAGTCAGATTGTGGAACCAAGAGACATCGCCAAAAACCCAATAACAACCCTGATAAATTTTATTAAAGGGACTAGGGGACTACCAAAGGAATACAGTTGAACATTGTTCGTATTTAGTGCTTATAAAAGCTATGTAAATATATTATGTGTTTGATTATTTTTTGCATTAAAATTAAGTGTATGATATCAATTGTGAATACGAGTATAATCATATAATCGGGCCTTTCGATTAATTATCAACTATTGCTTGATACTTGTTGGCACTTGCCTAGCTCATGCGTTGCACGCTGCGCGGTGCCTGAACGATGCTAGTGACGTATGGCATGAGAATCGGGTGATATAGGGATATCTTTTGTGTCGCTGACTGTAAAAAAAACTTACACATAACAATTGTTTTAATGAATTATTTTTTCTCAGATAATATTGGGAAATGCTCATCCGGATGTAAAATATTGATTTTTATAATGAATAAAAACAAAAATATCATTCTTCCATTATAATATGATACTGGGTCAAATCGATTCATTGTGTGATTATCAATATTTAATTATGACACGTTGCAGTTTCGTATAAACTGAAATTGAGAACAAGGAGCTCTGCAACGGCCTTGGAAACGTTATATTAATAAAATGTAAGTAACGAACGAGTGAAGTGTACGTTGAATTCGTACATGTTATAAAATATCGATTGAAAGATGGTTCAAGTTACTTGAAAATTGCGGCCTGCCAGTCAAATGTCCGATAAAATGTCAAGGATGTTGATAAATGTAGTCGCGCTAATCAAATTCGTGATATAACAATATAAAATAATTCGGATTTCATCTTTACACTGGATCATGTCAGCTTATTGAGTAGATTATAAACACTTTCATTGGTTTAGATTTATTTTTTTATGCTGGCACCTTCAACTTATTTAAGTTTAATGTTTAATCAAATGTCAAAATAATAAGCCTTGATCGGATGAGGGGGTTTTGTTGGATGCATATTATTATAGAATATTTATTTTTATTTGTTTTCAAAGTTCATTCGATGAGATTTTGTAATGCTTAGCTCGTCACGATGATTTTGGATATTAAAGGAATATTTATAACCAAAGTATTAGAAAAAAGCACGAGAAAGGGGTTACTGCGGTAGCTCGGTGGTTCAGAGCAGTTGCTGGGTTAGTGGAAGATCGTTATGATGAACTGACAGTTGTGCCAGTAGCCTAATTTTTCGTGAGATTTCATAATACTTATAGTAATTAATTTAGCATTTTTTTTTATCATGTAGTAAGAATTTTACTATTTTGAGACAAAACTAGCGATAAGATATTTGTCAACAAAAATGTTGATACTACTGAAAAAGTCACGTACTTTTTATTGTCCCATCACGATTTTTTTAAACGCAAAACCTAGCTTAATTTCTATGGTTGGTTACATTTCTTTTAGTGAATAGTCCTAACCGAGTGGAGCCAGTGGGACTATGGTATCTCCAATTGTGGTATGTTGTGAGGTAGTGGGGAGGGGAAGGAGATAGGGTAGATGAACGTTTGAAAGTGCCTCGTTATTCAGATCTGGTCATCAAACACGGTTAAAGCCATTTCAAGCAACGTTTCAACGGCAGAAAAAATATGATATTTTTTAATGAATTAAATGTGATGTAACACGTTAATTAAATAAAATTTATTTGCGCACGCCAGGATTTGAACCCACGACCTCTGGATTCGTAGTCGAGCATCTAAACCACTCGGCCACAGAGGCTGTCAAGTTGATTATATGGGACCCATAAGGTCAATTTGCCTAAACAAAATATCCCTCACTCTAAGCTTTTTATGTGCCACATGTCCCGATCAAATAAACTTGATACTCGAGGTTAGAAAACCAAAACTACGTCGAAAATGATCTCATGATTTGTGTCACCTTAGGTCGACGTAAGAGGCGTGCTTGAGGTTTTTAAACAACATTCGGAAGTGTTGCGAATAGTAAAATGGAATATACAATAAACTAGCACAGGTCCGGAATGTATAAATACATTATATTACATGGTCTTTCGATTTTCATTAACCTAATACAGGGTGACTGATACTTAACGTGACCATTTTTATCATGGCTAAAACGGGATATTTGCCGGAGGGGTTGTATCTAGAGGAGTCCAATTCGACTTAGCCTAACACACCAATTAGCAGGTTTCTTCGTTAGAACCGTTCTCTCTGAAACATGCTGGCTGCACGATGTGGCACCCTAACTATTACTAATTGCAATATTTTTCTTTCAATTTGATGTTGCGTATGTCAGCTTTCTGAAACTGAGTCATTTTGGCGTCCTAAAGCTTGGAATGATCAACGTTATGTATACACGAGAAATAAGACTTATCTGGAGAATCTTTATAATGGTTAGGTGAAAGGATGATTGTTCATTTCTAATATCTCCTTGGTTTATTGCCAGTGCAATATGAACAAAACCTACTATTTATGATTAGCCAGTTGTTAGTGTTATCGCATAGAAAACAAATACCTTTGTGAGGTAAAATTTAATTTATTATCGCATACATTCTGCTCATGGAGGCTTGAAAAATGCAAGGATTTTGCGGAAAAGCCTTCGAATGGCAGACTAGGTGAGAAGATAATATTATTCAGCCTAGAATTAAACATGAATGTAAGCTAGCATTAATAGTGGAATAATTCTTAAATTAATACATTGACATTAAAATTAAGGTATCATGAATTTAATCTAGCTTTGCTTTTGGTATCTAGATGTCCAATTCTTCTAACATTTGATACTGACAAATTAACTTTGTGGATATTGAATTACCCGATGAATAAAAATTGGACCACTTTTGAAACGACGCAAAAAGTTTGTGACTCCAAACGAATTTAATTGACTTTATTGTGGTTTATAAAACTTCCGAATTATTAAAAAGCTGTTTATTAAAAAAAATCCGTTGGCTTGATTCGCCAACAAACATTTGTGTAATTTTCTTCTCTGAAGTTTACGTCAAAAATCTGCCTCAATACAGCAATGATTTTTCTTAAATTAGTTATTTTTTTGATGGAAGTAAGCATTCGGATGTTGAAAACCAAAGGTTAAGGTTTTACTTAGTTTAAATATCTAGTGGCGATAAGAACATCGTATTGATAATATTCAACACTAACAGAAAAAATATACCTATTTATTATCACCTCTTTACAACCTCAAGTTTCGTTTCAAAAGTGGTATAGTTTTTGATGAACCACCAATCACTATGCATACACGTATTTCTATATTGAGAACGTAAATAATTGTGAGGATGAACTCTTGAAACATAACTACATGATTATCGTAACTAAGATCAATTGACATTTATAGTACTAATTTATTTGTGTTATTTGGAGCGCCGATCGTAAATAAATACTACAATTAATAACATTCGTTACATCTTTTAAAAAATAACCTTCCAGTACGCAAACAGTGACCAGTCGTGCAAGATATTCGTAGGTCATAGTAAATGTACGACAAAAAATAACTAACCCGCAAATTTTCATAACAAATAAGTGTGGCTAACGTAGGTATTTAATAATACCGCTTACTCGCACAAGGAAGAATTCGCTTGATTACGCTGGATTTATTTCTAGCGTGCATCGGCTATTTTAGTTCTAAGAGAAATAATGAGAAAACAGCATTACGTTAGTGATAGATATTCTGCAGCAAACGCGGGATCTAATATTACACGATTTTACGACACTTCTGCACATCTATTTTGCTATTAGTCGAATGTACTTCAAATACGCGATTCTTAGTTGTTTTATAATGAACTCGGAAAGATGCCTCTGAAAAGTGATGTTCTTTGGATAAGTGCGAGAAAATTGATCATCCAAATTTAAAAAAAAAAAACCTTGAACTTAAGAATCTAATAAAGCGTGGTTCAACGGAATATTTCTTTTGGTCTGTAGTGATTCTAACTGTTGATGACTATGTCGAGAGAGATGCTAACTGAATGGGTACCCCAGTAGAAGTAACTAAGGTGTAGATCGATGAAGATATAGACTGCTAGGAATAAGATTTGAGTAAGATGGGACTGGATACGAATGGGTAAAGAACATTTGTGGGGAAGGCCACGTCCCCCCCCCCTGGGATTTAGTTTTACGATAACCATGAAAAAAGGCAAGACGTAGGAAACGATATGCAAAAGACGACAACAAAAAGTACTGTTCGGTAAAGTAAGGTAAATTTGAGGTTTAAAAAGCACCAATGGAAGGATAATATAATGGCTAAAGAAATAGAATTAGCTAATTGACCGCACCTCAATTATTTATAATAAATATTGGTATTCAAACTATTAATGCCATCAATTATATTGCGAGTATTTGAATCTCTGTCATTGAGAACATGATTCATAGACGAAACGTTGGTATAATTATTATGGAGCCAACATTGCAAAAAATACTAAAAGTTCAGCAGGATGAGTCAAAATGTTAAATCGTGACTATTTTTTTCAACAAACTCGTACGTATGCGGGATCGTTAGAGGCTGCCAAATCTTCTTTCAGGGTCCTTACCAATGATTCATTTTATTGGAAAGATAGGTATAATTTTTCCTCCGAATATTTTTATTTTTTCTAAAATCGGCTAATGATACGACCATAATTGATTTCATAAAAAAACATGATTTAATCCCATCACTTGCTGGATTTGGAAAAAGCAATTTAAAAAAAAGGAATTCTATATTATGTAATATAGAGCACAACTACAGATAATGAGAACCACAAAAAAAACAAAAAGGCTGAATGTTGCATTTCTCTTATTTTTCTATCCATTTTGAAAGAGAATAAATTAATACAAACAAAGATTATGGTAGTGATATTACAGGTAAGAAAATTTAATTGGCCGTAAAATTATAATTTGATTCCATAATTTTGGCATTCTATCAAACAATTTTGAGTTTAGATATCATCGAACTAAACTAGAAACTGTGTATACTCGTATATATGTACACGTATTTTTTGTACCGAGACATACTAGTCATATATCACCTCAGATGACGACTTCTGGCAGTTTACTATAATTTTAGAGACTGAATCAAAGAGGTGGGCGATTGTGGTGGGTGATTGATTGGTGGAAGATTGACCAAAGATAGCCTTCTAATCTAATATATATATATATATATATAAATATATAGTCCTCCAAAACGAAGTAAACAAGCATACCTTTACGACAATCATGAAACACCAACATTATATTTTGTTATTGACAAGATATCGTTGAAAATACCAATGAGTGATATCGAATACTGCATCGTGCTCCCAAAAGTTAGAAGTCGAAAAGTTTCAAACAATGAAACACCGTAATATCAACCGAGTAATAATGCGCTTCATTTAAACGATAAACAAAAATAGTCGACTGTCTCACTCACAATATCTGACTGACTGCATTCTGGTGGAATATTAATGTGAGTACATATCACCATTACAGTCAAGTAAAATCCATTCAGCTAATGATGGGAATTGGTGACATTTAATGAATGTTTTGACTCACCTCAACTTTGCTGGAGAACTGTTCGGCCAGTCTCTCCGCCTGTTTAGTGAGCTCCTCATTCTTCTCCAGCAGGGCATTGCCAAGCTCTGCAGCCAGAAGCAGGTCTGCTTCCTTCTGCTGCAGCTGGGCCCACACATCCTCGCTGCTAGTATCTGTCCTCGCCATCTCTGAAACGTATCTTCCCAGTTCCTCGGCGAAATCTTCGGAACCCAAAGCCTCCGCTGTCAAAGAGAGACTTCCTTTCAAAGACTTAGAACCGCTTTTGTTCCTTCTATGCCCTACGAGTGGAATGACCCTGTTCCCAGTGTCGGAGCTTTCGATTCTTGGGTCATAGGTAAATATATCCTTTTCTACTATGCTGTGTGCTGTAATGCGATTGATTTTATTCAAAGATCCACCAGTATTGCTATCTAATGGAATCTTGACAGTATATTCGCCACTGTTGAAGTTTTTACTAGTTGAACTATTATCACTACTATTATTTTTTCTAAGCGTGGGAGCCATTAAGTTTTAAAATCAAATTCTTATACGCAAATCAAAAACTACAAAAATCATTTGTTTATACATTTTTTTACACTCGTTTTCTAGGCATGTTAAATTTTATATCACTCACAGTATAATTAATATAAACAATTGAACACTTGTATTACAGATTTTCAAACACTTGTTATGTTGTCTTGATTACGTTAAGAGTATTTATGATTTCTTCGTAGACTCATCGCACAATCATGATCACAGTTGAAAAGGCATTCAAAAACTTGTTTTAGAGATCGTTTCTTCTTGCTGAAACATCTTTGAAAAGTATAACTTGAATTGAATCAATTTGCTACTATCAAAACACTCGACAATACGGAATTGCGCAACACCAATAACAATTATTGTACGCTGGTGAATTTCGCGAAATGTAAACCAGACTTCTAGTTGTTATTTTGACAGAACTTAATAAAATAAGAAAAACCGACGCAACCGACCCGCGTAAAAGAACGACTCGCACTAAATATTACCAGTTGAAACACCTGAGTCCAATGATACATCTACAGTTTTCTAAAAGTTATATGCTGCGGTTGGCAATTTAACTGCTCAGAGTAGCAATAGCGGTTCGTTATTTACAAGTCGTGTTTTGTTATCGTGTGATAAGTTTGGTGCTTTTTGTATAATTTATTATCTGTTTTGTGTTTGATTCTCAATAGAAATGCACACGGTGAAAATAAAGAAAGAGATAAATATTGAATCGCTCAACGGGAATCGCACTGCCATAGTTTTAAAAAACATAATATACAATTTGGCCGCTATTCCCCCGCAGTCGTATTATTTTTGGATCAATAATTTATTGTTAAAATAAATAAATAATTCTGACATATACATTAAAATAATTTAATTTACGCTAAATGAAACAATTTAACCTAGCCCATTTATTGTAGGCAATCAATAAAAATTCTGTTGAATTTTTCAGATAGTAATATTTTAGACATAGATACCAAAATATTAAAACAAATTTCTGTTTTCACAATTTAATGTTGAAAAAATGTTTCTACCTTCTTTGGTGAAGGAGAACTGAAAAAAACACATCGAAAAAAAATAAATTATATCTATTTTATATTGTAACTGTTTCTTCGAACATCCAATTTGATTGATTTTGAAAAACACTAAAATATTTACTAATCAGATTAATCCCTAAAGATGGGATCGAAACTATTATGAAAGATAACCGATTTCGCCTATTTACATACGTCATTTTGATTCCTAGTCCTAAGACGTGTCAATTAAATTCATTAAAAAACGGTATTTGAAAATGTATGATCAGTTTTACCAGAAGTAATGAATAATCAATTAAGCTTACTTCGGGCACACAGACACGCCCACAAATTTCTTCAGTTTAAAAAAAAATTACAGTTTTTTTCCAAAGAATTATAAAATATTAAAAAAATTATTTTATAATATTAAAAAAATATATTAATAAAGCACAAGGCTTATGAATGTACCCTATTTCTTACAGTTAGCCCAAGAAAAATATTAAAATGAAAACATTATAAAGTGAATACATCAATATAGGTACATATATGAAAAATGCGAAGTGTAAACATCGCAAGGAAACAAACAGAAGAAGAAAAAAGAAAGAAAGAAATGATAGTAATTTTTTTTTAAGCTGTGGCAGTATTATTAAAGCGTCATATACTGTTTACTCCAGAATGTCTCTCTTTAACTTCAAGTTGCACTATATCATTATTACAGTATTGTTTTCTCATTCCAACCAACACACACAACAACAGAACAAACGAGACACACGTATTGCGGATTAAGTTTATATTCCCGTTGCCATGGTGATTTGTTACACAACTCGCTGCAGTTCATTTTACACTTGCTAGAAAGAAACGGATGATAGTGTATCGTGATAGCTTCGAAACGACAAATGTCAAAGTGGCGTTTGACAGTAAAGTTGTCATGACAACAAACGCGCTGCAAATGTACATACACAGTTTTGTCGACTTTATTGGAAAATTTATTGATTTCTGATGACCATAATAATTTATTAGATTTTGTTCTTAAATTCGCATTATTATCATAAGTATAAAGCGAAAAAACTGTACGGTGAATCGGCAAAAACTCTCGAATGGTGAATTCAGGCGTCAAGAAATTTGCACAGATTTTCCGTTTGGAAATTTCTGGTCAACACAAATTTATCAAGCTTACAATATCATTTCCATCATGAGCTATGGAGCTGTGAAATATCCATTTGACTAATTGGGGGATACGGATTATATCAAGTGAGTACAATACAATATTTATAAATTTATAAATGTCAAAAATCTTCTAGAAAGTTTTATTCTATTTAGATTTTTTGAACCATTTCCACGTGCTTCGAGAACATAAAAATATTATTGCGCAATTTTTTTTTGGTTAACGTCAAAAACCTAATATTGTATTTTAGTTGGCCGCTCAATTCACAGATGGCGTTACCCACCAGGAGGCGCTTTTAGAGGTGTGTTATTACCCGAGACGCAGGTAAAAATACCTGCACGCTCTTTTTTGCTTTACCTGTTCATTGTGGCTAATAAATCCAGGTGTGTTTTATAGATGGCTCTGGTCGTCACTAATTATTCTACGAAATCGACATATCAAATATAATAATATCAAATTGAAATTAAGTTTTCGAGGGGAATATTTCAAATAGCACCTTCACCATTCATACAAAATTGGAGTTAACTATAATTATTAACGTGTTATCTGAACGTAGAAACATGGTTATATAAAATTGTAAATTAAATAATTTACAGCCCTGAATTATTATATTTAATTTCTTTTCATGTACCACGCAAATCTATATCGAGGCATTATTCACCTTATTATTGTAACAACTCCAACACGGTAGCACAATTATATACTCCCGTTCGCCGTATACTGAATTTAGATAATAATTATAAAGATGTTTTCGATTTATTTATCACATCAATAACAAGATATAAACATTATATTAGTTACATTTATTTCGGCATGTAGACATAGGATTGAATAGATTACCTAGCTCTGCTTCGTACTTATTTCTTTGGTTATAAAGATATTGCCAAAAAATATTCTGTGGATTTAATGTTGATCACTAAATTTATCATCTTAAAATAACCACTAAATACTTACTTTTTCTTTACATACAATTATTTTATGTTTTTCCATGCCATTGTTTACATATTTTTTTTAAACTTTCTTTTGCTATATTTTTATTTGAAGTTATATTTACATATCTGCATATTATTGTTTATATACGTACTGTGCTGATATATTTTTATTAAATGTGTATAAAGTCCAAATTGGGCGTAAATATTTACATAACTCCTGACCCTGTAACAATTAAGTACGCCCTCCTATTTTTTTAATTGCTAAGTTTTTCTTGAGACCAGCAACTCAGTGCCTCATGAGAAAGGTGGAGCTATGGATGCGACTATCGGCAAACCTTTGAAGCGCTGCAGTAACGAGTGAGCCCAAATTGTATTGAAAATGGATTATTATAGTGCACTCATAGTCAGTAGCATGTTTAAAAGCAGACGCTTTTTTAAAGGGAAAAGCAATCCTTAGAAAATAAACCAGTCATTGGACCAGCTTGCCTACAATCATAAGGCCTTGGCTGCCAAAGGGCAAATACAATTAAATTACATATCACCTCCCAGTCCTTCTACCATCGCCGGCGACAGGATATGAAATGACAACAATCAAACCACATAATTGGCCCACTGTGTCCTTTTTTGTCAGAGTAACTTAAGCTAAGGTGACTTTGTACATGGCTAGACGGAAATTGCGCCACTTTCAATGTACTCATTTCAATTAAATTGTGTAGCGTATTTATTGCATCAGTGTTAGCAGTTATAAATTTAGGTTTAAAATTAACCCGACAACGTTTCAAAACAAGAGTTACAGTTTTCAGTGGACCAATTGAAATGTAAGAAAAAGTCATTTTCAAGATGGCGGACCCATTCAATTTTCCTTCATCATATCGTCGCCGGAAAGGCAAAAGGGCTGAAGTGCCATTTTGGGAAGTTTACACCAGAGCACTTTAAAGTTTTTTGTTTGTTTTAAAATAAAAATCTTTTGTACCCGGTTGGATTTTGAAAAAAAAAGTTTAGTCAGATAATTCGATTCTCTCACTGAGTTACCTGAAGCGACAAACAGCTAAACAAGTCCCAAACTCGTGATGCTTGAGTCAAGCCTTCTCCCAAATGGTAAATATATTTTAGATGGCTGAAAAGCCACAAAAGTCTTTAAAATCAAACCAGAGTCAGAGCATTCGATGCAAAAAAAGAACCGATCGAAACTGCATATTTAACTAATTTTTTTTACCAAAGTGTCGCTTAAGCTCTTTTGCCTTTCCAGTGACGATATTATAAACAGACGGAGCACACCCGATTACAAGTGCTGTGTATAGACTAATATTTGAACTCCCGTGCTACTACAGCGCTTCAACGGCGTTTGCCTATGGCCGAATTCACCTATTCTAGGGCATCTGGTGGTTGGTTTCAAAAATTGAATACAAATATAAGATTGATACGTTAGTTGGTTGAGAGATTCAAAGCGTTGGGTTCCCACTCAGTCATCATTGCACAAGCAACAGTTTCCACTTACAATGATGGTAGTAGATAGCAAATATTGTCAGGTTATTCGTAACCGGGGAATATTTGACTTTCTTAAAAAAAAACGAAAACAAAACAAAGGGTTTATTTATCTCTGTTTATTTATTGCAAGCGTTTGTGTGAGGTTGGGATTAGATTTAATGAACTCGATAACTTTATAATCAGTTATTTTTGTTTTACTTTTCTATGCTCATTTAATGTGAGTTTATTTCCGTTTCGAATTCACGTAATCACAAGCTTTGCTTTTTCCACATCGCAAATTACACAGCTAATTTCTTATCGGTTATTATCACGTCTCACGAATATGAATCTACTTAAATTGCGGAAAGCGAAACGTTATCTCCCCCTTTCTCGTCATAAACAACGCTTGTTATGGAAAAAGTTGTTTCAGTGCAGCTCTCAGGGGCAGAATCATAAATTGGGCCGAACAACGATATTATTCATTTCGACCTGAATGATCGAGAAACCGTTTTACCTGACCGAGATCATCAGTCCAATTGTAGGCGAAATTGGTACGCGCCGTATTTGTCTAACCATCTCGCTTTCCTTAAAGCCCATTTCCCACACAAGAAATGAAAAAATTAATCTATTTTTTCGCTATGCTGAAATCAAACCCGCGATCTTCCGACTACTCCTTACTGTGGGGCGGCATTGACGAGCGCCATAGCGCATCTCGCGCAAATAGAACATCATTAAAAATACCGCTGGATGGAATAATCTAAGAAACACAATAAAGTTAAGTAAAGAAGGCAAGAAAACTATAGCCTTAATTTTGCAAATGTAATAGAGTCAGCTCTACGATTCAGGAATAAGACAGTGTGACAGGGAGATATTGCTTTTTTGTCGTATAGTGGGTTCTCTGTCGGCAAAAAAAAAATTAAAGAAGAAAAAAGTCAATTTATTTTCTTTATTAATTTTATTTAAAAGAGTAGAACTTTTTTTCTCCTGTATTTAAGGCACAACGGCACAACAACAATGAGTCGCTACCTTTCCGTCAAATTACTCCCGCGCGCCACACCCCTTTTTCTGAAAAAATGGGTTCCTAATTTAAAAACGTATTTAAAAAAAAAAAAATCGAACAAGAAGACACTTATTGAATATTTTGAGGATTCTTTGTCTCTTTTGAAAAGAATATGCCTCAGGAAAATGTTACCCTATGTTATTAACTGAAATAATTTGGATGTATACCAAATATTTACGTGACACCGGATAAGGATTATAATCTAAAAATTGCCTCGCTTCTAATTCTTAGTAAATTATGGTAGAGGAATACGTCGCCCCTAGATGACTGGTGCGAGTGCAGTTTCGCTGATTTATCGTTTCAAACTTTACTCCCAGGGTAAAAACTGTCTTGATGATAGACAACTTCCGATGGAAGAGAACATCTGAAGAAGAAAATTAATATTAAAAATTATATTTATTAAATGTAGAAATTGTTTTTTTTTTGTATTCATTTTACCTTGAATAATGACAATCTCCTTGTGGGTGTGGAAAAGCACAAAAATAATTTAAAAAATAAAATTTATTATTTTTATTGTTATTGTAGAACATTTAATTAAACAACGAATGAAGAAGAATCTCTATACAAGTACCACACAGTAGTAGCTCGATAATTAATTTTTCGTAGACACAGAAAAAAAATCTGTGGGATAAAATAATTCATTATTATGATGTACCTTGACTAGGGTCTGTACCTATGAAAAAGCAATTATTATCAAGTTCATGCATCCTTAAAACCGGTTTGTAGTCACTGGGCACGAGGGTCAGCAGACATCAAACCCTACAACTCATTATTATTGTAATCAAGTCATTTTTTATTCATTTATGTAATTTATATCTCGGCGTGGGCAGGAATCATTTAAATGACTCTGGATTTAATTAAACTGGCAACATTAAACAAAACGTTTGAATATTCCCTATTTCGGCTACTGGCTTTTAAAAAGTCATTAAAGCGTTATTTATGTTTGTGTATATATTAGAATAAAAAGTGTTGTTGGCACCTCCTGGTGAGCCACACGAAAATATACTCGTGTTGTACATTTTTAATATTTCTACAGCATTACTCGTAGCAGAGTGAAACCGGTTCGGTCGAATATTATGAATTATGACTAATTAGAAAGCGTTAAATACAGTGTTTTGAAACATTCTGTTACCGTGTTTGTAGTAGAACGTCGAGAGTAGAAACTAGATAAAAAATAGTGTGAGAAGAAATGTTTCTCTGTTTGTATTAAATTTTAATTTTCACAAAATTACAGTGTCTCTGGTCTCAAGGAAAGACTCGACCAAGAGAATGAACTCTATTGTCGGAGGATCCTTTATCATGAGAAGCTCTATCAATAAGGAATGGAAGCGATTGTATGATACCTATGACTATAGACCATGAACTAAATAAAATATAAAACTGAGTTTTAGGACCTTCTTAATTCTCTGTCTAGACCCTGCCACGTTACAGCCTTCCCCCCAGGTATCCTACAATACTCCCAGTTCCCAGGTACCTTGTACTCGGATTCTGAGACACACCTGTTGAGGGCATACCTGAACCTTGAACAGGGCTTTTCAAATCAAACTATAATTGAGCATTTAGATGTTTTGCTTGTTTTGTACTGATGGACTGTTGCGTAAAGTGAACGAATATATCGTCGCTGGAAAGGCAAAAGGGATTTAGCGACACTTTGGTAAAAAATGAGTTAAACCTGCAGTTTTGATAAGTTTTTTCTGCATCGAATGCTCTGACTCTCGTTTAATTCTAAAGACTTCTGTGGCCCTTCAGCCATATAAAATATATTTACCGTTTGGGAGAAGGCTTGACTCAAGCGACACGAGTTAGGGACTTTTTTTTAGCTTTTTGTCGCTTCAGGTAACTAACTCAGTGAGAGCATTGAGTTACATACGTTTTTTTTTCAAAATACAACCAGGCACTGAAGACGACTTTTGAATTTTATTGTAAAACAAAAAAAAAACTGAAAGGTGTAAACTTCCTAAAATGACGCTTCAGTCCTTTTGTTTTCGGGCGGCGATATATATATTTTTTAAAGCTTATTTATTGATTATGTACACAACAGAGGGTTAACTTAAACATTTATATATTTACATAGAATATAAATAATAAGGAATAATTGCCAACCGTCCAATAATGGGATACCAATATGTAAAAATAAAGCAATAAGTAACTAAAAAACAAGAGAAAATAAATTTTGCGTCAAGTGAAGTTAGGCAAAAACCAGAATATCAAGAAATTTAGTAAATTTATGGGGCCATCGCTAAATATGTCCGGAATCTTGCCACCACAGTGGATGCTGTATTGTCGACACATTCCCGCAAGAGGTTGGGAGAAGGTTAAGTCGGTTCTTTGGAAAGGAATATGGAAAGTTTCGTGGTTTTTTAGTTGACGGTGATTGGTATTTATTTTGATTGTAGCTGTGTATTCGTTTACACGTTAAATAACGCTTTGAGGTATATTATTGAGGGCAAATGTGACTTTAAAAAAATGATTTGTGATCATAATACCGCATATGACTAATAAAGTATTTTTATAGTTGTTAACGTAGTTAATACGTTAATGTTCATTCTTAGTGGAAAACATACTATCCTTTTTAATTTCGTGAACTTATAGTATTGATTACAATGCACAATTCGTAGACACGATATTATTCACACTGAGATGCACGCGATATGTAACCGTTCAACGTATTTTGTAATTTATTAGTTCGTTTTTTTATCTATTTACATATTTGTGTTTTTATATCATGTTCGTATGTGAAGTGGAAGAGACTGTCTATAACGTTGATATGATTTATACAAAATATATTGTTTCATACATTTACGATTTAGATATTACATAAGAAAAGTTTAAATAAAAATCCCGTATTATTATTGCGACCCGGTCAGCGACAAGCAATGTCTATCCCCTAGCAGAGACCCACTGTGCGGCGTATAGTGTATAGGCCAGTACCTGCCGCGACAATCGGCCAAGTGACCGCCATTGTTCCCCGACAGTCCCCCATTCTGTGACATCGCGCCCACTGTGCGCCTGTCACAACTAACAACCCGCTATATATTATAACAACACTTCGCCTTTGTGCTACAAGGCGAGTTGAATCATACGGCACGAGGGGATTAAAACCCTCGGATTAAGGTGTTAAAGAGACGTTTAAATTTGTTTATATTATTATCAATTTGAAAAGAGGAAGGAATTTGTTTTTATTAAATACATTTCATAATACCTCCATTAAAAACCGGCCTGAGTCCAATGACATGGCGCCTCGTGCAACTTGACTTTCGGTGCCTTTTAAAATCTTTTAAATTATTTGTAATAATGCCTTTGCTATGTTCAACGTAGATCCACGGCGTCTAGCTTTTATCAGAGAGAAATATGGCGCTTTAAAAATCTTACGATAATAATATACACGATAATACCCTTGATTATTTTTAATTTCAAAACTTTTTAAATTTTAAATTTATTTTATTTGAATACCGTACAAGAGTCCCAGCTGCTTCCGATCGTTTGAAGCCAGTGGGACTATTGGGCGTGTTGTGAGGTAGAAGGTAGTCGGGAAAGGAGATGGGGAAGAGGAAGGATGGGAAGTACCTGGCTATTCAGATCTGGTCACCAAACACGGCTAAAATCATTTAAAGCAACGTTTTAATTCTGGATGGTGGCCTTTCACCAGGGCGATACTTAGAGTATCTACCACTGAGGAATGTGCCGCAAATACACTTTATAATTTTATATGAATTCAATGTGTTACGACTTATGATACATGTTGGTTAAATAAAATGTATTTACGCACGCCGGGTTTGAACTCGCGACCTCTGGATCGTCATCTCTAGTCTAGCGTCTTACCACTCGACCATGGAGGATGATTATAATACTCTTTGTTCAAATAAATGCGATTCTGTATATTCGCGCAAATTTGGAGAACGGAGCATCAGGATATGCAAAGTCAATGGTAGAAGAAGTTGGAGATGCCCGAGGAATACATGACACGACCAAGTGAATCAAATACTTGAGTCGGGTCATGTTAAGATTCAGAATAACAGAGGAGCATGGATGAAACGATGCCCAAATGTGGATAAAGCCAAAACAGAGTTGTGTGGGAGTTCATTATCTATGCCTACCCCTCTGGGGAAACGACGTGATGGTTAGTTAATTAGTATTTTCTGTATATAAACGACAACGCGATAACAAACAATATTTATTTATTTATTTACGCCCGTTATTTTGGCTTTTACATACATACATGTTAACATTTTTTTTTGAACAATAACCTCATAAGTGCAAAAAATTATCTAAAATAAAATTTGAAAAAAGAGTATTGAATAGCAGATACAAAAATAACTAATAATATTCAATAAATAACAGGTTCAAAAATATTGTAAAAGAAAAGAAAAAAATAATACTAAGTAACAGGTCTAACTATTAGTTTAGCTCTACCAAATGATAACAACTGTACTAAACTAAACATATAGTTTGATATTGACGTGTTAAATATATCAGCGACATCGGAGTAAATGTTTCCCAAATGTTGTATTCGTCGCATAGGCGTGTTGAATTGTGAGGTTGAAGCAGAATTGCCGTTAAAAATACGAGTATAGTAGGAAAGACTTTGATTTAATTTGCATTTTCAAAATTATTAATTGTATTATCAATTCACCTTCTTTGTTGCAATTTATTCAGTTCAACATTCCTTGACTTAAACATAGAAACAACGAATTGCTCTTCCCCAATCATCACTCTACTAATTATAGGTATAATTCTCCAATGTCCAGAATGTCGAGACTTGTTAACTCAAGCCATGGTCTTGTAATTTTTGGTACCAGTCTAAATGATTTTTGTCATTCTTTACGACTCTACTAGTTCTTGTTCAGGCTTTGACTTGAATGTTCTTTTAAATGTATATTTTTTTGTCATTGCTTCAAATATTATGTATCTATGTGCTTTTATTTCTCTGTTGCTCTTTTTTTCACATTTCGAGTGATGTATTTTTTTTTAAATTTGACTATAGTCCGTTGGTATAAAAATAAAATATGAGAGGTGCTCGCTTGTGCCGAAGACTTTTGAGCTAAGAAGAAAGATTGAACGTGGGTCTTAAAGAAGCTCTAGTTGTAGGAGGGAAGACTTAAATAACCATAGTTCTTCGTAGCATATTTCTTTCTAAACCAGTAGACCAAACACAGCATTTCCACCTACCATCTGTCTACCAAATATTAAATCAGACGGATTGTCAATTTTTTAAGAACTCAAGGTTGCTGCCAAAGTCAACAGGGCGACGGTTATGTCGCGAGTGGTTATAGTTTTAGACCTAGTGTGGATTACTTAGAATTGCGTCTTCTTTGGAAGATTGCTTTCGTTTAATTACCGACGAAACAAACACGCCATTTGAAAAAAACCCCTTTGACCCGGGACCCTGTATCCTGGAATTGAATTCCGTAGTCACACCGTAGAAGTTAAAATTATAAATATTGTTGTCATATTACCAAGTCCCCTTTTGAGTGTGCCGCTTGAGTCTGTACCACTGCGATGGAACACGACAGATAAGGCCAAACATCCTCTCTTAGTTACACAAGGAGGATATTCTCGTATAAATAGCTTCACACTCCCAGATAGTGAGCCCATTAGATCGGCTGGATTACCGGCTATTTATTTAAGAAGTTGATTTACATATGGGTGGAATGGTCTCAATGCAGGGACGCACTGAGATAACTTTATCCCTAGTAAATCCGCCTAAAAATGATTTTAAATTAGAGAAAGTGCAAATAAAATCGCCTTGTGATACATCAAAAAGTCCACCACGCGGAATATTTGACCATTGAAAAAACTTTACCATTTTTTCACTCCCTGTGCTTGAAATTCAAAGGGACAAAAAGAAATCACGTTTTAATTTTTTAGGTTTTTAATTTTATTTAAACAATAATAATTATTATTTTAAATTTAAAAAAATAATTCTTAACTAAAAGCTCTGCGATGTAATTATTTTTACGCGTGACAGCTGTTTCGCCTTCTGAGGGCATTATCAAACTGTCAAGCCAAGACAGTTACAAGGCAGTTTGATAATGCCCTCAGAAGGCGAAACACCTGTCACGCGTAAAAATAATTACATCGCAGAGCTTTTAACTAAAAATTGTATTTTTTAATTTAAAATAACAATAATTATTGTTTAAATAAAATTTAAAAAACCTAAAAATTAAAATGGAGTTCTACAAATTAAACTTTAAAACCATAAATAGAAATCACGTTAACGAAAATCTTTGAATGTACGTATGATTTAATTTCTTAGTAACGGGACTACGCCCAAGTAATTTGAGTAATTTATTTAATAATTTTCCTTTATATATGGTATATCTTGCCTCAGAAGATAAGGACATTAATGTTACAAAAATACTTTAAAAAACGGCATGCAAAAAAAGACAACAAAATAAATATCTATTCACTCAACCGTTCAAAACCGAACCGTCCCAACGCCACTAAAGTGGCTTAAAATATTTCACGCGATGCATCTCAAGGATTTTTTTAAAGATTTAAATCAGTTTTATTAGATTTTAATCGCCAATATAAAGTTTTATTTGTTTATTAGAAGACGACCGAAAGAATTATTTTTTTATTGAGGTTATATTACAACAAAGCAGGATTTCTTCAAAACCACCTTGTTTTGTGGCCAAGTTTCCATAAAGATGGAGGCGTCTAGCAAAGAAAACATGGAATTATTAAAAATTGTATAATATATAAGTATTGTCAGATCACGGCGGATCTGAAGGATGCTACGATTGTTCAGTGGTTTACTCTTACTTAGACCATGGCATGCTTTTATCGTGCTATTGATGCTTTAAATAAATCAACAACGTTTTTGTATTCTTTTCCTAAATTTGGCGATAAGATCGCTGGGCTGGCATGCTTGCGGGTCAGTTCGACAGAATCTCACGGTAAAAAACAACTTGCCTAGATTTTTTCCTCTTCTCGAAATCAAACAGTAAATTGAGAAGGATCTATATATTATTGAATGTGCTTTATGTTTATCGTATATATTAGAATTGAAGATAATATATGCTAGACGGAGTGGTCTATACTTTGTCTGTGAAAGAAATTACGCAAAAACCCTCGTTTTAAAGCGGTGAGCTTTTTCTAGTGTTTTTTTAAGCTAGGTGGAATTTAAATAAATAAAAGCATATTAGCGCCTCGTTCTAGAGTGGCAAATATTTTCATTATTTCCGGTTGAGAGAGGCAATATTCCGGATCAAAAAGGTGCAGGTGCTTCAAATAGGTTGAGTCATGTTTTTACGACTAGATCTGAATAGTCTGGTATATTTACTTCCTCGTCTCCATCTCTTTCCCCTCTCAACCTTCTTTAGCCTCACCACATTCCCCAAAATGGAGAGGAAATAGGTCTACTAGTGGTTGGGATTTGTGTGCAGTATTCCGTAAAAACAAGAAAAAGGAGATGGAGGACAGTTTCAGTACATCAGTTCAAGAACAATATTTACAAACTTCTTTAGAAATGCGCTCTTGCCTTGGGGTGAATGTTTGATAAAAAAAAGCTTAACGCAACGTATTTAACAACGTGGGAAGTGGAGGACTATTTGGAGCTGTGAAAACTGTTCAGTGTAAAGTGGTGTTCAAATTTTGTAAGTTGTTTTCCAAGAACTTATCTATTTTTGAAATACCAATCGGACCAAAAGTAATGTAGTTTGTTAGGTTTAAATTTAAAGAAACATTTTAATTTCTTTTAATGGTTGCACCACACAAAATCCAGTAAGACTATGGCAACCCTATTTGGACAATGTTAATGAGTTGGGTTGAAATCTGGGAAGCAGGTGAAGATAAAATGGAAAATTAGGGAAATTAAAAAGACACACTACTCTTAAAATAAATCGGAGAGAGAAGTTCTCAAAAAAATGGACAGATACTTAAAATTAGAATAAATTCATTTGCATTTGTTCATGTTCTATTAAATTGTGGAAAAATATATATCTATATTGACGTGCCCACTCGAAAGACGGGATGAAAAAAATAATGCTTTCCGCACGACGGATAGATGGGGCATAGGGGCGACTTTGCTGTAGCAGACCTTGAAGTGGGTTCAGCCCGAGGCTTAGATTTTAAGCTATGATGAAAATATTACAATAATCTCAAATGTTTTCAGAGGAATGTATTGAAAAATAACAAATTCTTTACATACAAAAATAAAATCTAGTTCTTACCGCTAATTTTATAGTTGAAAAAAACGAATTATGTAAATTTGAAAATCGTTTTACGGTAAAAATGTGAAACGTAAGAGTCAGTTTTTATTAATTTAAAATATAAATTACTTAAATCACGGGTGGATCCATGGAAAACATTTTGATGTTTTTGTTATAGATTCATCAGAAGAGGAGTGTTCGTCTTATTAACATTTGAACAGTTAGTAGCTGAGTGAACACACGCGTCGGATTCCCACCCGGGCGTCGTGGGTTCAATTCCTCCGCTAGATAAGTCCTCCATCATTGCACAAGCAATATCTTCCACTTATTATGATGGCATTAGAAGTTTTTAAAATACTGTCAGGTTATTCATAACCCGGATTTTTTAAACTGTCTAAAAAAAGAAAAATCAGCAAAACCACGTTAATTTCTAAACAAGAATTATTTTTTTTATTTACGCATTTCCGGGTATTGAACCCATGACCTGTAAGATACACAGGCCTCAAACAGTAGACTTACAAAAACCAAGAAAATACTCTGCTACATAAAGGAAGTTATCCTTAAAGTGTGAAAAAAAAACATTATTTTTCCTGTGGTCAGTCCGCCCTTGTTTACCGCAGCGGCACAGGAAGTGGTGGGGTTGAAGGGAGAGAGAGGACGGGAAGGGGAAGGAGAAGAGAAAAGTGGCGTTAGAGAGGCACACCTCGTGCGTAGGCGACGGGTGTCACCGCTTATCCAGTGACAGTCTTCGTGACACTAAGTTACTTATTGGTCTCATTTAGCGCCGGCCAGGGGGGCACAACTATTTGTAACAAACGCCTCAATATCGTTTGTAATGTACCAACGAACTTTGCTCAACATTCGTGTTAAAACTTATGGTGCAAACAATATGGTTCGCATTGTCATTTTTTTTTAATTCTACAATTTTTTATGTGAATAATAGCGCGCAAGAGTCCCAACTATCCGGAGCCAGTGGGACTATAGCATCCTCAACTAGTGTTGTGAGGCTAAATAGAGTAGGGAAAGGAAGGATATGGCCAAGAAGAAGGTTAACAAGTACCTGACTATTGAGATTTGGTCACCAAACACGTCTAAAGCTATTTCAAACAAAGCTTCGATTTGAAAAATGGTCTTTCATCAGGGCACTACTGAGAGTATCAAGCACTCCAGAAAATGCCGCAAATATACCATATATTATTTTATTTAAATTAAATGTGAAATATCATATTTAAAAAGTATTTGCGCACGTCGGGATTGGAACCCGCGACCTCTGGATTCGCGATCGAGGATTTTAACCGCTCGACCACGGAGGTCTTATAGCTCTCATTTATTTATTTGATTTAAGTACATATAACAGGAATGATGCTCAAAACATACATACATAAGTGGTTTAAAAAAATCATATTTAACAACAACAGTTAATAGGTATTGAGTAAAAGTTAAACAAAAGTAAATTAATAACAAACAAAAGCAAATTAATACTATTATACAAGGTAGAACATAAATTAATTAATTATTGGCACCTGTACTGAAGAGATGCATATTAGCCGTTTGGTACTTCATATATGAAAACCAGTTTATAAATAAAGGGTATTATTAAAATATCAGTATGATTGACGGAATTGAAAAAAAAAATTATCGTGATTTAATAAAACAAATTTATAACTTAATTCCCCTTTTTTATTTTTTTACTGGACCGGTTTCAGTCTATAACGGCCATCTTCAGACTAGTACAGGTTGTCTGAAGATGGCCGTTATAGGCTGAAACCGGTCCAGTCAAAAAATAAAAAAAGTGGAATAAAGTTATAAATTTGTTTTATTAAATCATTAAAATGGAATTCCACCATGAATTACCGTTAAAAAATTAGAAATAATAATAAAATTATCGTTTCATTTAAAATGTCTACTTCATTGTTGGCGCAGTGTATTGTGTTTTAATATCTTAATATCCTCGGCAAAGGAGAGAAATATCCCGTACATATCTCTTGTTGAAAATAACGTCGGTTGCTGGTAATGGTTTGATTTACCTACAATTTCTAGGTAAACATAATTTCCAGTCAAACTCTTCTACTATGGGGGGTGCTAACTACTAACGTGCTACTAACCCTTCTACTACAAATCTTTATTGCGACAGAAATAGTTCCTCAGCCCTGTGTTCCTCACAGCTATTATATTATAATAAGGACATTGACACTATCCCAATCCCAATCCCAATCCTTAAGGAGTTTGGTGGATGGCGACACGAGATAGAGGCCGCGGCCGCGTCCACATTATCTTGTCCCATACATCCTTACAGACTAAGATGACTAATTACTGGACGCGAAGAGTTATTTATTGCCCTGATTTAAATTAAAAACTCTGTTAATTCTTCGTTTCTAAGAAGGGTCGAAATACAAGACACTAAACCTTATAAAGCTTTAAGACTTCTAATGTAATCACCTATTTTTAATTATTAAAACGGTGTGTAACCTTTTACGTTTTCAAAACTCACACAATATTTTTTTATCTATTTTCTAATTTAATATATTTATTTATTTTATTGTTTACGCCTGATTGGGCTTTTACATAAAAAAATGTTTACACTAAACGGTGAAAAAATGAAAATATTTTACTCGAACAAAATAAAAAATAGTTGTGAAATAGGAAATATTAGTGTTTGATTAAATTAAATAATATTGATTAAAGGTATACGAGTATGATTTTATAGCCTTCTTGTATCTACATTCAGTGCAGTTAAATACGTCAGCCACCTCTGCGTATCTGAAAGACTCAATTCCTGATATTATTAAACGTATTATCATTATTCTAAGCTCCCATACGTACTGGAGTTGGAAAAAGTATCTGTTTTCTGAGGCTTTGTGGTGATTATGTTACACATCTTGTTTAAGGTTCATACCGCGAAATTTCTGGGGTCGATTATTCATGAAAATCCAAAAAAAAAATTACACAAATCTTTTCTCATTAAAATGAATACACTCGGGGCCAGTTTCCAGTTTACCAGTCTAAAAATAAAGGGTATTATTAAAATATCAGCATGATTGACAGAATTTAAAAAAAGAGTTTAATATTTACGGCTAAAATACCCAACCAAACCGAATGATCTTTTTTAAATCAAAATGATGACACATATCTTGTACGCTCTTGAGTTATTTTTAGTTGTTTTTAATTATAATGCAATCAATTATAGATTGTATAACTTATTTCCATTCATTTAAGTTTGCAAACAAGTTGTTTTTTTTATTATTTTGTCTAGGTAAGACTTCAATCCAAAGTTTGTTTCATACCATCCATTTTATTCCCATCGGAAAATTTTCACAACATTTGCGACACCTGTAAATATTTTTAATTAATAGCTACAGTTTCAGTAAATTATTTATAAAATTTTGCAAATCGCTCTCGAGGTAATGTAGCACAAAAATACGTTGTAGAAATAAACCAACCACAAAAATTATTATTATCATTACTATTGTTGTTGTAAGACGTTATTGACTTAATTTGGGTTAACAACCGTATTGTTCAACATTAAGCAAATACAAGAAAAGGTACTTCAAACTAAATTAATATTAATGATTCTCGGAGGAAGTAGAACAAGCAGAATTCAGTGACGGCCGGTGACCTAAGTTTAAGAGGGAGCAATAAAAAAGTACAATTATAAGAAAAGAATAAAATTTTACCAACGTTAGATGTATGAAAATACACCGTTGAACTTTGAAAAAGACGTGTGTTTTGATATAGGTATGTATAGTGTTGCTTAAAAACGCCAGTCTTTTATTTAATGTTGAGAAACGAGCCGTTAAATTCATTCCTTAATGGTTTTGACCAACCTTCTACAAATTGTCTTGCAGCGCTTCAAATAAGGCTGCTTCGCTGCTGGTCTCTGACGGTAAAAATGTTGGATAAAATCAAAAGAACTCCCCATCCTATTCACTTGCACAATCGCTTTTGCAAGACCTCGGAAGTCAAATTGGCTTTTGACGAATACTTCCGAATCCACATATTTCTTCATTCGCGCAATGCTTTAGAATTTCTTGTCTCCATTGAAATCTTTAAATTCTCACAGGTCGGTCCTGTTTGTTGCTCTCTATCTAACATTTATTATCAAAGAGGTCGCGCATTCAAACCCGGCGTGCGAAAATTATTTTAATTTAATTAATACGTATCATAACACGTTGCATTCACATAAAATAATATAAAGTCGTAGTATATTTGCGGTATATTTCAGAGTGGTAGATACTGTAAGTATCGTCCCGGTGAAAGACCACAGTTGTTGCTTGAAATGGTTTTAGCCGTGTTCGGTGACCAGATCTGAATAACCAAGTACTTCCCAACCTTCCTCTTCCCTATCTCTTTCCACTCCTCACAACCTTCAGACTCACAGCATACTCTTATTATCGGGGATGCCATAGACTCACTGACTCTAGACGGTTGGGAGCAGTTGGGACTCTTGTGAGGTATTCACTATTAAAAATAATTTATAATCCACCCAAAATTTCCAGCCCAGGATGGAAAAATTGAAAACGCACTATAGCGAGCGGGGCGGCGAGTTTTGAAACTCAATATTTTAAATTAAATATTGTAAAGGCTCGTATTGTGAAATTCCTAGATACTTTATTTTTTCTGCGGGGGGGTAGGTAGGGATAAATAAAAAATATTTTCGGTTAATTATTAAATATCGCTAATTATATTTGAGGGTCCAATGCATCATTGCATCTATGGACAAGCCGTCCCTGGCGGAATCTACCGACTTCGGTGGTTTATTTTTTTAAGGATACTCGTAGAAGGTCAGGAAATGGTTTTTGCGGTTGAAAACAATTTTCTGGTTGAAATGAGCCGACTGGCTACGGCGTGAACATATAAAAAGCTCTCCCGCCCCAATGGTTATTTAAATCGTATACCTGCGAGAAATCTGTACTTCGTTATAGCTACATACATAATATAATATAATAGGTCAAAATAAACTAACATATTCTCCAACTCTTCTATAAAACACAAATAAACTCTTAAATAGCAAATTAACTTTTTTGAGCCATCTAAAATATATTTCCTATTTTGGAGAAGGCTTAAGCGACACAAGTTTGAGATTTATAGTTTTTGTGTTTAATTTGTAGAACTCCATTTTAATTTTTATATAATTCAATTGAATTAAATTTAATATTATTATTATTGAGTTCTGCTATTTTAAGTTTTTTATTTTAGTTTTTAGTGACAGCTGTTTCGGCGTTTAAGGCCATTGTCAAACTGTCAATAAAAAAAAAAAAAAAAAAACAAGTTTGAGACTTTATTTAGATTTTTGTCACCAGGTAACTCAGTGAAAGCATTGAGTTAACTTTTTTTTCAAAAACTACCAGGTACTAAAGACTTATGAAATTTATTGTGAAATAAAAAAAAACTTTAAAGTGCTCTGGTGTAAACTTCCCAAAATGGTGCTTCAGCCCTTTTGCCTTTCCGGTGACGACATTACTTTTTAAAATTAATTCTGATCCAGGAGTACGTCGTTTGGCTTTCTATTAGATGTTGTCACTTTTTTACAAAGGTAATAATTCCTGTTCTCGCAGCTACCATACTATCTGTATTCAAATAGGTACAATGTAAAATATAATACACTCTTATTTGCGCGATGCTAAGAGGCGTATTTTTCATTGAAAAGTCCACTAATTGATTGCGTAAATGATAGGGAAGGTGGATGAATAACGTCTCGAACAACCGAGGAGAACTTCTCGCGAAGGCTGTCAAATTAGGATCTCAATTATTTATACCTGGCTCCAATTACAGGTGAAATGATTCCGTTTGAGATACAGAAACATACAAGGAAACACAACTCTACCCACTGGTCAAGAGATTGGTTAACTCGATGGCAGAATAGTTAGAAATATTAAATTGATTCGAAACTAACTAGGAAGGGACGAAGAAGCAATATTCTTTATTCAATCTATGATGGAAAGAGCAAAGAATAATCTGTTTGTATGAAGCAGCAAAAATATCTCGAACGGTGATCTCTGGTGTGATAAAATTTTTACAGCTTTCTGTCTGGAATATCTATAAAGCTCAATCTCTGTTTCCATCATGAGCTATAGAGCTTTGAAATTTCCATTTTTCAAATAATTCTTGAATTGATGTGATATAGTTTATTAAATTTTAAAGTGAAGAAAATTGAAAATAACAAATTTATGCCAATTTCAGGACTCTAGAGCACACCGTTTGAGTAGTTTGTTGCTCCACAGATACAGATTTTCCATAAAATTAGATATTTAGCACGTACATAATAATTTTTCCCTCAAAAAATTTATGAACTACACTAGTTACCGAAAACCAATATTTTATATTTATTTTCTAAATGATTTCTTTCATCAATGTAATAACTTTTTTTAAATAGGTTAAATGACAAAATTTTCCATATAATATGTTGTATTGTTTGTACGTTTATTCGCTGTGTCCAAATCGCCGGCGTGGATTTATTTCCTTCTCCTCGGAATACAATAATCCATTAGTAAGCTCTGCCCGCTCTCAGGAAGATAGCGAAATAATGACACCCACGTCTTTATCTGCGACTGCTATTGTCAGATGCCCTCGTATTTACTGCGGCCGTGCTGTTATTTTAGACGATTTGCATTCGCGAGACCAGGAGGCGCGAGCAGAAGAAGAATCTAGCTGACTCTCATAAGGCAGAAAGGACCAACCCATAGTGATTCATTTTATAATCATCCATTAGCGAGTCCTGGCTGCCTCTAAATTGAGCACAACTCGCAGGTTCTTTTCAAAAATGAAATTTAAAAAACGTACGAGAGTGAACTTTTCAAAATTAGAACTGGTGTTAGTTGAAATCATTAATATAAATAAAATTTTAAAGATATTCGTAAAAAGCATTAACTTTGTGGCTTGCCATATTTATAAATAGAACATATATACTTTGTTTTTAACCACTTTTTAAAAAGTGGTTAAAAACAAAGTATATATGTTCTATTTATAAAATTTTAAAGCCCTACCTACCTAATAAAGTTCCTAACTATAATGTATTAAACTGAAATTATTCTATATTTAAAATGGGTAGATTAAAGCGACTAATGTTTTTTCTTGGCAGTCAAGTTATCCAAGGGATTGTTCTGAGGCTGAAACTAGTGGGGGGGGGGTTAATGAGAAGTGAAGATGATGGTCAGGAGTACCGTGTTTTTAATCTGGGGTCTCTAAACATAGCGAAGGCACTTTGAAGCAACGTTTCTATTCTAACTATAGATTTCTCAACAGAGCGATACTGAGTAAATACTTTATATAGTAATAATATTTCCATGATTTTATTAACTTTTTCGGGCCGTCAAAACACCACAAGACAATATGTTTTCCCTATCGAAAGTTGTACTCTCTTATGAGGTATATACGAGGCCTGTTCAAAAGAAGGGGTGAATTTTGAATTTGAGCACTTTATTCAATTTTTAACGCAAAATTTAATACATATTCTTTGATCCATTTTTTCAAAAAGTAAAAAATCGAAGAACACCCAAAAACGTGACTAACCTTTCCAGTTGTCAAAAACAAACCACTAATCCAAAATGGCTGATAATGCTAACATATGATAAACATATGTGTACCAACATAACAACAACAAAAAAATCGATAATCGGATGTACACAGCCCGCGAACAGGCCATGTATATGGATCTTACCACACTGCCACAGAGTTCGTCTTTCAATTTTGGTATTCACTTATTGAAAACACCACACAACTAAACTATAAAAAAGAAATTTATAATACTTATTTTAGCTCCGTCTTTCTGTGATTTATTTAATGATATTTTGGATTTATAACCTTTTTTCTTATATATATATATATATTGTTTAGTTACTTGGCAATCTGAAAGCCGTTTTCCAATTTTGCGAAAAATATAGGTCGTTCCCTTTCTGCATTTACAGCGTTGTTTGGTTTCTAAGATCGGTAGCGGCTGCTTTGGAGACGCCGACAAAGCCCTTTTTGCTGGAGGTATTCCAGTTGGCCGCTAAACATTCTACATACAATAATACGCCATGTATAATTCACATTGAAATACTAGTTGAACTTCGTATAATTTAATCCAGAAATGCTCTATGGATATGGAAATAATTAGCGAGAGTACAACAATGCTAATGGCGGGACGATGCTACTCGCCATTGGAAGCCGAGGGTCTAATGACGTAACGTGTGTATTCATCGCAAGGGTACCCTTATCAGTGTTGGTGTTGAGCCTGCAGCGGCGGCTGCAACTACCTGCGTATTGTGTGTTTCTACGAGTGTAGTGTACCTTTGTCGCACCTATTCACGTATTCACAATCGGGATCGAGAATGCGCGCAGCACTGAAATTATGATAAATGTAGAACGGATGTTTTGAAACGTGGTCAGCTGTAATGAGAAGAGGGATGTGATTTAAGTGAAAACTAAAAAAAATTATCTTTTTTTCCATTTAAACTAACCTAACTTAACCTAATTCCCATGTTACTAAGTGATCATCAGGATAAAGACGAGGAGAGGATTCAAGTTTTTAACAAAAGCTGAGGGTTATGTAGTTATCAGCTGGAAATGTTAATATGTCATAACGCTTTCTCTTTTTACGTCCTTTAAACGATAACCTAGAACCATTTTTTAAATTAAAACCAATAGTAACCGAACTTAACCTCTAACAAACATCCCAAAACCTCTTTCTAATCCTACCGTTCTTCTAATAATTTGTTTAAACAAGATTAGTTAAAACTAAACAAATAAATAGACGAAAACTGTAAAAAAAGGTATATACAATCTTTGAATAGTACCTTCTTTGATTTTATTATAATTTACATAACGGTTTTTCAAGTTAGAGCATTTCAAGTTTATGAACAAAGAATTTTATTAAAATTTTCTTGCATAACGATATTAGTGATTGCATGATAAATGGATAAATTATGTGTGTTGTAAAAATTCAAGAAGCAAAATAATAATTTTCCAGAAACCGAGATCATTCGCATACCTCAATGCGTCTATAAAAAAATCCACTCACTCAATATGAAATAAAATACCCGTAAACAAGTGAATCACCAGCGTAACTCCTCTTTCTGATACAATCAGAATAAAACGTCGCAAAACACCTCGGTGCAGTCACTTCGGTGGGTTCATTAAATTAAATTAGGGTGATGTGACTTTGGCAGCGGTCAATGTCAACACCGAGGTCAGCTGAGCTGATTCCCGTGATGAAGAAACAATACAGGACAATGCAGGATATGCAAAATGGCTTAGATGTTGCATTATTTTCATCTGCCAGCATGTAAAAATATGAAATAAGTGTTATGGATTCTTCCCTCATCTTGAATAATTTCCCAATGGATATAAAATTATGACCGCAAGAGTGGCAATTTCTGTTACATTTCCTTATGTCAAAATTAATGTTTGTTTTTCTAGAACATAGTTATTGAAAAAAAAATGTTTTTTTTAATGAGATATACGTGTCGTTTTCTTTCAACGAGAAACTCAAAGAATCACAGCTCGGGATGAAAATTAAATTTAAGTAGGAAATTTTTGTGTTGGCAGAACGTTGTGTTAAAAGTTTAGAGTTAATACAAAAATGAAACTTATAATTTTAATTTAGATAATCATTTTGTGCTCTTTTTTCATATTCTTTTTGAAATTTGTAAATACAATTGAGATTTTGACTCCGCTATCCGTGCAGTCCACCCGCGACAAACTATCTATTCGTGCAAATATATGCCGTAACTTAAATTTAAAATCTCAGACATGTTGGCGACACTGGTATTATACGACTGAGCAAAATCTTAGTATAGTGATCGCTTAGTTCGAATGGTGAATGAGGCTTCCAGCCAGCTAAGGGTAAATTTTTGATTAGCTCGGTGATAGCGGGCGCTAGAAATTGTCAGCGGCTAGGCCACAAAAAAATATTTACAGAAATAATATTTACATTGTTGTTCCACATCTTCTGCAGTAATATAATACAGGTAAGATGAATAATAAATTGACATCAACATTTCCGTTGACGAGGTACACGGCTGTAAAATGGACAATTCAAATCATCATTATGCGTTGTTTGTTTATTTGGAGGAAAAAACTAATATTTATTTGACAGAGGTGAAATAAATTCGCGGGTCCTGCAGCTAAATGGCAAAGATAACGATATTGGGAAACAACACCTTTTTAAGACGCTGACAAATAAATACCCAGAATCTGTTCATAAACTCAAAATAAACATAGCAAAACCCAATTTAGGTGGCTTAGCATTTTTTGGGCAAATACCACCGAAGAAGGGTTCTACGAAGATTTTTTTTTTCGATAACTTCCACAGTGGCGTTTTAGTCAATCTAATTGACTACTTAATTTTGTAAGATTTTTATACGAGATACGATAAGAAAAAATACTTGAATACAGAAATAAAAAAGTACTCAAAAAAGTAATTAATAAATATATAATTAAAAAATAAATGGAAACCGTAATTATCGTTCGTTTTTATCACAAAATAATATGATTTTATCTTATTACTGAAAATGAAAAACACACTTTAAAAAAAATCTAATTTAAAAAATAAACAAACAACACATTATTTTTATATCTACTCCCAAGTGTTATATTCAACGACAACTCATAACTAATGACAGTAAAATGAGCAATAACATTATCTAACAAATTACAACTATCAGCCCATCAATCAGCTGTAGGAAAATATAATATTTTGCAATATAATTAATGTGTTTGAATATTGAATGCAATTTGATGCATTTTATATTACATACATATTATTACGTGTGTGAGTTTTGTAGATTTTGAATAAGACTTTCGAGAATGTTCAACATCCAAAGCAAACACAATTATAATCCGTGAAAGGCGTATGTGTGACAAAATAATGCTCCGACTCGTTAAAGTTTTTAATTGGTAGAAAATATACATTTGGAAACATTAAGGTTAGTGTGTTTCTAATTTCCACATGTCACATTAGACGTCGACCAATTCAACGACAGCTGACAAGCATAAAAACATTGCCATTACGCTTTTTAGCTGATCACAGTTTGTTCAAAATTTGAAACGGACCAACAATCGGCATTCAACGAGGACCGGACAAATATAAAACAAAAAATGGCGCTAATCGGTGAATCGAAAGTTTGAAGCATACCAACCTAAGTTTACTTTGTTTCACTTTATTGTATGTAAATATAACGCATACCTACATATATGCACACAACTCCTCTTACTTGTAAACGCGGTGTAAATATTACGCGTGGCGTAAGGTCGGAATAGAAAAAAACTTGACTTATAACCACGGCTTATGTACCTAATTTAATGATCCATGTCCGGCTTAACTAAACCAACGCTGAACCGGCGCGTGAAAATTGAATACGTAAAGCGGTTAGTAATTAGCAAAAGACAAACATAATTATGGTGGTCAAATTTGTAAGTGATATAAAGAAAAACAAACATCTTTATAGAAAACAGTATGAATATGACTTATTTCTCCGACCGCCATGATTTTGTTCTATCCAAAAGTAATAATAATTATAATAATAATAAATGGATAACTTTTATAGCGCCGTTTTTGTGGGAAAATCACCTCAAGGGCATCATATGTAACATATAATCGTCCAAACTAGCGTTGTGACCACTTTGAAAGAACTACTTCTTTTGGCAACAGTTCCTACTTCATTCATTGTTCATTGAACAAATACTTCAATTGAAGTCGGTAGTTCATTTTAGCCTTCATTCATTTCAATAACTTCATTTCATTGAACAAATATTTCAATTGAAGTTGGTAGTTCATTTTAGCATTCATTCATTTAATTAACTTAATTTCATTGAACAAATACTTCAATTGAAGTTGGTAGTTCATTTTACCGTTCCAATTCTTTCCACTTTCAAAGCGCTACCGTCTAGTACGTGCTTTTTCGGCGAGGAACCGGTTCCAAAAAGAAATGAACAAATAACCGGATAAATTCAAATGTCTTTTTTTCGAGTTCGACTTCCATTGAAGTGTTCACTTCGAAGGGTTCATTTTAAAGAACTAACAATTCCTGAAGCATTCACAAAACATTGAAGTTTTTCCCAACGCCAGTCCAAACACTCCGGAATATCAGCATTCCTATGCTTCAAGTGCCCGTTGGGTGCACTGTATGCGCTTTATCAAATCTTCGTCAAATATTTCACGGAAAATGATGCGCGTTCGCACATACGAGTACATCGTGTTTCAGGGTGGTACGCAAAACTTCAGGAGGTGATTCACGATAATCAAAGAAAAAAAAAATCAAACAGGGCAATTCCACTTTAAATATTGCAATGTTTGGATAAAATTGAAATATTTTGTTTGAAAGAAGTCGAAAACTTGTGCTGTGGTCGTAGCTTTGCCAAAAATTAGTAGATGGTAGTTCGCCCATTTACATAGGTAGGTATGCACATAGCTGATCGGTGCTTAGGTTACAGATTTCGCATTTAGCGATCCGGTGGTAGACATGCAGTGGACTGTATAATGGTTACTATAAAGGATCGGTTACAAAAATCGCATATTATAATCAATATATTATAAAAATACCTAGATATTCACCCCTTTGAGATAGCGGTACCACCCTGTATATAAAATATATGTACACAAATAACAATTGGAAAATCTGTCAACTTACGGCTTGTAATTCTCAACAAACTATTATTATTTACTTACCATCTTCTTTTTTATAATTTTGATTATTTTTGCTGTTATGCATGACTTGTAAACATTGTCTTTTCGTCATTGAATTTTGTTGACGGCCTTCGTGGTTTAATGGTTAAGACGCTCGACTACGTCTCTATAAATTGCGGGTTTAAATCCCGACGTACGCAAATATTTTTTTGACGATTTGCTTTGAGTTATCTCACATTAAATTAATATTAAACAATGCACTTATAGTGTATTTGCGGCACGTTCTAGAGTAGTAGATACTCTGAGTGAAAGACCACAATTTAAAATTTAAACGTTGCTTGAAAAGGCTTTAGCCGTGTTTCGTTACCTGATCTGAATAGCCAGGTACTTCCCAAACTTCCTTTTACCTATCTCCTTCCTCACCACTACCATCAGCCCCACAATGAACCCCAATTTAAGGATACCATATTCCCACTGGCTCTTGAAGATCGGGCAGTATTAACTTTAAAAAAAAATAAGGTGCTCGATAAATAAATATGCCACATGAACACAGCACGAATTAGGTGCAACGAAAAATGCCTTCTGCGCATTATACAAAATAATATCTGTCATCATCATTTCACCGGCTTTCTTCGGTAAAATCATCACTCAAAATGACACCGGCGAGCTGCTCATCCTGGGAGGTCCAGCCAAGTAAAATAAGTGAAGGATGTAAACGTTCAGTTGAGGCCATTCGAACCGCAAAAACCGCATTTCTCAATTTTACACATCGTGGGGATTAACGCAGGAATCAAGAATGAAGGATTTGACGATCTTTTTACCAGTTCTTGGCTATAATAGTTTTTTCTTCTTAATTTATTGTCATGATTTCCAGTTGATTTTGTATGCGTGCGGATTTGTAAGGATTTTGTTTCCAAATGTAAATCCACTAGTAACGTGCGTAACAGTGATTTTCATAAATATTTATTTCAATTCAATATTTTAAAAACTACCAAGTGGAAAATCTGTGTGTACGGAGCACTTAAGGTAAATTCAACCCTGATGAAATTTGCACAGCGTTTTCAGTTTAAAATTATCAATGCAACCTCCAACTTACCTTTTTTTGCATAATGTATTTTGTAGTATCGACATATTATCCATTTAACATAAATATTAGACAAGACGTCATATCGTTTTTTTTTAATTTTTACTTGTTCGACAGTTCAATATTGTTGTTATAAATAAATATGTCGAAAATTCATAGTTAATACTTCAGAGAAACCGGGTCGTAGCTACTGGTGATTACTACTAGCTTTGACGGCCTCCGTGGTTGAGTGGTAAGACGCTCGACTACGAACCCAGAGGTCGCGGGTTCAAATCCTGGCGTGTGCAAATAATTTTTATTCAATTAGCATGTGTTATTTCACATTTAATAAATATAAAATAATACAAAGTATATTTGCGGCACGTTCCAGAGTGACTCGCGCCATATATATCGCCCTAGTGAAAGACCATCATTCATAATCGAAACGTTGCTTGAAATGGCTTTAGCTGTGTTTGGTGACCAGGTTTAAATAGCTAAGTAGTTTCCAACCTTTCTCTTCCTTTCCTCACTACCTTCAGCCTCAAAACATACTGCAATTGGGGATGCCATAGTCCTACTGGCTAGTCGGGAGCAGTTGGGACTCTTGTGCACTATAAAAAAAGTATATAATCAAGATATACAAACGAAATAATTGCAAATTGTGTTTTAAATGAAATCGGTGTCGGCAGAAACTGAAGGGTGCTTATTTACTTTAAAAACTGCCAGAATTTTCTCTCCTCCGCAGGACGGGGGCCTCACTACCCGAATTCAGTGTAGTCATAGTCACTGCGCGTATATGATGCACAAATGGAGTCTCGAGGACTCTGAATTGCGTGAATGTGGACAGATACAAGCTACAGAACACGCTGTAGAAGAATGTCCCATTCACCAGCTTCCTGGAAGCACATAATATGTTACGTGCTAAATCAAGTGACTCGATGCCGTCAACTGCCTGAACAATCTCTGCACTCATTATGATCTCCTTCAACTCTGTTCAAGCATGTGAAGAAGAACTTCAAACATATTTCTTTCTTTTTTTTCAAAATAATTTTTTTAGCTTAGTTTTATTTTGTACCCTGATGATGCTTAGGCTAAGCGAAACCGGTTGGTCATAAAAATTAAAATAATATCCCTTAGAAGTTATTTTTTCATTTCTATAAATATTTCTTTCTTTTTCAGTATAATTAGCCAATAAGGACCTGCGACTTCAACTCGAGTGACATGGACCGATTGACCCAATCTACGAAAAGGTAAGATTTTGTATTGTGTATTTTTTTTTTAAAAATGTTTTAGTATTATTTTGACTGGTTATTCGGGGGGCTATACCAACGACATGACGATATAACATACTGTTTCCTTGAATCAATTCAAAATCAAAACATATATATTTATACTTATGTGAATTATTCATCCTTGAGATATAAAAAATAAGCCGACTTAACAACTGCACTATCGACCATCTAATTTATAGTAGAAAATATAGTACATCAATTATTACATATTACTTTAATTAGTACAATTTCCGCGCTCTTTATAAACTGCCCGCAAAGTGGATAAATGTGATTTAAAGCGCAAAAATCGATTTAAAGCCAAGTATTTATAAGAGTGCTATGCTTAAAATAATAAAAATAATATTTGAAAAAAGTGATTTTTATGCAATTAAAATTTCTAAAATAACATAACCTCAAACGTTAAGTATTAAACAAGTAGCTAGAATAAATTTAGCGACTGCTTAGTAATAAATATCTTAGCATACTTATGAGGGGCGATTCTGAACAGTATTAAATTAGATATGTCCAGCACTCGAAGTAAAAATCAAATAAATTCAGATAAAAAAATAAACACAGACTAAATTATTTAGATAAAAATCTTGAAAACTTAAAAAAGACATACATATTTGCATAAATTGATTCCCAAACTACAAAAAACATAGATTTTATTAGTTCCCTAATATGATGAATCATTAAAAAAATGAATTACGAATAACTTAAATAGTGCCATTCAAACTGATTTTGAAAACATAAAAAAGTTCACATTGGAAAAAAAAAACATTATCATTAAAAAACTACAAATTAGACTGTTTGACATAAAACCATTTCAAAGTGTAATAATTTGGAAATAGCTGGGATTTCCCAACGAAGTCGAGAACAACCCATCGAAATTGTGAGAAAAGCTACTGCCACAGCTAGAATGAAGCTAGTGCACTCTGATATAACTGACGTCATCAGAGTCCCAGACAGCCGTGATGGGGTTCCGCCTAAGCTGTTTCTAAAAATAAATTTAAAAAATGTCTACGAATGTGTTCCCGTGCTACATTTGTAATTTGAAAAAAAGTTCCGAACATTATTTGAAATACACTGTCAAAGGTTAATTTTTGCACAGACTCCGCAGACAATGCACCGGATGGGTAATTAGCACTGCGTACGTATTTATAGACTCACCCCGTGTCAGCGTTACATTGTTATTGTAGGTGTGAGTTGGTGATTTGTGTTGTTGGTGGCCCTTGTGGTAGAGATAGTGTGGAGGCACGGGGCTCTGTGCGGGTTCAGATGGGTCCGGTCTCCGGCCCGATCAGAATGTAATTATCTTCTTACTTCGCGGGGTACGCCCCTTCCTCGGAGTCTGGGACCGGCCATGTGCTTTCAATATTCGATATAAATAAAAAAATTATGTCAGATTTTGTTACGTAGTTTACATCACATGGGTGACATTTTACGCTCATATTTTATGAATTATTTATCTGGTTCGATGCCACAAAATGTTGAGGACGTAAACGCACTAAGCCCGAACGGTTCCGATTTAGACCAGTGGCAACAAACCGGTTGACGTGTCATTTTCATCCCAGAATAAAAATTATTAATTATAAACAAACGACATCTGCTTTAATTTTTGTTTTTTTTAAACATTATGAGTACTTGTTGATATCGCTATAAAACTATCAATCATTAATGCCATAAAAGCTGATAAATTGCGTGTGGCACAATGGGTTAGTGAGTAAAGCTGGCATTGACACTTATAGGCGAAAAGAATTGTTGATAGAAACAGATTAAGCATCTACAGAGAAGTGTAAAGACGATATTACTTTGAAAATTTTTGGCGAAGTATCGATGCCTTTTTTAAATGATGAGCGACTCTACAGTGGTCAGAAGTTAATATTTGTGTTGGCAGTATATGCACAAAGAAGTCCGAAAAAAGCACGGTTACTTTTTTTTACAATAACTCCACACAGGAGGCCTTAAGGGAAATAAAATTATATAAAGTATATTTGGATGGAAACTGAATTACAGATCTATTATCAGTGATGATAATATTTTGGCATAGAATAGCATGACAAGAGGTATAATTCTATTGAATAAATCATCTATATATATATAGATATATTTTATGTAGATATATTTTATGTAGATATATTTTCCGAAAATTAACCCTTGTTTATCAAACCTATTAATTTTAAGATGTTATTATTTTTTATTTATTTTTTTCATTTAAAAAGAAAAACAAACATTCTCAGGTTACGAAAAATCTGACAATAATTTAAAAACTCCTACTGCCATCATAATAAGCGGAAGATGTTGCTTGTGCAATGGTGAAGGGCTAAGCTAGCAGAGGAGTTGAACTCACGACGCCCGGGTGGAATCCGACGCGTTTGTCCATTCGGCTATTAACCGGTCATTCAAATGTAAAAATGTGTATTTGATGTTTTTTTCATTGTACTGTAATTGGATTTAATATCCGTTTTACAATAATAAAAACTAAATAATAATAATATTCGAAAAGGTTGAAGATCTTCGACTGTGAAAAACAAGAATGTCGTTTTAAAATACGATGTGATAAAATGATTATTTTTTATGTTTTTTTTTTTTATATTTAAATTTTATTGTATTAATTTGTAATTGATCCTGGGCACTGAGACAAAATCGATTTGCCTCTGAGCCCATCACCTCGTTCTATGCCTTTCCACGTTTAATCCGCCTTGTGACTTTTACAACGGTTTTGATTGCCTACTGACCAGGTATGTTTTGGGTACCGCACAGTGACTGAAACTTGTCCATCGACTGTCCTGCCTCCGAGCGTTGTGCCCAATAATATTAATTAAAGTCCACATTGACCTCCCCTGTCTATCTACCGGGATCCTATTTAACGAATAGTGGACGTGTATTTCTTTCGGCTCATTATCGTCAGGTGTTCGTGGCCGAGAATATAATATAATAAGTAGTAATATTGAGAGAATACAAACATCCCGCTGTTGGTGTGTGTGTGTACGTCATTACACTGTCCAGGTACTCATACCTTTCAATACATACACGGAATACCTTCCCAACAAACAGCCTCTGCCAGTGGTGAAATAGGTTCTCGAGGCAGCCACTAGCCGGTCTAAAACACATTCATGATTCCACACAACTCATTCTCAATCATTTTCATGATTTGCAGTGTGAGATTCTCGGTGAGGTTTCTTGATGGCAACATTTTTTTTAGTTTTATTTTCTTATTAGCCGAGGATAGATATTATAGATACAGTATCTTGACGGGAGCTGAATTTTACTCAAAAAAAAAATTTCTTATTTCTATTTTGAAAAACGCTAATTGGTGGTGAAATTCCATTGTAAAATTATCGCATGCCAATGAATGTCTATTATGCAAAGTTCTTTTTCATGGAATTTTTTTTAAAATCGAAATAAATGGGCGAGGGGTATAAAATCAGATTATGATTTAAAGAAATAGTGATACAATTTTAGAAGATAAAATATATTTAAAAAAACATTCCTTAAGTACATTATTTTCTAAATATGTTTCGATAATTTAACATAAATTTCATCGCTTTTCAATCGATAGCTGATATATGAAATATATAATAATATAATATAACATATTCGACAAATAGTTTTACATTTATAATTTTGCCGTAGGTAGATAGGTAGGTTCGTATATTAAAAAAAAAAACTTTTTTGTGTTATTTTGTCAAGTTCTAGGTTATTACCCCTAAATAATGAATATATTTTATTTTACTAAAGGGAATCGTTTTTTTTTAACTTGCGAAGATATGAACGTCCATTGTAAATTTGATGATAGTAAATAGAAGCCATTGAACGAAACTATAATCTTCTTTTCTCTGAATGCCTTATAAATACATTCAACATGAATAGAAGAAAACAAACAATTAAGCCACTAGAAATAGTATTTAATATCTAACAAGTTATTTGAAATCGATTAACATGTTATGGCAAATGTATTCCATATCTTATAAAGAAATTCCCACTCTGCGTTAATTTCTCCAACTGACCAGAACTTCCGGCACAAGTTCGGCAGCCACAAAGACGACTTGAAAATTCCATAATCTCATCATAATAATCATCTGAATTACTTTTCTCTCGTTCAATAACTCGACCTACATAATACAAGTAATAACACATTATGTGCTGCCTGTTTGACCGACCGACCGACAATACCAGGTACCTACTTGTTTACCTACTATCTCGCTACATCATAATTTTCAGTCGAAATTAAGTGATGGGGTACTTTTTTGTTAATCTTTTTATTGCGTAATATATGAAACCACCGAAATGATTCCAAAATAAATCAAATTTAACACAGTTTCACTTGCATTTTAATCACTTGATTTCATTTCTCGAAAAAAATTATCTACGGTACAGATTAACTCCTAATGTGGAGGAAATGTGCGCTATGGTATTTATAAAAAAAACGTGTTTTTGTAGTAAAATAAATAAAAAAAAACATAAAAGTAATATGTATACACTCAATGAGTTGGATGTAGCTTAGCTCGCTAAAAACACTATCACGAAACTCATAATCACTCTTTTGACGGCCTCCATGGTCGAGTGGTAAGACGCTCGACTACGAATCCAAAGGTCGCGGGTTCAAACCCGGCGTGCGCCAATAACTTTTATTTAATTAATATGTGTCATAACACATTTAATTCATATAAAATAAATAACAAGTATATTTGCGGCACGTTCCAGAGTGGTAGATACTCTAAGTATCGCCCTGGTGAAAGACCACCATTCAGAATCGAAACGTTGCTTGAAATGGCTTAAGCCGTGTTTGGTGACCAGATCTGAATAGCCAGGTACTTCCCAACCTTCCTCTTCCCGATCTCCTTCCCATCCCCACTACCTTCAGCCTCACAACATACCCAATTTGGGGATGCCATAGTCTCACTGGCTCTAGACGGTTGGGAGCAGTTGAGACTCTTGTGCGGTATTCATGTAAAAAAAAAAAAAAAATAAGCTATCGGAAGGTTGAAGGTACCAAAGCGCGGTCCAGACTCCAGATACTAAGTTTGAAGATCGCGTTTTTGAAGTATATATATATACACTTCCGTGTGAACTGATTCAGACCTACTATCTACCTATACTTCCTCTAACTATCTAATCGGAAAATTATGTTCTGAAACGTGCAAATATCTATCAGAATTAACCTCTAGGAAGGGTGACACGTTGTCTTACTGGGGATGGAAAAATCGATATGTTTTTTAACGCTATATCGTCGCTGGAAAGGCAAAAGGTTTGATTCTGAAGACTTTGGAAGCCCTTCAGCTATTTAAAATATATTAACATTTAGGAGAAGGCTTGACTTAAGTGACACAATTTTGGGACTTTTAAAAGCTTTTTGTCGCTTCAAGTAACTCAGTGAGCGCATTGAGTCAACTTTTCTTTTCAAAATCCAACCAAATAAAGACTGATGAATTTTATTGTAAAACGAAAAAAACTTTTAAGTGCTCTGGTGTAAGCTAAAAAAATGGCGCTTCAGCCCTTTTGCCTTTCCGGAGACGATATATTCATTGCCAATGTTTTTTTTCAATATTACGTACAACAACAATACATTTCAATTGCTTTAAATCCAATAATTCGAATATGTAAAACAATAAAAGAATGAAATTTGTACGAAACTATTGAAAAAATAGTTTAAAAAAAAAGTGAGTTACTTAATTTATGAAACTAATAAAAATATCATAGAAAAAAGGGCCATCTAGTGGTCGTAGAGCTGATATATGAACACTATAATCACACACATATAAAGAAGACGTATGTTCCTATAAACAAAACATATAAATCAAATTATCAGAGGCATGTTACATCGGTTCAAAGAAAAATAACAACACAAAGCAGTTACTTTAATATAATCCGTTGTGAGATTCCTATTACCGCGTCTCCCCTTTAATGAATATTTACATTAAATCATAAAATAAATAGAAAAAAGCCTTACGAAAGCGATGGAAAAAATGCCGATTATTTCAGTTAACAGCGTTTAATGTATGCAAACGGTCGTCAGAGCCGGACATTAACTATACTTAGGAGAAGTGCTACTGGGGTTTGAAATGATTATAAATCTCAGCGGCGCAGCCCGCGGCAGGACCCGAACCACACTACACTAACCGCTGGAGTTACATCACAGCGCGGCTTCTCGAATGCCAACAACACCACAACTGTAGAGGCGTATTATATATGATCGATTTATAGGATTTTTATGACAAAGTTTAGCAGGCAGGCATAACTTGATTTGATTAATTAATCATAACCGAAAAACAACCAATTTTACGAAAACACTGATTTTTCACATACTTAATGCAATTTTTCGCTCCAATATAAGTTGTCTAACTAAAAATATGTTAATGTGTAGGCATCATTTGAGCTTCCCATTGATTAAGACCAAAAACATTTCAAGAGTCCGGATAAACTAAAAATAAATACATTTTTGCTCCGAAATAGCGTAACTTCATTTCATCTCCGAAGTTTACATCAGAGCACTTTAAAGTTATTTTTATTTCACAATAAAATTCAAAAGTCTTCGGTACCCAGTTGGATTTTGAAAAAAAATTGACTCGGGTAACTCAATACTCTCACCGAGTTACATGAAGTGACAAAAAGTTTTTAAAAAGTCCTAAACATTTGTCGCTTGAGTCAAGCCTTTTCTCAAGTGTTAAATATATTTTAGATGACCACAAAACAAACGAGAGTCAGAGCATTCGATGCAGAAAAAAAAACTGATTAAAACTGCATATTTAACTTATTTTGACATAAGTGTCACTTGAGCCCCTTTTCCTTTACAGTGCCAATATGTATGTATATACTAGGTATGGCTTTATTTTTTTTTTGTCAACATTGGAAAAAATTACACTGAAAATAATTGATGAGTGTTTTTAGAAAAATGTTGAGGAATAACCGCTAATATCAAGTTGTCTGTAGAAAATTTCGGTGCTACGGCTGATCAAGCTGTAGAACAAGCATAATATATTTAAAAGGGATTCTTCAAGTTCACTTCAAAGAGTATTTTTTTTGTGAAAAAAAAAGTTCCATCAAATTGAAAAATCTCCGAAGTTCTTTCACCACCAGGATAAAAAATTATCCACCCGGACTAGGATTATTGACAAGAATCGGATATATGAAATACATTTATTGCGAAATGTTCGATGATAAAAATAAATCTCTGGTCTCTTGTAAAAAAAAAATTCTTCTTGATAATCCTTCTGACCTCCAACTTTAGACTTACACACAAGCCTCCCTCAAATGTCTCCTCTCTCTCTGTTTTGCCCATTCTTGGCGACTCTTACCTGCACTAAGTCGGCAGTTCTCGTTCGGTATCAGAGGAAAGCCTATCTCTTTTGTGAACTAAACTAAATCTTTTACTTCTTTCATATTCATACACGTCTATTTATTCATCAAATCTCATCACGGTTCGAAAAAATGTAAAGTATTTGATTCGTTTATTTTACTATTAAAGAGAAAAATATAAAGTATCTGATTCGTTTATTTTACCATTTAAGGGAAAAAATATAAAGTATCTGATTCGTTTATTTTACCATTTAAGAGAAAAAATATCAAGTATCTGATTCGTTTATTTTACCATTTAAGGGAAAAAATATAAAGTATCTGATTCGTTTATTTTACCATTTAAGAGAAAAAATATCAAGTATCTGATTCGTTTATTTTCCCATTTAAGAGAAAAATATAAAGTATCTGATTCGTTTATTTTACCATTTAAGAGAATAAATATAAAGTATCTGATTCGTTTATTTCATTTAAGAGAAAAAATATTAAATATCTGATTCGTTTATGTTACCGTTTAAGATAACAAGCGTAATGTATCTGATTCGTTTATTTTAACGTTTAAGAGAAAAAATAAGCTCTCACAGTATTATGCAACAAAGGTGCATGTATTAGTATGCTGATATAGTGATATGCATAGAGCGGACCCACACGATATTGCATATCACATGAGGCATCACAACATAGTCTGTATTAAAGGCCAGATTCAAAGACGCATGAACAAAGAAAAAGCCAAAGTCGACAGTAACATATCGATCACATCACATCACTTTTTTTATAAGTGAGCCTTCCAAATCGAGACGCGTATTGATTGTATAAAATTTTAATCTGTCTGTCAGCAAGTATTACATTAATTAGCTTGTACCAGTGCTGGAATTCAGATAAGATTTGACTTTAGAATTATTACAAACATTTAGAGAAATCTTGAGAAATTGTTAATGCCATTAGATACTAAAACCAATGTGTATGTAAATAATGTTTTAGAGAGGCATTGGAAAGATAATCAAAAGACGATTCTTAATCACTTACCTGATCAAAACTTTTAGAAAAAGTTAATCGCAGATAATCAAAATTACAAAGCAGAAATCTGATTGTTTAATGTTGAACTCTCGAACAGTAAGCTCTGCCGTCATAAAATTTGCACAGTCAATTTGAAAGGCTTGGAATGGTTTGGGATTGGAGAAATGTGTCGTGGAGAAGATAAATCATTTTTATTTTGTGATAATGAACCGGATGAAAAAATACGTGAGAGAACAATTTATTCATAAAATTACCACGTGGCCATGTTCTTAAAACATACCAAGTTATTAAATCTGTTTTTTCATATATTTTTTAATGCTTTTTTAGTCAAAATAAAACAATTTTAAAGAGAGGTCAAAGTTTTTACAAATTATTCACAAGCTCAACAGTTTCATTTTAAACAAAAATACATAATTTCATCGTTTTACAAAAATAACTTTACGAAACTTTATAAAATTAATTTTATAAAAATAACCATAATTTAAGCTTTTTTTACTCCACCCTACTGAGATTTCGTCGCTAACACATCTCGAATGCATCTTCCTTTTACCTTTCCCTTGCTCCAAGTGTCATAAAGACTAGAAACATTTATAAATAATAATAATAATAAAGTTTTATTCCGGAAGGTGTGCAGGAGTAGTGCAATGCAACCTTCCATACCTCAATACATAGTAATAATATTATTAACAAGTAAAAATGAACAGAAATTCAAAAGAAAAAAAAAAATAATAATACAAGTAAAAAAAAAATTATGGAGGATATTAGGCCTCATTTCTGCAAAACGCCATCAAGAGGGAGTCCATCCTGGCAGCGTTAAGATTGACGGGGTCAATAATTTACTCGAATGCGCTTCCATGCTTGAATTCGTCATTTTAAAACTATTAAACTAAACAATTCCTATTTTTTATTTAATTTATGTAATTTTTCGTACCACCCATTGTAATGCAGTCCTGCTTCAGATGGCTAAGATTAGATATGCCAAACATTATCACGAAGTGAATTTAAGAAGTCTCAAAGTCAAACGGATGCAATATTTATTAGAGTTTAAATAAATTGAATGCCACTGATATACCGCTATGAATAATAGGGGTTTAATTAAAATCATATTCACTAACTGCAATCCAATATCATGATTTTTTGTGAATCTGTTTTTAGCACTAAGTTAATACATCGGTAAGTATGAAGAGATCGCCTACGGTTTTTATTACTTTCCCACGCTGTTTAATATTTTTAGTAAAACCAGTCATCAAGTTTAATAATTAAAATAATGAAATTTAAAACGCATGTGTAATAAAAATTATCAGTATTTAAAATTTGCGCGGTTGACAGAGTGCTATTATAAATATACAATTACGAAAATACGCGACATTCGTAGAATTCAGTGTTTGGATAGATGAATGCTTTATTGATTTAAAAAAAAACATCAGTATAATAAATTCAATACCTCTTCTGTATTGCACCATTGCAAAGGATCGTGATTCCCTTTTCAATTGCCCTGATGAACAAGGCTCCTTCACTCCTTATGGTCTCGGGCGCCTGTGATATTTGATCAGTCCAACGCATCGGTTATTTTCTTCTACTTTGCCAGTGTGACGATGATTTTTTTTCAGAATTACTCCGTGGGATTGGTACTCTTAAAATGCTTTGATTGTCGACAACTTGTCCCATGAGCATCGTATGTAATTATTAACTTAACATAGACTTAATGCGGATAAATATTTGCAGTGGCCGAGGAATCAAAATGTTTCGGTGTTCACGTACAAGTTTGACGCTTTATTGGCTGTAAGAGTGTGCAGGGCAATCTTCACCCAAAACAACTGAGCGGAACTGCACTCGAACCAATCACAATGGTTTCGAATCTGTCAAGTGTTGCGTCTTTCTTTCACGATCAAGGATTGATGAAAAAATCATATTTTTTGTGTCTAGGAAGTATTTAAAATTTCGCAAATTTCGGTCATTCAGGTATTTTGAGGATACGCCTATATTATATCTAAAATTCAAAGTATTCCGTTTCGATACTTGAAAAAATGATTACCGCACAAGAGTCATTCAAAGTCCGCACTGGAAAGAGCGGTCGGGACTATGTCATCCTAGTTGGGACATGTTGTGTTGCTGGAGATAGAAAGAGAGATATAGCTAATCAGATCTGATCACTAAATAAGGTTCAAACCATTTCGAGCAACCTTTCGAATCTTAGCGGTAGTCTTTCACCAGGGCGATACCGACAATATTTCTCCCACTCTGAAAAGTGCCGCATGATTTCGTTAACACACATATTGAATACGTAAATCATTAACATAAAAATTAAGGTTTCCATTGGGTGGGTGGTGAGATCAAAGCCATACCCTTAAAAGAAAGCACAGCCACTAATCGTCTTTGGTTGTACCTTTAAGAATATGAAGAATGTCCGGGTGTTTTTGATATCGTTTTTTCGTTGAGTTCGTCTCTCATTCCTCCCTTGCTGGAGTTTAAAGCTCGTTATTAATACATCTGTGTGCGTTTACCCGACATGATATGCGCTTGCGCTGTGCGCGGGAGATTAATCTCCAGTGGTGGAAGTAGACACTGACAAGAATATTAAGTACGGAAATAGTTATACGACCGGTGACAAACCACCGACGCGCTTTCATCAGTTGTCCAATCCTGTGCCAACATTTGAACACAATATGATCGAAACCAAACAAGAAATTGAATATTTCAATGTTACATCGCTCATAATGGTAATAATTTTTCTAGCTGAAAATATCTAATTTTATGACGTCAGAGTTCACCGTTGGTAAGTTTATGCTATTTAGTGCCCTTGGGAATATATACTTCTCTGTGGGTAATAAGATTCATGAAAATCGACGATGCGTCTGTCTCGACACGAGAACTCCTCAGAGTGAGACAGGCGTTGCAAAAACTATTAGGAAAAATATTTTTTATTTATAAAAATAAAAAATAAATAAAAAGGAAAGCTTAAAAAAAAAACAATTGGTAAAATTAAGATCGCGTAAGTGAAATATCCTAGCAAATTAATAGTTGCGATTCACACGATAGTGACTTTCAGCATTTGAAAAAGTTCAGCACTTTCGAAAAGAATATGCGGTATAAACATTTGTGACCACGAAAGGTGTTCGTAATCCAAAACAGTCGTATATCAATGCAAATTTTCTCTTAAGAAATAAAAAGAAACCATGACGATTCGTTACAAAACTTAACAATATTCATGTAAAAATGATTTATACAAAATGCGTAGGTATATACTTTAAAAAAATATATATTTTTCAAATTTGTTACAAAGTGTAGGTATATGATTTTTTAAAATTATTCATTAACCCATTCAGTTTTCTTTCCGTTTGAGGATTTCACATAAATGTGATACTACATTCTCGTTGAACAGATTCATCGCTCGCACTGCTACAGCCTTGCTCCGGTGGTACTTTTCTACAAAATTTTGTACTGTTATCCACATTTTACAAAGAAATTGCTGATATAGCGAGACATCGCTTTATTATCAAGTTTTCTTTTAATTGCCCGTCTTGTGAAACACTCGCAAACTACATTACTGGCAACCCGAGGTCCTACTGTATAACCTTAGTATACCAACATTTACATAAAATATTTCACCCTTGTAAGTTCTGGATAACAGATATATCTACCTTTCCACCACTGTTCTTGTAAACGTGCAATAAATAAACGCCTGTATGAGGAATTAAAAAGGTAACTTTGTAGGTAGATAAGCTGGGAACCTACCAACCACCTACTGCCTACCGCCTACCGCCTACCACCTACCACCTACCACCTACCTGCCTATAAATTCTTTATCTCCTGTCAGACACAATTGGCTAAAATGCTTCGCGAACAGATATCTTCCTTTGACTCCACTGAGAGGCTGTTAGGTAAAAAGAAAACACATGCATCTCATCATGTATTTTTTGGTTTGTGGAATCCTATCCTTTCTGTCCACCTTACTGTAAATTAATCTTTTTTAACTTACATTGTTAGTTATTTTTGAACTTAATATATATAGTTATATATATAACTATATATATATATATATATATATATATATATATATATATATATATATATATATATATATATATATATATATATATATATAGTTATTGAAATAACCGCAGGGCAGCTGTTTTTCCTTCCGAATGCATTGTCAAAGTGTCACATTGTAAAGTAATTTCGTTATTTTTCAAATCATTTTTCCACATTCGGAAGATGACGCAGCTGCCACGCGTAAAAATAAATTTAATTCCGTTGATAAAATAGACTGTTCTTATCGGAAATTGGTTATCATCAGGGATATCTTCCTGAAGACATTATTTCCGAATATTCCCTGGATAATCGGTTGGGAAACCTTGTATTTGTCACTCCTTATGATATGACCAAGATAGAATTTTTATAAATATGTATGTATTATATATTATACATTTTTGTTTGTATTAGTGGTACATACTAGGTATATGCGTTATAATGTATATCTATGGATAATATTGTCAAATAAAAGGCTGAATAGCTATGTTTCAAATGACTGAAGTTGAAAAGAAATATCTGTGGAAATTCTTTTCGTGTCCGGCAAGCGAGGCGGTAGATACAGTACCGCCCTGATGAAAGACCACCATTCAGAATCGAAACGTTGCTTGAAATGGCTTTAGCCGTTTTTGGTAACCAGTTCTAAATAGCCAGGTACTTCCCAACCTTCCTCATCCTCTTCCTGTTTCCAATCTCTTTCCCCTCCCTGCAACCTTCAGCCTCACAATATACCCCGATTGGGGATGTCATAGTCTCACTGGCTCTAGATGGTTGGGAGCAGTTGGGACACTTTTGCGTTATTCACTATTAAAAAGTGCTCTTCGGAAATTGTTTGCACTTTTCTTCGATAAGTCATATAAAACAACTTGCGTCCGATTTGTTATACTTCATTATTCTGCCTTCGTGACGTTGCGAAATTGTTAAGTGTCGACTTTGAACCGTGAATTCACAGCCATCGTTACGAATATTAGTAAAAAAATACATTAATTGAACAACTTCTGAAATAAGTCGACCGAATCTTGTAATAAATTAGAATTTGTCCACGCGCTAGACGAGCGGACAAGCACAAAACCCGATATATTATCATCTTCGAACACTGAAATCTTATAATCAGACGCTGTTCCCATACAAAATTAGTTCGATCGGTCATTGAAGATTTGACTAAGAAATCACTGATTAGTTTTCTCATCTGTATTTTATTATCTCAATAGTCAGTCGGTCTTAAAATAATGTTATTTGAGAACATCGACCTCTCACTAAAAAGTCGCATTGTTTAAGTTTAGCTTTTGCATTTGCTGAAATATTACCGATTATATTTGATATCAAATGTCAGATATCGAAGATAATAAAATACGAATTCCTAGAATGAGTAACTAATTCTTATTTATGATCTTGCGTATTAACATTATTAAAGGCGGTGACACCACTACGCCTACGGGAGCAAACTTTTAACTTTTTGTTGCTTTTTAAATGCTTTTAAATGAACATTCAAATTTATTATATTATATTAATTTGCTTTTCTAAATCAAGATTAATATTTTCCAATTAGCATCCTTTTGAGAAAATGAATATTTTAATTTGAAAAAAAAAAAAAAATGAATCTTTTTATTTTTAAAACTGTTAATTCGTGGTGAATTTCCAATGAAATGATTTTAACGATACCGAAAAATTGGATCTAAGTTAAATTTTGTTTTTATTAAAATCATAAATACGAATATCAGAAAGAAAATACATATTGTAACTAATTAGATTGTCATCGAGGAAAAAATCAAGCTCACAGAAATCTCTCATGTAAGTAGGTACCGGACGCTAAACGATTTTATAAAATTCTAACAGAAATTACTGCAATAGACAATATTATTAATTGAAAAAAGAAATTAGAAAATCTGTTTAACGTAACCCCTTATTTGTACCTATATCCATATTGTTATTATATTATATTATTAACACAGTTCTCTTTGCATTACAAAACATGACATCTGATTATTTTAATGTAATTTTAAATTAAAACCAGTTAACGTTCCACAATTGAGAAGTAAATCCGACCTAGGTCGCTTTCAATACAAACACTATTTAAAATGTATTATTTCAAAAACCTATATTTTTTTAATTATTTTTCTTCTACATTATAATATAAAGGCGATAGTACTGTGCCTTTCTGGCTAGAAAATCCTATGTTGAGAGCAGGCAAAGATTTAAGTTTACATTTTACATAATAATTTAAAAATAAATAGAATAAAAAAATTAGAAAAATAAACACAATATTGTACCATTACCATTTCAAATGCACCTGATAAATATTCTCCAGGAGAGAAAAAAGTGTAGATATTATATTTCAGTCACTGAATTCCTTTTGTTTTTCATATTTACCTAATGAGTGTACTTTAAAATGAAACATTTTTGCAATATTTGGTGAATTGCAATTTTACTATCAATTTCGCAAAATGTTTGCTTTTCAACTGTTTCAGAAACTAATTTATGACATAATATATCATGTCTTCGGTGTTAGTCCAATACCGCGTATGAGCCAATACAATCATTTCAAAATACGTTTTTTCAGTTGAACGGCACAAGCCGCATATATTGACATATTTAAAATCTGAAATTGACCTATCGAATGCGTGCACTCGGTTAAAGTAAATACAAAGAAACAAGAAAAACCGCGTGAAAAGGAAACGTTTTTTGTCCTTCTTGAATATTTTGTCAAATGGTTCTTCCGCGGTATTGAACTTACACCGATGATATGCCAAATGTTTCAGAATAAACTCATCGCAGAAATAAATATCATAATAGTAACACCAAAATAATCTTACGTTCAAATATGTATATACTTACAAGAAACTAAAATAATTGAATAAAAAGAATGACGTGCAGCAATTTTTTGGATAAGTTTAGAACCAGTACAATTATTTGTTTAGACATTCATGGAAAAAAGAAGTTGCCGTAAACATTTTGTAGACTTTGTATCCTAATAAAATTCAAAGTTAAACCATTTGATCACTAGCAAAAAGTGCTTAGAAGAGATCCTAGTACCTTCTTTGTTGAATATCCAAGCAAAACCTCATTTAAAAGTTTAATGTTTTTTCTAGCTTGTCTTCGTTTTCACTGTAGTTGACACAGCAACCATTTATCAATATGGTGAAGATGTCACTATACGGTTTTTTTTATAATAGAATCAGGGGGTAGATACGTAAGTTCTTTTCGAATAACATAATGGTCTTAGCTATATGGAAGTCTTTCAGTCAAGGGCAAAAAGTTTATTGTCACATTTATCTCTCAGTGAAAGACACCATATAAGGATCCCTGCTGTGAAATGGAGAAGGTAAGGAAATATACACTTATATTGTAGATGGTCTACTGTGCGGCAGCAATTGTACAAGAAAGTTGTTATTAACTAGATAGTACCTATATGCTCGAAGTAATACACGCTGGAAGTCGTGGTGATTTGGAGAGAAGAAGTTGCGACGGGAAAGACGCAATTTATTGACTAGTTTCTGAGGTGCATCAAGTTCAGAGACTCCCATAGCGTAATCGCTCGTGCATTTGTCTTCAAGTCCGGAGGTTGCGGATTCAATATACGCCGCGCAAAAACGATAAACGTTGAGTTATTTATTTAACGCTCAGAGGGCTTTTACATACAGTAATGGACACTCTTTTACATGAGAAATAATAGTTTTTAACATGGAAACAAAAATAAAAAACACGAAACGATTTTTAAAAAAAAACAGGTGGGTGTACAGAAGATATCAGTAAGTTTAGGTAAATATTTTGAAGACATGTTGAAGATGGTTCACAAAATTCACCAAATTAACGTTGAACATATCAATATTACCTAAGTATTGGTTTCCCATAGTGTAAAGCCGTTTTATCGGGGAGTGAGAAATGTAGTTGGATTTTGGTATATTGCAGAGAAATAGTATATTTATGAGTTGTAGGAGTTTGGGACAGTTAAATTTGCAGTTTAATATTTGAATTAAAAAAGATAAATGTAGGAGTTTTTCAAATATCTTTAGTTTATTCGTAACCTGGGAATGTTTTTCGATTAAAAAAAAAAGTTTATTTTAAGATAAGAATGGTGGGTAGGTACCTACTTTTGAAAATTCAAAACCAAAGAATTTCTTAGTAATATTACCTATGAACCTAGGGCTGCCTGCTGTCAATCACCGCAGAGGAGAAGAGACGCTGCCATCAAAGCTCCAATTGCCAATCAAACTCGTGGGAGATTTGATCAGTGATGCCGTTCAGCTCTCACGCGACTGAAGTAAAAGGCATAATTTCAAGTTGCGTAGTAATGTATTTATTTTTAGAAATATCGAAAAGTGATTCGAGGGCTAAACAGCGGCATACCACGACTTGTGTGCGGATACTTTCAGTAGTTTAAAAAAAAAATCACAATTAGTCTGAAGATCTCCAATTAGTAACAGTGCACCAACATTTTAAATGACGCCTAAGAAAAAAAGAACACCAACACCATAAACGGTTTCAATTCCACGTATCAATATTGTTTCCCTGTTTGAATACCGCATAATAGTCCCAACTCTCAACTGCTTCCAACCGTCTAGAGCCAGTGAGGCTATGGTTGAGGGGAGGGGGAGGAGATGGGAAGAGGAAGGTTGAGAAGTACCTGGCTATTCATTGTATTAGTTATTTGTGCGGAAAACAATCGGAAAAAATAGTCTAACAAACAAGTAGAAAGTCGTCAAATCTTAATTGGAAGAGTGTTTGTCATTATTTGTTTGTAACAAACGAAAAAATTTAGAACGCTTTTTCATTTTTGGAAACATCTCGACCCTAAGGGCGTATAATCAAAAACATTAACTTGACTAACTTACGAGTAGGTGGATGGCTAGTTAAAAAGGGACATAATTATGTTTTTGGAAAAAAGCAAAGATATAAAATCAAGATAGAAAGCGATCTACGTTTCCGGAAGTAGAGTCAAAATCGTACAATCTTTTCTCGGTCTGTCACCCTTACCTGCGTGCCCCGCAACGGTGGTGACTGGTGAGGAAGAAAAGCTCGTCTGCCCGCAAATGTATACAAAAAGTCACCACCGCCAACAGCCACCACCGAGCAGCGAACGGCCACTCCGAGCGGCAGTTCGCAGCCACCAGTCGGCTCCACAAGGCGAGCATAGGTATTTCAACTTCTTGCGGCCGGCATATTTTCAAGGTCAAGCTGGGGTCACATTCCAATATGGCCGCCTCGCGCGCATGCGCAACAATCACAAGAAAGAGATGAAGATACTCTTCCATACTCACCGCATGAGAATAAATAAACAGTAATATAAAACCTTAACAAAAGGTTTAATCGTTACTATAAAACATATTTCAACATTCATACTGATGATATGTTTCTTTTTTTTGAGTGTTTATGTTTTAGCAGTGCGCGGGTGGTTTTGTTTAGATCGGTGTGTGCGCGCGCAGTGCAGATGGCGGCACCCGCACGAACGTCAGCTCAGTCCGGAACGAAGTTTTCGCGGAAGCGGTGGTCGTCTGTCGTGTGACCGTACTATCAAGATAATCTTAGATTCTTCGGGGTTTTGACAACGAAAACCATGTGTAAGCGTCATGGGATTGATAGAAGATCAACTTTGAAGTAATCTGCCGCGATTCAAGTGTTGTTGGATTGATTTAAACACATTCAAGTTGTGTTTTGAAACTTATTTTGAAGCTCGCATGTTTTTCGTGATGGTGAAACAATGTTGGATGGTGGCATTCGAGGCGTCCGGTGTGTGCGATGCTTCAGCTCTTGATGCCGGAGTTCTGCAAAGTTTTTTCGCCGATTCAGCCAGTGCACCATTTCTTGTGATTTAATGCAGTTTTCCCAGTAAGTACCCTGTGCATTTCTTCTGCCAGCATTCGCCATTGAAATGGCAATGCAGCGTCAACAGTCAACATTCCTGGGGAACGTGAATAAAAAAATCTTGTTTGAATTTATTGCTGGAGGTGGGTACTTCTGCGAGTACAATTACGCGTTGTTTCTTATGTAACATGTCTTCGCAGGGGAATGCGCTATAAATAAAAGACAACCCCTTTCGAAATAATTAATAATAAAAATATTAAAAATCTCATGCATATTTGACATATATTCGTTCAACCTTTTTAAGGTTTAAGAGTTATATACTAGAACGGACTTATATATTATAACCAAATAAGCGTATATTTAACCATTGTCTTAAGTATTTTATTACTTTCTTTATTTTTTTCTGTTAGTAATATCCTAAAAACTTTTGTGAAATATTAAAAACAATAAGGTCATTTCAATAATAGACCTTAAATAAATGACGTTCCATTCTCTGTGCCACTATTTTAAAATTAAAAGATGTTGACTTAAATTTGAAAGCTTTCCAAATATTTCAAAGACCTATCGAAAACCAAATTTATTATTTTAAACAGCCATACATTTGAACTTGAAATATAGCTTAAAAATTGGGTTTTGCTAAAATATCTACAATCCAACGTAAAAATAAAATAAACATTTGAAAAATATCAAAATTATGATTGTCTTTTTTAAAATATATTGCTGTTAAATTTTCTCATTTTATTTGGTGAATAATTGGCTGGTACTTGAGATATTTGTCAAAATATTCGTTACTAATTAATTATTTATATATTCGCCAAACCGGAGACTTAAGTTAGGGAAACCTAATAGCAGGCTAAAAATCTGCTTAAAAATTAAAAAAAATAATTGAAAAAGTGATGTTTCCGATGCTTAGAATTTGATTCAAAATTTAAATTTCGTAGATTTTTATTGAAATAATCAGATATTGATAGAAGAATTTAGATATTCTGTTAATAGCGGATTAGACAGTTGAAATATATAATAATATCAGAGAAGTACTGTATCAGGATATCAAAAATAATATGGGTTTTTAAATGTAGTAATGCATTCTTTGTGAATAGATTAAATTTCAAGGTCAGGACAACTGACATTAAAATAGTTATTAATTAACATTTATTTAGTTTAAAAAAATGCAATGCGTGTTTATATATTTCAATTTGTACAACAAACAACGTATTCATAATCAAAGCAATAGTATTTGGTTTATAGTCGGTTTAATGTTTATTTTGCATGAAAGAGCTTTACTATTGATGTCATATTTTTTTGTTTATGGTATTATCGAGAACAATGGTTGGAGCAATGGGTAATAAGGAAGGAGTCACCAACGCTAAGTAAAGTTTGTAACAGGCAAATAAGACGTTGTCTTTTCAATTAACTGATCCAATGCTATGCATCTCTATGAAGTTATCAGGTATCCAGTTTATGACGTTCAATCGTAAAATAAATTGTTTTTATTGCAGTTGATTATAAATGCGGCAGGTGCAGTCAATGCACCTGCAATTTGTTTTAGTCTCGCGGCTTTGAGAGAGTGCTGGAAGCCTACTTGTTAGTTTTAAAGCTAAGCCTTTAACAATCGATCGGAGTGTTAAATCCAATCACTGTTTATGATTTCAATTGATCGTGTTATGAATTAAGGCGTATTAAATAATGATATTATATTCGAATATATATTTTAAGAACGCTGTGAAAATGTAATAAAATAAATTGCACAATTTTCAACGCGCAGTTGTTAGCTATACCCATTTCATCGTAAAATATCTTCGTGTTTTGTACTTGATGTTTGAACTATTGCTGGCGATTCAGACAGCGATGCTAGGTTACTAATAATGAACTTCCACGAAAGCTCTGCAGTCATATTTTTTAATTTCTTCAGGTCAATCAATTTCACAGGGTTCAAACTAAATTTGTTTATTTTAATTCGTTATTTGGCCAAAAACGAATGTCAATTAAATATTTTAGCTTAGAGCCTTCCTTTGAGGCGGTAAAAAATATGCAAAAGGATTTCGAAATATATGAATTTGATCTTATTGTTATAAGATTTTTAGAAATCTAAAGGATAATCGGCAACCCTAACATTAATGCCTATATGTTTCTATCGATTTCTATGTTTTCAGTTTAATTTACATTTTCTAAATACTTTACAATTCACATCCTAATATAAATATATTAGAAATAAAGAAAGCCATTAAAATTAATACTCATATTCTTAATTATAATAATAACATTTTATTAATAATCAGCTGATTTTGTCCAGTAGTCCAATATTTCCTGTTAACTTATAAAATTTATCATTATTCTTTAATCACCTTCTCAGTTGACGTTTTTTCTCTTTCAATTTATATTATCTGTATCTTTCTCTTTCTCATTTATATTATCTGTATCTTTTCTCATTGTTTTGTTATTTTGTTTTATATTTTGTTCTCCCTCTGTATGTACGAGTATATATAACCGCACACTTTGCATTTTTTGTTTGGTTTAATTTTGTACTCTGATGATGCTTCGGCTAAGCGAAACCGGTCGGTCATAAAAAATGAAATAATATTGATAGTCTTATACAAAGCTATTTTTTCATTATTTTCTTCTCTTAATATTTACCTGAGATGTTCATTATAAGGCATATGGCGAATATGGAGAATGGTTTATTAGCTGCCACCAACAGAATGCAATACAACGCCACATTGCAGCACGCTGCAAATGTCCACCTCTCCCCACCCATCTATAAAGGGGATTTAAAATCAGGTTGTAATTCATACAGCTGATTACCATAATTAACCATTCGGTATGTGTGCGAAGTTTTCCAGGTAGAGCGGGTACGGCGGGTGCCCCTCCAGAGCATTCCTCGGCCGCTAAGTGTGTTTTATCGCTCATTGTGCCTTTGTTCTTGGCGCGCTTTTATTTTCACTCTCGAATGAAATACATTCCCGGCAATGTCAACGATTGATTTGTAAACTGAAAGTCCACCGAGACTTTGGAAGAATGAAACTATTTCATTTTCTCGCACGTACGTGTAGTATTTATATATATATAGTGTCATATTTTCAAAAATGAGGTCTGATGAGGTAAGATCCGTGAAAAAGAATCTTTAAAAAAATAGACAAGCGATAAAGCAAGCACCTATGTATAATATATTTTACAAGACGATTATTTTTATTCTATGTTGAAATTGTAGCTACAATTTTTATGTATTCTTTAAATACTTTTCATGATGTTAACAATAGTAGATATATATTTTTTTTAATTGTCCAGTAGTCCAATATTAGGTATATATCCTGTAAACTTTTAAAATTTATCATTATTCTTTAATCACCTTCTTAGTTGACGTTTTGTCTCTTTCAATTCATATTATCTGTTTCTTTTTCTCTGTTCCTTTGTTATAATTTAAATGTTATTCTATATTTTTTTCATTGTTTTGTTATTTTATATAATAATTTGTTCTCTCTCTGTATGTATACCGCACACTATGTATTTTTTGTTAAGTTTATTTGTGTACCCTGATGATGCTTAGGTTAAGCGAAACCAGTCGGTCATGAAAGTAAAATTATATCCGTGGTCTTATACAAAGCTATTTTTTAAATTTCTATAGTTATTAATCGGCTAATTTTTGTACAACATTTTTTGTGAAATTTATCCTAGAGCCCCTTTTTACAAGAAAATAGTCATTTCATAAAAGTTTATAGAAATTGACTAAAAAAATGCATATATGCGTACTGCTGAAAGCTCCGTCGTAACCCCCTCTCCCCCTATATTTTATGAACGACGCATGTAACAGAAAGAGATGCTGCAATGGAACGCTTAGTTACAGGACAATATCTGCTATATACAAATTATCCAAATATTATTATTCACATCGAGAATCGAGACGTTATAAAATAGACGGAAAGTTATATATTCACACTAAGGAACTTTTAACACAGTTCAGAACATTTTTTTAATTGCACTTTCAATATTGTAAAACGTTGTTTATTAGATTTTTTTATCACCAAATAAATTTTTAATAATTAATAAAAATATTATTTAGTGATAAAAAAATGATTTAAAAAAAAATTAAATCTGCATTGTAAGTATTTTTACACTTCAAAATAATTATTTAACTAAATAAGTAGTTAAATATCACAAGGGTTGGCAGAAGGATATACTGCCACACAAATTTGTCTTGGCACATACTCCTTGATTGATATTCATACCATATCAATAAGTTTTCTTGCGGAACAATATCGGTACTGAGCGGAACCGGACGTTAGTGTGAATCAGCCTTAATACGTGGTCAGTTACTTGAATAATTAATTATTTTGTAACCCTAACATACTAAAATATTGTTTATCGCAGGAAATATGGTAAAAAGGGGAAATATTATCTATATTTAAAAACATACAGTTATTACGGTCATATACATAATACCAATATTTACATTTATAAATTACTTTGGCGCAATACAAATAAATGGGTTCTAGCGGCAATTACAACCCTTTACGTACAGGTATTCCTTTCTTAGTTTTAGATGTATCAGTTTCCCAAAATGGTCAGTTTTACCTAGGTATCAAAATTCGGCTTATAATGATGGATGTAGGAGTTTTAAAATGTTGTCAGTTTATTACTACTATCGTGCTACACACTTTTTTAATGATAAACTCCTGCCCCTCTATATCTTTGTTATTATAACGTTCTAATTAGTTTACTATATGAAATATTAATTTCCTTTTAAATAGAATCTTTTGGTACTGTCGAAGTTTTTAATTGCGTTCCAAATATGACTCTGTAATGGCCGCGAAGGCATTCCATCGCTTCTAGGAATTAGATTCCGCTGCGCCGAGAACAAAGATATTAAATATTGGTACCCAACATTACTTTTATTACAAAGCTCGTATTTTTATTGTTTCTTACATTCAAATTACCCAGGCTTAAGCGGTTAAGTACCTGAGTTATCGATTTCCTGTAAGATAAGCTCTAATAAAAAAACCTGACGCTAAAGAAACGACAAACGCTTTGGTCAGCTTATTGATTCAGTGATATCAGTTATCAGTCGTATCCATTAATAACAATTAATATGTTGTATATTAAAAATTCTATTAAGAAAAAACCTATAACTCTAAAAGCATGACAGTAAACAATTGTTTAAGGTTTGCTATCAATAGTTGTTCACGTAGATATCGCTCAGGAAAATCGCAAAGGAATTTATTGTGTCTTTGTTCACTGAGAAGAAATCATTTTGTTATATCCTCAGAGCAATAATATACAAGATATAGCGCTGTAGAGAGAGCTGTAGACTCGGCTAGACCTGGGCGTGGCTAGGACAAGGGCTAGGGTATTTATACATTCATTCATAGCACATTTCGACATAATGTTTTTGTTTATTCGTATAACCACTTTTTCACAGTATTGTCTTAAAAAATAAAATAACATTTAACCTAATAAACCGTTGAGTTATCTCAATGTATTTAGCGTATCATAACGGGTGGGCGGAGTCAACGGAGACACGGGACACGAAGAACATTCTAACAATACTTCAAAGCAGTGTGATAATTCGGGAAAATTTGCTGTTTCTTTCTTTCTCATGGTGTGCGACGTAAAAACCCGGAAAAAGTGATTTATCACAAATCTGTATAGGTTGGATCTCTCTCTCCAAATACTGTTACTTCAAGCGTGTATCAGTAGGTACACAACTAGCATAAAATTGACCTCCATATAATATGGGGATAATTTAACTTTATAGTTATATTATGTATTAGTTCACCGTAATTTTTTCTCCCACACACCCTTTACCGCAGATGTAGCATCTCCCTGTGTTACTTTTCACTCCTTTAATGATTCGGTAGTCATAATGAATGTGCATTGGTTTGCGTTTTATTTTTGTCCTGACGGAGGAACGGTTCTTCCGAAACCGAAAATTGACGGTGCGAATAATTGAAGTAGTAGAAACAAAGCATTCGTTTAATTTAACTGGAAATATAATTTGACTGTCTTTTGGTGAAATGAGATTTTTTGTCGTTTTGTGAGAATAAATAACATATATAATTTGCAAAATTTTTGATTTGTTCAATAATTCTACAAATAGTCCATGACATAACTCATAGAAAAATCTGTGATAATAAAGTCATATTATGAAACACATATCGTAGTTCATGAAAATGAAATAATACCTTTGTATAGCCTAAGCATCATCAGGGTATAAAATTAAATTATACAAAAAATACATACAGATGGAGAGCACAATATAAAATAAAATAAGAGAACAGTGAGAAAACAATAGAATAACATTTAATTTACAACAAAGAAACAGAGAGAAAGAGACAGATACAAAGAGACAAAATTTCAACTGAGAAGGAGATTAAAGAATGATAAGAAATTTTATGAGTTTACGGGAAATATACATTGAAGAAAATACATATCATAGTAATTGTCGCAGTAAAACCTATCTGATTGTAATAATTATTTTCCTATATATTTGAAGTATCTGAGGAACAACCGGATAACGTTAAAGTACTATAATATTCGACATCAACGAGAGAGGAGACTCAGTACCTGATTTCCGTTTCTTACATTAGACATCAACGGACGAAGTTTAAACCCGGTTTCCGCGTGGCTTTACATGCCTTCTATTCCAGCGAAGATTTTCTCATAAAATGCACAGCCACCATAAAATACGGTCTACCATTATTATTATTGGTAACCATTAATGCTTTAATTGAGCAATACACCTGCGGTCGGGAATATGATGCCATTAAACATGTGAAGCGTGGAATTTTATCATAAAAGTAACCAACGCTGAAACTATTTTTAATGCACCTAGTTAAACCAAGTCTCCGCAACTTTGATAGATAGAATGGTACAAACATGTTTTCATAGCATGCATATTATTCTGCTACACATTTTATCCTTTAGCTGCTCTGTGCTATTGGAAGTTGGTTGGCATACCTACTGTTCAGCTAGCAGGCTGCAGCCCGGAACATCTGGGTGAAACCATACAAATTTCCATATTTATTTTTGAGTTCTTCGTATATTTAAAGAAAGGTGAATGCAGGAAACTCCAATGATTGAAGACTGAGCGCTGTTGGCGCAAATAAAAAAAGTCCAAAGAAGGAAAGCTAGCAGTCCACAATAGCAGAGTGGTATAAACCAACCCTAATGTATGGCAGTGAGGCATGGAACCGACAGAGGAAGGATGAAAGTAGACTAAATGCTGAAAAAATGATATCCCCAAGGCGTATGTGCGGTAAAACCATGTAAGACCGTATTAAAAAATATGGAAAATAAAGTCGAGTACACCCGAGGAAGACATGGCACGATCGAGTGAATCAAATACTTGAGTCGGACCGTGTGAAGAGTCAGAATAACAAAAGAGTATGTATGAGACGATATATGAATGTAAATGAAGCAAGGAGTGGGTACCAAGACAGAATTGTATGGCGGTCCGTTCTCTCTGCCTGCTTCTTAGAGCTAGAGCTCTTCGTCGTTTTATTATTATTTATTTTTTCTTTGCCATTATCATATTCCCCTAAATGATGAGCGCCCTTGGAATGATTTTCCACCAAAAAAAAAAAAGTTATTCTTTACTGTTATTATGAAGAAAATTAATTGGAAAGATAAAGTTTTAATTATTTCCCCTTTATTTTATGTTAGAACCCTCCTATACAAAATGTAATAAACTCTTAGATTTATAGAACGACATTTTCACTAAGCATAACTCGATCCGTTCAAATCTACCCGACCGTACTAAACATTTAAAAGGGTCTTAGTTTGAAGTAGTTCTAGTTACGGCATTATTGAAATATCACTGCCTAGCTTTCTTATAATCTATTCCTTTCAAGTTTAGTATATACATTCATCAGTTTAGTGGGTTACCTAGCATTCTATTATTTTCTCTACCTCGCTCACACACTTATAAATCATCATTTACGCATTCTTTGCATTCCTTCGGATCATATTTCCATTCAATTTGGTCTACTATCGTCTTTCCTCGGCCAGCTTTACCCACTCATCACAACCTTCCCGTCATCTGGTGTTAGATTTAAGATTCATTCTTGCTTCATTATAATTAAAGAGATTTTTGTGCGGTTGGATAGTACCTACAGGAGTGGCCAGTCGTTAGGTAGACACAGCCTCTCGGGAGTCCTGCGCTAGGAAATCTAAATGTACAAAAATATTAGTCATACAATTTTTTATTTTTTTAAATGTCACGGTTGCCACTCTGTGAATGTTATTAAAAAAAACGTATTTTTCTATTCACCATTTTATTTGAGTTTGCTTTTTTCATTTTTGTTCTAAATCTTAACTTATAAAAGAGAGTCCACGAAAAACTGTTTCAATATCACTTTAATATGTACTAATGACGACCAGGTTTCTCTACTAGCTTCATCAGGGCAGTATAATAGTTAGTATTATACTGCCCCGATGAAGCTACGGTGGTAGCGAAACCTGGTCGGTGTTTGTGTAAATTAAATTGGAGTAGTATAAACTAATTGTTTTATTTTTAAATTATTATGTTACACCACAAACAGTTATTGCTTCACATAAAATATATATGTATATATTTTTTTTAATTTATAAAAAACAAATTTGAGTTCTAAAACAATGAATATATTATTGGCAATTTTGTGATCTGAAACCTAATCAAATACTGAAATTGAAAAAGCAAAACTATAATAAATTTAATGGTGAATACAAGGTGAGTGTTTCATATAAAATATATTAACTACCATTATTGGTTTTCCTTTGAAATACGAGCGCTGCCATGTTTGGGTATCGTAATGTGTATTATTTAGTTTGATGCACTGGACAAAAATGGCATTACAGTTTTGTTGAGGAACTGCTAAACAAACAAACAAAAACGTATGAATCAAAACGCTGTCAAGTGAAACTTTAAAATCGCAAACGGAATAACAGCTAATTGCAGAAAAAATATAACATTAAGTATGATCCTGTCAGACCTAATGGAATTTCTACTGCCTAGAATTACGAATAACGACAAACATTAGATAGAGAGACAATAGCTCCTTAAGGGCGCATTCAATTGATCCAACAAATCACAGTAGTTGTTCTGAATCAAGTTGCGATAGAGAGGACTATCTCCTAGTCTTTTGTCCTCGCGTTCTCCCCTTCGTCTCTCCCTGCTTCCTCCTTAGTCTCCCGCATCTCCGCGTGTCTCTCCTCGCGACCGGCCGCTCGGGGAGCCAGCTGAGACTGGAGAGTGATGGATGACGCGGTGGGGCCGCCCGACGCGGAGACCGTCACGGAGAGGTGTCAGCCGGTGTAAAGTGTTGGATTCGATTACAATGAAGGTACACGCTTGATCTGTGGATGTGAAAACGCTTTGCATACCTGCGTAGGTACCCAATTAAGTATCAGGTGTGAGGTGTGCATACGTCGTGTACACTTTAAAATGGGAAAGGTTATGCAGATGCATTGTTAAGTTTTTTCTAATTTGTGTTGTAACATGTCAGCCAGTATTTTTTTAAACTTTGGTTTTATGTATACCGTATCAATGAATACTAAAAAAGTACTTTGATGCGACTGAGAATCGAATTTAGAACCTTTCGATTGCCGGCGGATGCTCTACCGAACCCAGTTTTTATTTTATTTTTATTTTTTATTTTATTTGTTTGGGAGACCAACAGTTTACATACAGACTAGGTAAAATATTATATAAGTAGTATTAATGTGACCATTTATAGGTTTCCACTTAAGTGTGTGTATATACAGGTGAACTGATACTGCGAGTGAATCTAATTTTTAAAATATCAACCACATAATTCTTGAAAATCGCTAACATTAGTAATTAACATTATCTAGTAATTAATTACTAAATGTGTTCGACTGATCAAATTTACGGTTGCATAAAAATTATAATTTTAAATTAACTTTTTAACGCTTTACGTTCCATTACGATAGTATATCGTCGCTGGAAAGTAAAAAAGGCTTAAGCGATAATTTGGTCAAAAACGAGTTAAATATGCAGTTTGGATCAGTTTTTTTTTCTGCATCGAATGGTTTGACTCACGTTTGATTACGAGAACTTTTATGGCCTTTCAGCCATCTTAAATATATTTACCATTTGGGAGAAGGCTTGACTCAAGCGACACAGGTTTGGGACTTTTTTTAGCCTAGTGTTGCTTCAGCTAACTCAGTGAGAGCATTGAGTTACCTGAGTTATTTTTTTTTTCAAAATCCACCAGTTAGGTACTGAAGACTAATGAATTTTCTTGCATTAACTGCTCTGGTGTAAACTTCCCAAAATGGCGCTTCAGCCCTTTTGCCTTTCCGGCGACGATATTATATACAACTGAAAAATGCGTCCCACTGGATGTAGGAAGTGTTCAAGTCTTCGTCGCAGCCTAATCTCTGTCCATATTTTTTTTTTGTCTTTTTCTAATTCATATTAGTTGAACGTTAATAAATTATTTTAAAAAAAATATATTAACATTTTAAAAATATTTTTTATAATTTAAATGAAATATTAACTTTGTTTTTAAGGTCACAGATTTTATTTTACTTTTTTCTGACCGACCGGCTTCGCTTAGCCTAAGCACCACCAGGGTACAAAATTAAACTAAAATAAAAATATATATTCATATGAAAATATAAATTAAAATTAGTTTTGTTTTGTACCCTGATGATGCTTAGGCTAAGTGAAACCGGTCGATTTCAAAAAATTAAAATTAAATCTGTGCTCTTATACAAAGTTATTTTTTCATTAAATATGTCAAACCACAAAGTGATTGCTTTCTACAAAAATATTTTTTATGTCTATTCAAACCGTTTAGTGATTTTAAAAAAAAAAAATACGTTTAGAATTATCTCACACATCATTACATAAATATTCGAAATAGAGCATTTGGCCTCGCCGAGAAACTGAAGATATTGGGGCAGAATAGATACCTCTTTCTTCATACTGCGGAAGACTTGAGTAATTATTTTTAAATTGCTATCGCAAAAGAGAGGCTCCATAGAAGATAGGTTCCCTACCTTTCTAATGAAATCAATAAATAATTGAAGAGTTATTCGAGCTTAATACACACGACTCAGTTATTTCAGTTGTAGCCTATATTTTATATTTAATGTTGTGAATCAAATTTCCATATGATTTATCGCCTTTTTTATTTGACATGGCTTAAGCGAATTGAGTACACTCTGATAAATTTTAATCGCCGCAATTATGGCTTAGCGTTCAAACACGGCCAGTATTTCTTAAAATAATTTAATACAAAGCGGCACCAATTCGTCGTTCATCATTTCCCAGTGAATATTATTAATTTAACGACTAATGGTTTATGATTGACTTTCCAAGCAATAAATTATGACAAGATCATCGCTCGAAAACCAGATTTTTTAATTGGTGAAAACGCCCTAAAAAGAAGGTTTTCGCCTGAAGTTAATGCGAAATGCTTTTCAGAAGTTTTTTCGTGCTAAAAGATACTCCGAAAACAAAAAATATATTATTGTTATATATAAAAAGGTGGGTACATAATTTTAATGTATATCTATATTTATTTTTTTAAACTTGAAATTACCTTAAGGGTAACGCTTCTGATAATAATAATTGAAATTATAGTAACGATATTTAAAGAATATGAAACGGAAATAGACACAGACAATAAAATAGATTAAGCCGTGACGGAGATTTGAACTCGGGAATATACAGAATTTTGTAGGAAGTACCTGACACACTTTAACTAGCGGCTAATTCGGAATATAATAACATGTAGGTTTAATAAAATTTAAAAAAAACTGTCACATGTCACCACTGATCGATCACTCGGGCGAGAAAGCGCCCGCCCCCCGCTCCGACCCGTACTGTCTGATGCTGTGCAACGCTGTGTGTACCACGTGGTACACGTATGAGAGAAGCGTATATTTAAAAAAAATTAACTGAAGTAAAAATATGACCGTATCTAAAATGCCATCTACATATTTGAATCCAAATAAACTCATAAATCGCTGGAAAAAGTTTGTCGAGTCCGTCCCGTAACAAATTGTAGGGTAAGGTAAGGTAATTTGGCAGTATTTTAAGTAAATGAAAAAAAGAACCCTTGAAAATAAATAAAAATATCCTTTTTATGGAATGCCACAAAGATTATAATGTTAACAATGTATGAAGAGAAGTAATTTATTTAAACTTATCAACTTATTGATGTATCGTAAACGAATAGGTAATTTGGCAATGGGGTATTTAATTTGGCAATATGGGGGTAGGTAATTTGGCACTATGATCAAGTATGCAAATACTTAAAATATTATTTCGATTATAACTACTATTCATCACTATCCGAATTCATGGATCCACTCCACTTATCACACATGAACATTTCTTATTTTGTGGACTTGATTGGCGGCGTACATGATAAGGAACACAGCAAAACGAACATTGAATCCATGATGCACCACTTTTCTGGCTAACGCCGCACAACCAGTCACCATCATTAATGATTACAAAAGGTTGTTCCTGAAATCCTGAAGTAGGTCACTTAAAATGTTGAGGTTAAAAAGTTGATATTTTTACCATATTGGCTAAGCAATCACAGCAAAACCCCTTAATGTTACATTCATAATACTTGCATATCTAAAAACTGCTACTATTTTTTTATCACATCAATATAAACTGATCCCAGTTGTAAAAGTTATGACATCACAGTAAATGAAATAAAACAGGTCTCCTTGAAACGAACAAAATGCGCATGTTTTATCACGACCTACGCTTCACAGTTCTGTACCCGTGAAGGAGCGTGTGATAATCGTTTGTAATTTATTTGTTAATTGTTAGATATTTTTCCATCTAATGGTGAGTTTTAAAGTGTCTATAGCGATAGGTTATTCATAGATGTATTTTTTTAAACTGCCTAATTACCTATACTGCCAAATTTCCAGGAGTCTTTTGGGGTGGGTAGATACTTATTTTTGCGTTTTTTATTTAATTTGGGAATTATCGTCCATTCGATGAAGAGCCTCTGTTTGAGTCGCCTTATCCGTCAAATGCAATTTGAAGAATTTCTTATACGAGTATATATACAAAATCAATACAAACATCTTAATTTTAATAGGTGGAACTTATAGCCATCTTAATGCGAACGCATATTTCTTGAAATAGAAGTATTTGAAGTAAAGAAGGAAAGGTGTTTCAAAGAGAAAACATATTAGGTATGCTCATCTACCTACTTAGCCAATCAATTCTATTTATTTGGCTGTATCTTTATGACATTGACCCACTCAATTTAATCTGTTTAAATCCCACTGCTTCATAAATACCTACATTCCTCACTTAATGTTTTTTCTCTGCTTAATCATCGCTTATAAAGTATTTAAAAATTGCCTTTTACGACATTAAGTGGGGCCGAGACTTGTTAATTTTATTGCGCCGCTCTTTGGTTGAAATATTGGAAAGCAATAAACGGAAAATATCGTCTTCTGGGGTAATGAAATCAGTGGGAGACGATGATCAAGTATTAAACAGAGGAATAACTTAAAACTAATGGTGAATGCACGCATTTTAAACCAGCGGACCACCTAATATAACTATGTAATATTGGTGAAATAAATAAAAAAACTATCTCTAGTTTAACCATTTACCGTCAATTTATTGGTGAATCACTCATTTGTGTTATGCGATACTTTGAACTTTCTTCTATCAATAACTTTTCCCGGGAATTTTTGTAGCTAATGATATTGTTGTCTGGTACCAGTGGCGTGCATATTGCATGGGCACACTGGGTCTAGAAGAAGTTTTCGCCATTAAAAATCACAATTTATTATTTATAGCCACCTAGATTCAGTGGGAGTATTATTTATTTCTCAGTTTGTTATGAGGTTTGAGAAAGTGCGGGAGGGAAAGATGAAGGTTAGGGTAGCACTTGACTATCCAGATCTGGTTACTAAATAATTACAAGTCATTTCAAGGAGCACTGCCAATGACTTTTATCCAATTAATATGTGTCATAACACATTTAATTAATTTAAAAATAATAAAAAAAAGTATATTTGTGGCACGTATCGCCCTGGTGAAAGACCACCATTCAGAATCGAAACGTTGCTTGAAATGGCTTTAGCTGTGTTTGGTGACCAGATCTGAATAGCCAGGTACTTTCCCAACCTTCCCAATCTCCTTCTCCTCCCCACTAACTACAGCCTCACAACATGCCCTGAATAGGGATGCCATAGTCTTATTGGCTCTAAACGGTTGAGAGGAGTTGATACTCTTGTGTGTTATTCTATTTTTTTTAAATCTTCACTCTGAAACAAGCTGAAAACACTCTATATAGGTACATTTTAATAGTTGACTTAAACTGGTAGCAATTTGTTGTTATTTTTTCCATCCAGCTTTGATTGATAGTGAAAATAAAATATGAATGTAGGTATGTATTCGCATTAGTTGTTCCTATAAAGCAATCTAAAAAAAAAGTAACACTATCCAGATTCCGGGAGACAATGCAAGGAAATGATAGTATGTACTAGCAAAAAAGAGATTTGAATTTATCCGGTTATTTGCTCAGTTCTTTTTGGAACCGGCTCCTTGATATTCCTCGCCAAAACAAAAGTACTAGTCGATAGAGATTTAAAAACGAAAATAACTGGAACTGGTTCCTCGCCAAAATAAAAAAAAATAACTAGTCGGTAGAAATTTTAAATCGAAAAGAACTCCCAAAAAATCACGTTCCTTTAGATCAGTCATTCCCAAAGTGGTCTATATCGACCCCCAGGGGTCGATTCCGACCTGCAAGGGGTCCACGTCAATGAAAAAAAATTGGGGGGTGCATGAGACGTAAATGGGGGTCCACGGGAGTGGATTCCATTTAGGCAGGCCGTCTCCAAAATGTTGGCTTCCTGCAAATGTAATAATCCACCTCACAGATAGTACCTATGTAGGCACTTACGTAATACTATCTTATAATGGACTTTAATTCCCTAATAATATTAATAAGAATAATTTTTGTGGAAGATATTTTGCCGATTTGCTAGTACTTTTCGATTTTAAATCTCTACCGACTACTGCTTTTTTTCCGGAGGGTAAATTTTGTTGATTTGCTAGCACTTTTTGGGGGAGGATTTTTTGTCGATTTGCTAGTACTTTTCTATTTCAAATCTCTACCGACTAGTGCTTTTTTCGGAGAGGAATTTTTGTTGATTTGCTAGCACTTTTCGATTTGGGATTTCTGCCGACTAGTACTATTTTTTGGCGAGTTCGACTACAATTGAAGTGTTCACCGCGAGGGGTTCATTTCAAAGAACTAGCAGTTCCTGAAGCGTTCACAAAACTTTGAAGTTTTTCCCAACGCTAAAAAAAATAAATACTAGGAAAGCAGGGGGTCTATACAAAACAGAAAAAATCGACAAGTGGTCTACGGGACAAAAAAGTTTGGGAACCTCTGCTTTAGATCGAAGTACTTTGAAGTCGAACTTCAATTGAAGTACTTAAAATAAAGTACTTCTTTATAGGCATTGAAGTTCAACTTCACAACTGAACTGCTGCAAATTGAAGTAGTTCTTTGTAATCTAACTTCTACCAACTACCAACTTCAATTGAAGTATTTGTTCAATGAACAATGAATGAAGTAGGAACTGCTGCCAAAAGAAGTAGTTCTTTCAGAGCGGTCACAACGCTAGTGTGTACTGAACTATTCATAACGAATTCAATCAAGTATTGTATAAACACATTGTCAAAGAAGGAACCGATATCAACTTTATTTTATATCTAAATGCCAGATTCCATAACTTCGTGGTCATGGGTGCGACTGGTCGCAGACCTAAAACGTGAGAACAATAATAATGACTAGCACAGAAAGTTGTTTGCATGACAGAACCGCACTGCCTAACCATCCCATAACGCGTCAAAACCTGCCCTTCCCTCCCATCGGTTCGGCGGTAAAACCTTTCCACGAGGACTTGTGATTTATAATGCTGTTTTACCTGCGTGTTTCCCGGTTTATTGCTTGACCTATGACTACTGCCGTTTCTGAAGAAACTAAACTCCTTTCACGGTTTAATTCATGTTTTACGATGGACCAATCACCTTTTTAAACTGTAGTTGAATCTAATACATTGAATGCATGATGCAGAAGGTAAATGAGAAACGGGAAGAGTCAGGTCGCGAAATACCCGCGTGTTAAAATGGACTGTTAAGGATAGTTAGTAATTCACAATGCTCCGGTACCAACCGTGATGTAAAGCGGTGAGATATGGTATTGGGAGTAGTATGGAATGCACTAAAACCACATATGACCGACGACGATATTTCCACTCTGGAACGAGGTACACATACTGACACTCACACACTACCAAAATAATGTAACATGTTGTTGATTAGAACTCGCGACAGATCCAGAGGCCGGACGCTTACGGCTCTGCCACGGGGCCCCCTTATTGCCTGCAATTGCAGTTTAATTTATTAGTTAGTGATCGGATTCCAGTATGAGACTGGAATATAAATTTCTCTTCCTGTTTTCCACCTGCGTTTTACGTGTTCATCCTTTATGCATCCATTAGTCTTCCTGTGTCGGTCTCTAAGACACCGTTACGTACTGAGAGCCTGTGTGACCTTTCGCTGCAGATAACGGTCCTAAGGACCATTTACTCGTTCAGACGGCGGACGCTCTCCTCCACTTCGTCTCCGGTAAAAACTCCTCGCTAATGGAGAAATTCCGGCCGCACAAAAACAACATTGAGTTCGTTTTATATCGAGCACGACTCGGGTAATTCTAGACTAATCTGCGGCACACACTGGCCCTGCCGATGGCCTAAGATCTCGATTGAGAATCAGAGACGTGTATAATAACACAACCACGTGAAAGTATGGCCGAAATTCCGTATCTGCAGCTGGTAATTGCGAGAAACGGTCTATGGGGGGATTAATAACATTCATTATATCAATCAATACATCTCTCGATGTGAAGCTGGGCCGCTCGTGATCGGGCTATTAACTTTGGTTACACTCAAAAGACTGGCATTACCGAACTAATACTTAATGACGAGCCGCGGCTGTGCGGTGAGGGGTTTGGCTCTGAGCCCACAGTTCACGGGTTCATAAACCGGACTATTCCAAGTGAAATTGTCAGTACTCATTACACTTAATCGTAAGGTTTGTTTTATTTAAAAAAGTAGATATGTATGTTTGTACAATATTTCAGAGAAGAAAAAATCTCTGTCAATCACCACACATTTAGCTATCATCACGCAATTTTATCGTAGGGGTAAGTAGATTTAACAGATCACCACACGACTGTGATTAGACACACACTTTTTTTTTAATTATTCGCATTCATACATCGACTCAAGTGTACACTTTTCTCATACTCCTGACATGACCCGACTGAAGTAACATACATAGCCTGTTCAAAAGAAAAGGTGAATTTTGAATTTTCGCGGGCTGTGTACATTCGATTATTGTTTTTTTTTGTTATGTTGGTACACATATGTTTATCATATGTTAGCATTATCAGCCATTTTGGATTAGTGGTTTGTTTTTGACAACTGGAAAGGTTAGTCACGTTTTTGTGTGTTCTTCAATTGTTTTACCTTTGAAAAAAATGGATCAAAGAATATGTATTAATTCTTGCGTTAAAAATGGAATAAAGTGCTCCAACGCACTTAAAATGTTGACTGTGGCATTCGGCGAGTCTATTTTGTCTCAAAAAAGTGTTTATAAGCGGTACAAGCACTTTACAGAAGGCCGAGAAGATGTTAATGACGATGAGCGTCCTGGAGTTGTGGAAAAACAAATCGTGGATTTTATTCTTTGATCCATTTTTTTCAAAAGTAAAAAACCGAAAAACACACAAAAACGTGATTGACTTTTCCAATTGTCAAAAACAAACCACCAATCTAAAATGGCTGATAATGCTAACATATGATAAAAATATGTGTACCAACATAACAACAAAAAAATACCATAATCGAATGTACACAGCCCGCGAAAATTCAAAATTAACCTTTTCTTTTGAACAAGCCTCGTATATGAGTTCTTCCGCTCTGTGCTAATAATGCTTATCACCGTTGCCTATCATTCATACATGCTCATCAAGGTTCTCATTTCTACTGCTTTCAGTCTACTTTCGTCTTTCCTCTACCAGTTTTAATCCTCACTATCGTGCTGTATAACAGTATTGGTTTAAAAACTCATCAAGGACGGCGTCACAAAGACCCACAGCCGTGAGACCCCGTTCTTTGGACAACCGACGATGACGACAAGAGATACTATACACATCGATAGCACGCTTGCATTTTTTATCCATTGTCGTTTGTTCCACGAACCGTCCCATGAGCAAAGTTGCAAAGGAATTTGCCGACAATTCGGTGGTCGTATGTAAAAATAGACAGAGGGAATATTGTCACGTATTGTAGATGGGGATAAATCTCCAGCTCCTGGCCGCGGCTGTGGCTGGGCCGGGGACGGTCGTTCGACGTCCGGCAGGTTGTTCACCTCGTGTGCTGCATGGTGCACACCGCACACCTCGTAACCATCTTATGCAGGGTTTCCGGGAGAAGAGGCTGGCCGCTTGTTTGATGTCGAAGGTAGAAATGAAAGTTCAGATCGCTGTTCAATTCTAAGCGTATGAAATACAGCAGCAAAGTCGTATGTTTCAAGCCAAAGGGATGTAGGTAACTGACTAATGACAACTTAGGACAGCCGATATTATTATTAAGTTAAGATACCGAAAACGGCAGAAAAGAATCAACTTAACCAATAGATGCTACTACAGTATCAAATGGTATTTCGAATCGATACTCTTCTTGAGAAAAACTAAATTCGATCTATAAAACACTGATCAGACCGACGCAAAGCTACAGCTCAAAGTGATGGGTCCATGCGAAGAACAGCAAATAGGTATTAGATACGATTATGTTTGGATACTGAGGAATCTTTTAAGAATAATCTTTAATATTTTCGTAGAAACAATCACTTTGTGGTTTGACATATTTAACGAAATGAAAAAATAACTTTGCACAAGGCCTAGTGCGCACGGGTGACTTAAGTCACGGCAACAGTTTCGTCACCATTTCTAAATCTATTGTAGTGTATTGAGGTTCGCGCACGCAGTGACGTGACATTAGGGTGACTTTTTAGTTCCACTGGCCGGCGACTTTTGAGTGAAGAAACTGTCACCGTGTTTGTAGAAAGTACTTTTGTATGGGCGCTCGCGTACGGGATGATAAAATGTCATTCGGTGACTCATCCGCCTGTTTGAAATCCATTGCCGGAATGAAAGGGTGACGGGTGACAGTCACTCACCGTGTGCGTGCTCGATTGAAAGACAGTGACAGTGACGAAACTGTTGCCGTGACAAAAGTCACCCGTGCGCTCCTGGCCTAAGATCACGGATATTATTTTAATTTTTTGACCGACCGGCTTCGCTTGTCTAAGCATCATCTGAGTACAAAATTAAACTAAACAAAAAAGACAAAGTGTGCGGTTATATATACATACAGAGGGAGAACAAGGTAAAATAACAAAACAATGAGAAAACAATAGAATAACATTTAATATATATATATATATATATATATATATATATATATATATATATATATATATATATATATATATATATATATATTGTGAAGCGTACGTTGACAGTCATGGGTTAGTGTACAATGCCAAAAATCATCGCTGCTGATATTTAGAGCAAGTACAGGACCTACTGTCATCCCGCCCATACGTCTTGGCGGAGTTGATCTGAATATAAGCAGTGAAATTAAATATTTGGGTCATGTCGTAACTGACGACTTAAATGACAAGAAGGACATAGAGCGCCAGAGAAGAGCACTAAGCGTGCGAGCCAACATGCTCGCCAGGAGATTCAATAGGTGCAGTCTTCCGGTAAAGAGACAGTTGTTCCAGACGTACTGCATGAGCCTGTACACTGCGAACTCTGGACCAGATATACACAAGCGGTCATGAACACGCTCCGAGTGCAGTACAACCACGCGTACAGGGGGGCTTTTCGGTCTTCCTTGGCGATGCAGCGCCTCACAGATGTTTGCAGAGGGAAGGGTGAACGGGTTTGCTGCTCTGATGCGTCACAGAATGGCAGGAACGAGACAGCGCTACCAGGAATCCGAGAACACTAGGTTGCCGTCCAGTGGCAGTGCGCCCCTACATCACAGGTGGAGAATTTCCCTCAATCCGCCGTAAAAGTTATTTTCTTTATTTCATTATAATGCTCTTATATTATTATTATTATTATTATCATTTTACGTGATTTTATCTATTTATTTTACTTTTATTACTATCATTATTTTTTTTTTCTATTTTGTTTTTATGTTATCTTCACTGTTTTAAGTTTCTGATATGTATTTTTTTACTTATATGGCAGACAGAGTATTGCACCCACCGCTCTGTTCCGCTGAAATAAAAAGCTATTATTATTATATATATATATATATATATATATATATATATATATTTATATAGTGAATACCACACAAGAGTCCCAACTGCTCTAAACCGTCTAGAGCCACTGAGACTTTGGCATCCCCAATTGAGGTATGTTGCGAGGCTGAAGGTAGTGGGCAAGTCAGGGAAAATGGGGAAGAGGAAGGTTTAGAAGTACCTGGCTATTTAGATCTGGTCACCAAACACGGCTAAAAGCCATTTCAAGCAACGTTTCGATTCTGAATGGTGGTCTTTCACCAGGGCGATATTACCACTCTGGAACGTGCCGCGAATAAACTTTTAATATTTTGTATGAATTAAATGTGTTATGACACATATTAATTAAATAAAAGTTATTGGCGCACGCCGGGTTTGAACCCGTGACCTATGGGTTCGTAGTCGAGCGTCTTACCACTCGACTATGGAGGCCGTCAGAACATATAAAAAAAGGAAGATGACCGACCACCTTTTGCAATAAACTTGCAGCTCAAATAAACAGAAGACCTAAGCTAAGGTGGACGGTGTAAAGACGTAATCCACACCCTGAGGTTATTTTTAAAATTGTTAATGGTATTATAGACAGCCCTGATTTACTTAGCTTAATTACCTTCTATGTACCTAACAGATCCACTCGATCAAAAATTCTTTTTAAATGTAACAATGATATCAGGACTGAGTCATTTAAATACTCGCTTGTACCTAGATTGCATGCAGTGAGTAATTCTATCGCTGAAATAGTAGATATATTCAACTGCACTGAATCTAGTTACAAGAAGGCTATAATAGCATACCTCTTTCAAAAATACCAGTGTTAATTTGCATGATAATATTTCTATCAATTTCATCGTGTTTTTGGGTGCTAATCATTGTTATTTTTTATGTCACTGTTATTTATATCTTGTGTTATGTAAAAGCCCATGAGGGCGTATATAATTAAATAAATAAATAAATATAAGAAACTAAGAGGATATACAAGGAGGCGCTTCTTAGGTTGGTAGAACTCAGCGTTGTAAGTCCATTATAAACGCCTGAAATACTGCTTGTGTTTCCTAGCCTTAACACCATTCAATAATCACTTCTGTGAAAAGAAGTGCGTATAAAACTTCAACGTAAGAACCACATCTAACATTTGATTAGCTTTCCAGACAAGTTTTTTTTTTAACAATGTTTAAAACTTGTCCCGATTCGAATGTCATTTCACTTTCTACTTTACATGTTGGCCCGAAAAACTTCACACATGACTTTGTTTATATTAAAGTTCTCGTAGAAACATTTTCCATTCGCCTTGTCTGTCACAAAATGTCAAAAAATCGATTAGTTCACGTCGAGGCGATAAACAAGTACCAATTAAAACACGATGGGTTAAGATACAGAGATGAAAAAGATACGCAAAAAACTCGTACTCAAAATTCGCCTTTGTCTCGAGTGTGGTCCGGCGGATTGGCTAATAAAAAACCACATCATTTGGATGGGCATCTACCTACATTTTTTTTAATTATGTCTTTAAATACAGGTGGTTGCTGATCGGTGTTTGGAGTTGAGACATTAATGCTCGATTTGTTAGAAATCTATTTTCCGACTCTAAAATTATACATGACCTTTACGAGGCGGTTATAGGCGGAAATACGTAACGTTTCTCCACCATTTGGGATGTTTAGTAAAGCTTTAAAAAAAGTATTTAAATTTAGAAAAAAACCTTATAAGGTGTCCCTGAAATATTTTTTTAATAGTTAATACCGCACAAGAGTCCCAACGGCTCCTAACCGCCTAAAGCCAATGAGACTATGGCATTCCCAATTTGAGTATGTTGCGAGGCTGAAGATAGTAGGAAGGGTAAGGAGATGAGTAAGAGGAAGATTGGTAAGTACCCGGCTATTGAGATCTGGTCACTAAACACGACTAAAGCCATTTCGAGCAACGTTTCGATTTAGAATGGTGGCCTTTCACCAGGGCGATACCTAAAGTATCTACCACTCTGTAACGTGCCGCGAATATACTATATATTATTTTTACACGAATTTAATGTGTTATAACACATATTAATTAAATAAAAGTTATTTGCGCACGACGGGTTTGAACCTGCGACCTCTGGATTCGTAGTCAAGCGTCTTACCGCTCGATCACGGAGGGCGTCAAATGAATGATGGGAATGATTCCAAGGAGCATATTATAAACTTCATTAAACATATAAGTAATTTCGTTTACGGATAGAATACCATCGGATTTCGTTCGATGTGGGTGGTTATTCAAAAACCACCCTATACTCCTCTCCTTGCTGATCATATTTTCACAGTTTTTGCTGTCAACCCAAAACTGCGTCTCTTTAAAATTAGCTGGACGACTTCGTCACTTGCAAACAAACTTCTGAGGTCAGGAATTGACAAAATGCCAGATCACTGGGAATCAATCGTAAACAATGCAGAAAAATGTAGATATTGTTTATTAATTGGAGAAAAATAATTTTGGACTCCTCACAATCCCTTTGACGACCTCCGTGGTCAAGTCATAAGACGCTCGACTGCGAATCTAGATGTTGCGGGTTCAAACCCAGCGTGCGCAAATTTATTTTATTCAATTAATATGTTATAACCTTATAAATTATATAATTTATATAAAAATAATATGTAGTATATTTGCGGCACGTTCTAGAGTCGTAGATGCTCTAAGTATCGCCTTGGTGAAAGACCACCATTCAGAATCATAACGTTGCTTGAAATGGCTTTAGCCGTGTTTGGTGAACTGATCTGAATAGTCAGGTACTTCAAAACCCTCCTCTACCCCATCTCCTTCCCCTCCCCACTACCTTCAGTCCCAATTAGGGATGCCATAGTCTCACTGGCTCTAGACGGTTGGGAGCAGTTGAGACTCGTGTGCGGTATTCACTATCTTTAATTTATTTGATACACTGAAGTTGACAAAGGCTTTAAACATTTATTAAAATGCGCCGAATTTACGAATAACCAATATTGTAGTAAAGTTGTTCCTGAATGAGAAATAACGCCATTCCAAACGAATTGCATAAAATGACTAAGCAAACACAGCTCATGTTGCTGGGCACGTTGTCCCGATTAAAAGATGATCAAGAACATTTGCTTTTGTTAATTAAATAGTCCGTTGAGTAGTGCCCGGTTCCTGTCCAAGTGACAACAGCGATGCTGGGCGCTGGGTAGACCCGTGCAGTCTGAGCTGTGTGCAAATTTACAAATTTAGCATGCTAACCGTGCCGTGATTCCTGTGACAGCTGTGGGGTCTAAAACACCCAAGAACAGAAGTCATTTTTGTTGGTCAAAAATATATTGTTTCTTTGAATTCCACCAAAAAATGACAGTTTCAAATATAAACAGTAAATGCTGATTTTTAAAACAGGTTTTCACTTCCGTAGTCGAAAAGTTAAAAACCTCGACTTTGGTTCCTTTGTTATTCTATTGTTTTAATTTTAATTATTTCATGTTTTAACATGCGATAATTTTCCGATTTTTCGAATTTTTTAAGTCGGATGGTGTGATTAGTACTCCCCAAGATAAAAAAGCTAATCATCCCGCCATTTCCCTGCAGAGGTAAGTAAATGGGATGGAACATTCACACTACTCTGTTTTGGCACATAATCCTTGCTTCCTTAAAATTCGTACTTTTATTTTTTTTACAGTGAATACCAATCGGGGTATGTTGTAAAGTTGAAGGTAGTGGGGAGAGGAAGGAGATATGAAGAGGAAGGTTGGGAAGTATCTGGCTGTTCAGATCTGGTCACAAAGCAAAGCTAAAGCTATTTCAAGCAACGTTTCAATTCCGAATGGTAGTCTTTCACCAGGGTGATACCATGAGTATCTTTTACTCTGGAATGTGCCGCAAATATACTATATATTATTTTATGTTAATTAAATGTGTTATGACATTTATTTGAAAAAATATATGTATGTATAATTTCACATGTCGGGTTTGAATCCGCGACCTATGGATTCGTAGTTGAGCGTCTTACAACTCTACCAAGAAGGTCATCTTCCACCACATTCTTCCATTATATCAACTCTTTTATGAAAAAAATTATCTCAATCTTTTATTTTATATTGTGTTTTTTGTTTAGTTTATTTTTTTCCCTTGATGATGCTTTTAATCGCCCTGGTGAAAGACCACCATTCAGAATCGAAACGTTGCTTAAAATGGTCAGGTACTTTCCCACCTTCTTTTCCCTATCTCCTTCCCCTCCCACTCCCTTCCGCCTCCCAAAATACTGAAATCATAGATGCCATAGTCACACTGGTTCCGGACAAAGGCACGAAAAGAAAACCTGTGTTATGATTTTTCTATACCTGTTTAATTTTTACCGAAATTTCGAGACCGTTTTCCTAAGTAATGTAAATGTTATAATGCGCTGCCGGAAACCATCAAAATTATGCCATTTAATAAATTTGCAATAGCCTGTATGGACCATTTAAAATACATTAGTAATATCAAGTAGTACAAAAGTTATTATTATTAAGAAAAAAAGAATATGAATTATAATTGGATACTTTGTAAACTTTAATGAACAAGTAACTAAAATAAAATTACTCTAATGTGTATTTTTAAGAATTGATTAATTATGGTTTTGTAATGTTAGCTTTTCATACCAGAGCATTAAAAACCAGGCTCTATCGGAGATAAATGAACACGTATTAGGTAGGTAGGCACCATTTTAATTTTATAATACAATGTCTCTTTGTAAGGGGAATGTATAATACTATAATACTTTAAATTTCATTTTATATTGAAATTTCCATAAATACGTACGAATTTCATCTTAACTTGTGTTAAGGGAGCCTAAAACCTGAAATAAAGTTACATCTCCCACAAACGATCCCGTCATTGGAGGGTTGACGCTGGTTTTGCACGGCTTGCATGTCCGCACATAAATATTTATGAGTGTTTGATTTTTTCCTTGATCAATCTTAGAATACATTAGGCAGGTCGTTGTCTTTCCCCATGCTGGATTTTAAACTACTAATTGGAGCGGCGTACTGCAAGGGAGAAAGACCTGAAGAGAATGTGGAACTCTTTTAGCCGATTGTTTTTTATTGATTCATAAATAGGCCTGGATACTTGTCGCAAAAACAGGAACCTCCAGGGAAAAATAATTCAATTTATAAAGATACACCTAAAACACCTATTCTTATTTTTTTACGCAGAATCGATTATGTGACTTGGTTAGTGTGTAGATACAAATCAAGTATCTGCTTTATAATATTTTTTTACTGCATATCGATTACGCTCAATCTAAAAAAAGATATCAGCGTCTACTCGTCGCTGTGAAAGGACTACTTGTATATAATAGAAAAATATACTAGTGATTCCTAGATTTACTAATGAAAGAAAGGAGGGTGAAAAGAATATATGATGCGAAAGTGAATGGAATAACAAGTCGGGGACGCTTGTGGAAGACATGGCACGATCAAGCTAATCATATTTATTAATAAATTAAATATATTAATCTTTTTGGTAATGCATACGCAGAGGTGGCTGATGTATTTAACAGCACGGAATGTAGATACAAGAAGACTAACATAATATTTCTTTAATCAATAATCTTTTTATGTATTCAAACACTATTTTCTACTACTCTACAACCATTCCTTATTTTGTTTGTGCATATAATTCTCATTTTTTCACTGTCAATTGCAAACCTTTTAATGAAAAAGCCCTCTCGGGCGTACACAATAAAATAAATCAATATACTTGAGTCGGGTCATTTGAAGAGTCAGAATAACAGAAGAGTATGTATGAGACGATGTTTGATTATGAATGAAGAAAAGTGTGTGCCAAGATCGAGTTGTATGGCGGTCCATCATCTCTGCCTATCCCTGCGGAGAAACGACGTGATGGTTAGTTAGTTAGTTTACTAGTGATTTCAAGTATTTGCTGGAAAATGAATTGTGTTTATTTAATGTCTTGAATAGCAATTCAACACACTTAATTATACATTTTACTCATCGTATTCCCAATCCTTTGCAGCATCATCATTCTAAGCATATATATATATGTTTTTTTTACAATAACTCCACACAGGAGGCCTTGAGGGAAATAATTTCCCTCAGGGCCTATGTCATCTTTGGGGATGCTGTGTGGAGGGTCTTTTTGAGGAAAGGAAGGAGTGAACTTGGGTCTTCAAGAGACCCATGTTGAAGGAGGGAGGAAACACAGAGGCAGGAAAATCGTTCCATAGTTGAGCTGTTGAACATAAGAACGAGTCGTAAAAGCGACCCGTTCTCATGTATTGAATATAGACAATGACAAGCATCTTGAATGTTGTCCGCTGGTTTGTTCAAAAGATTGAATTACATTTTTTCGGTTCTTACATCTAATAAGGCGAATCTAATTAGTGAGTACAGATAGACGCATCTTGTTTCAATTATCGCATATAATATTGGCGACATGTGTTTTTTGCGGAACGTTTTGCTGTTTCCTAGGTAACTCCACCTTTTTAAAAATCACAATATCGTATCTATCCTGAGCAAAGCTTCTTTTCAAATTCTCTTTGATAGCAACTCTTAGGTATCTACGTCGAATTATTATAAAATGTTTTAAATTTAATTCATAAAATTCTCAAAATAAAGGTCTGCAATCAAATATATATCCTTCCTACAATATTATCTAGTAAAGGCTCAACTTCACTATTTATTCGTATCTTGGAAGATTGGCCGACATCGGGACAATTTTCGCTCTGCACACTGCATACAGGAAAAACCATCGGTATCGCACTCGTACCAGTCACGCAAGTTTCAAAGTCATGCAGCGAGATTAGAAGTGCAGATATTTAAAAGTTGTAAAATTCAGGCAATGTAAATTTTATAGGTTGGTTTACTTTTAAATTAATAATCACGCCATGTTAGTTACGTCGACACGACAGGAAGCTGCACAGCATGGTCCAGTTTCAGATTCTTCGCTCCTTCCTTCTTAATGCTTTCTCGTCTAATCTATAATATGATTCCTGCTTTTAATCAACAAAATTATCGTAAATCTCGTTTCTATTTGATATCATTAATTTCAATTCCACGAGCGGTTATTTAAAAAAACCTGACAGGGTGTAATTAGAAATGTTCCCCAACCCGGGTAAACCCCCTTACAATCTAAATACTAAAAAGATAAAAATGCACTCTAAATCTAAAGTTTTTTACAAGTTGATACTTGAATGACGTAATCGAGCTGATCGAACAAATGAATTAGTCATGATATGTTACTAATGGCGGATCGAATCAGTCGCTCATACACGATACGACCTAGATATTGTATTTGTCAACCAACCCTAGTTATGAGAAACATTGTGAGGATGTGCGTTATTATTTGGATTATGTATATGTTTCAATAGTGCCTCTAACTTGTCTGTACTCTTCTTTACCTGACGTCCTATTTTTTAAACAAGTGAGCATATTACTGCATAAAATTTTCTTGCTAAAAAATACAATGTTCCATGGTTTGTACCAGATTTCCAAAAATCTGTGTAAAAGAGGCTTACCTCAAAAATAAACCACGTGACCGCTACCGAAATGGACCTCGAGATAAAATAAAATTCTAAACACATTAAAAAGACTCGTTGAAACACTTTATTGATTTCTTATTATCGGCATTTTGTTATTTGACTCGAATCAGGTAACAAATTTTAATTAATCTAGTCATTAATTGATTTTTAAGTGACCGTCGGAGACTCGTTTTTGCTGGGCAAGCTTTAAGGGGAGTTTCATGTGAAATTTCAATGGTGTTTTTTGTTGTTCATTGTAGCGTGGTGATCTTCGCATTTGACTTCGAAACACGAAATGACACGTGCAATTTCCATCGCATTTTAATATAGTTTAATTTGACAGACCTTGCAGACATCTAAAATGGCTTTACCGAGAAAAAAAGTCACATCTAAAACTGTCAACGTGTGATTGAACGTAGCAAACTTTAGGCAAGCATTATGTAAAAGTGAATAAATATATTTCGCGCTAAATGTGCTATGGTAACATACCTACAGCCCATTACGGGGGAGTGATAATGGTTTTTTGAAATATTTATTATCACGTATTTCTACACTAATATACAAATTAAAAAGCATGCCTCTTTTTTCAAGCGGACGATGTTCGATTTTTCAAAATTATGCCTTTTATTTTTCGTTCACCATGAATCGGTTAAATTAATTTCGACTTAAAACCTTTTTTCAACGATTCGTATCGGCCGAATTGTAACCAAGTGGCCCAAAGCATTGGCTTCACAGCCAGGCATTGTCGATTCAAATTTCTGGATGCAAAATCTTCATCCCAAGCTATAATTACGGCTGTAATTGAAGAAACAGGAAAATTCACTTATTTTTCCAGTTATCCATAATTCGGATGATATATTGTGTTAAGAAATCGGCAACTTCGACTTACGTCGGGTATTAATGATTAATAAATAACAACAACAAAAATTCACTAACTAACTAACTAACCATCATGCTGTTTCCCCGCAGGGGTAGGCAGAGAGGACGGACCGCCATATAACTCTGTCTTGGCACACACTCCTTGCTTCATTTACATTCATACATCGTCTCATACATACTCTTCTGTTATTCTGACTCTTCACATGACCCGATTCAAGTATTTGATTTACTTGATCGTGCCATGCCTTTCTCGGGCGTCCTTGACTTATTTTTCCATTCACTTTCGCATCATATGTTCTTTTCACACGCCTTTCTTCGTTCATTCGCTCTAAACCAATATTTTGAACAGGTGAGTTCGATTGAACCCGAAAGTTTTGAAAAGACTCTTTGATTAATCGAACTTTATTATCATTAGTACCCGCGTACATGCGAAAGTACAAAGCTCATTCCGCAGATAAGTGATCATAAACCGAATTAATTGAAAATAATTATTCATGTTCCTACATGACCCTACGGTGACACCACGTGCCGACATTTTCCCCGCAGAGTTACAGGTCTTAGTCAGATTTAAATTTTGAATACACAACGAACCATCAACGATCTAGCATACGCCCAAATTCTTTATTGTTGTCTATCGCACGGAGTTCATAATTCCTTGGAGGTTACTCGTAGATAGCATCCAAACTCACGGAAATAATATTCGTATGCCATAATCAGCAACATCCAACTGACCACATTTTGCCCAACACGTGCCTCCCTAACACGTCTTAGTAGTAGATTTCATTAAGAGGGTCCATACGTGGTTCTAGGTCCAGGTTAAAAGCGGTTAGCAACAAAGGCACGCCCTCCATAATAATTTATTACATTAATTAAATGCTCTTAAGGGGTCAGAAGTTAATTTGACTTAAACCTATCGGCGTCTCCATCTAAATACTACGGCCTTCTCTACAATGAAAAATATGTGTGGGATGTGTAACATTTCTCACTGTTCATAATTGTGGACTGTTGTGATTTTTCTTAAGTTTTTCGTGACTTTACATAAAACAACGTTTTGGATGGTAATTCGTACCTGGTAAGGTTTTATTTAGTTTTTTCAGAATTTGGCAGTAGATTTTTTTTTCAGTTTTTTTCGTAAGAATGTTTGATTACAAACAAAAAAAAGATTCTCTCATATATATATAAATCGAAAATGTGTTTTGTAAAATCGTGGAAAACTATAAATATCTACGGTTCGCCTCTGGTTTAAGAAAATTAAATAATCAAATCAAACCTGCGAGCTGATTAACGTCTTTAGTTGGTTCTACTTATTTTTCTTTATCTACCAACACTTCTGCAGAATTTTGTCTGCGATCTGATCCATAGTATTGAACACAGCGCAAATATCAAAAATGTCATAACTCGCCAGTTTGGTCAATCGGTAGTTTCTTGTTCCCCGCATTTTGTATATAATCTGAGAAGGAGAGTTTCATCCTCATTCTGCATTCCCTTCAGTTAATGAACTTTGCCAAAACCCTCATTCAGACGATGCAGTAACCGAAGCGGGTTAACACACGTTTCCTCAAAATTGCCGCAACTTGTGAACCAACGTTTAAGCCGCGTTAAAGATCCCTTCACGATGCCGCATTCCGTCGTTCATTTGCAGCTATTTATTATTGAAAGGTTGTTGTAATTTTTCGTAATAATTTTACCGTAAATAGGCGTTGATTTTGAAGAATGATTTTGCTATCGATAGCACTTTACCGTTTAGAGATGAAATAAAATACTGTGTTTTTTTATTATTGTTTCCAGTTAAAGATGTCTAAGGCAGCCAAATCACTTTTGAAATTCTTCCTTAAATTTATTTATTTAACGATAGTCATTGTAATTCATGATTACCAAAAATCAATCATTAAAGCTAATTTTTACTCAAAATCAGTCATTTAATCCCGTGTTGACGTGAATGCATACACAAAATTCCATGGTTACCCGAAGCTGCCACAATATCTCATGTTTACCCAAAGTCATCCAAAAAGTTCTCATATTTTGTCGACAATAAAAGTTCATGTTTGCAAAAATTTTACTAGAAGCCAGCTGTCAAAGCTTCTATTTACCCGAAATCAGTAATTAAGGTCACAACTCCCACACGATGAGACAAAGAGTTACATGTAAATAGCACATTCCATTTAAAATTTCACATGATACCATGTTTATAATTTCGTATAAAGAATGTCTAAAGCAGTCAAAGCACAACAATTTGCCGCGTTTAATGGCCTTCGATCAGGGAACACGTTTCCCCGGCCCCTCCCTTTGTTAATTAGATTTTCTCCGCGGTATTTTTCAACGGCGGTCCTATCACGAAGCCTTGCGGAACACTTCGACGCAACAGCGGCAATCGCCATACGGCGTGATGGCTTATCTATGGGATAATGCTAAGGGGAGGAGCTCGTTTCATCGTAAATACCTGTGCTTCGTTTTCTCGACTATATGCCCAGTATTACATAACGCACGTAGGCATAACATATGACAACACTCTCCCACTTTACCATATTATCACGTTATTCTACTAACCTCACTTAAACTAACGAAAACACAAATATAATGATTATGACCGGAGAGTCCTTTGGAATTATGTTTACAAGAAATGGTAAGGCTGAAAAAGCGTTGCATTTCACAATGCAACATAACGCATTCAATATTTTCGTTGTTGTTTGTATTCAAGAACTGAAAGGTATGGATCTAGGTGCAGAAATGAGTAATCTGAAAGTATGCTGCCTTCTTTAGGCTGGTGATGTGGTGTTTATTTATAACAGCGTGGAAGACCTGAAATCTCTTGTGGCTTAGTATGAAAGAAGTGCGTGTCCATAAAATTCCTTGGATCGAGTGTGCCAATACAGAGTTATGTGTAGTTCCATCCTTTCTCAGTAGAAGAATGGCGTGATGGTTAGTTTGTAACATTACCATTCTTTATTGCTATTTATCCAGTCAAGTCTTCCAATCTTCCGTTTCCATTCCTCATCGGTTTGAATGGACACTAATTATTGTGTTTGTAATAAAATTTGCTGAGGTCAATTTTTAAACATAAATGCGCGCAAGGTCAATTTTATATGTGACCTCATCGAAGCGCTGACATAGACAGGGGCGGACTTACGAGAAATAATTGAAAACCGTTAATTTTTACAATCTAAAATACACCAAAATCAACTATTTATTAATTAACAATCACACTTGAAAAGGTAAAACGTCTCACAGCTGTCTTGGTACAGACTCCTTCCTTTATCCTTATTATATCATGCACACTCTTCTGTTGTTCCGACTCTTGACCTAACTCGAAGTTTTGTATTTATTTGATCTTTCCATCTCTTCCTGCGGTGTTTGCGACAACTTCGTCCGTCATCATCTTTATATACTCGCTTACACTTGTTTCTCTGTATATCCGCTTTATTCCCATTATCTTAATCCAACATGACTATGGCTCCCCAAATGGAAGAAGTTGTAAACCAAAATGAAACAGACGGGGAAGATGAAAGGTGTGATAGTAGATCTGACAGTTTGATAAGCATACTTAAAACAATTTAAATATTTTTTGCTGTAGGTAATTCCTGTATAATTCTTTTTTGCACGTACCTGAGTCTTGAACCTACAATCCCTTGGTTCAAAGTTTAAAAAAAAATGCCTTGGATTCCAATCAATCTTTCTCCTTTTAACGATTTTCTTTACTTCACTTTACAATCGGCCAAAACTATTTTGTGGACTTTTTTATGTTTTCTGGAGCAAACGCCGAATTCGGGCGACCAGAGCGTTCAGCATCATCGGTGTTTGTACGACTGCGCTTAAAATCAGCAAACCACTTCTCTACCATTTTTCTCGATGGAGCAGAGTCCGAATAACACCTTACAAGCCATTGCTTTGCTTAAACTGTATTTGTTACCATTAAAAAGCAATGCTTTATCAACACACGAAATTCAGATTTTTCCATTGTGTTGAAAATTAAAAAAAGTAGCCTCACAAAAACCCTATGCAACTTGTGAACTGAACGTCAGATAATTACGAAACTTTGACACGTATTATTTGATGATTGGGTTAGGTTAGGTCAGGTTGGATTTGTCAATAGTGGCATCAACTATATGTCATTCTACGAACTTATTGAGGGATATGATAGAAGAGAATAAACCATTGAACGACGACTCGTCGGGATATACCCGGTAGCCCGGCGGGGTCCATCCCTGAACACAGGCTCCAACAATTTAAATCTGCTAGCAGGAGGTTACGGCATCCCGCCAGCCGGATCTACCCATCTTTCAAGAGTCCCAGCCTCCGCAGCGGGCCGTCTCCGCGCGGTCATAATTACCAGCACCGAGGGGGTACACTGCCACGACGCTCGATGAAATCATTAGCCCTTCGCCGTGGGCCAAAAAAACACTGCGCCTTTGTTTGGCAGCCCGAGTTTTGGCACACGTAATTTATGATTGCATTACGATGATGATGATAATTCCGGCGAGTGCTTTTGTCCCGTGGGTTTTGTGAATCATTGCCGTGTAATCAATGAAGTTACTATGTGTTTGGTTTATATTTGGTGAGGTCAAAGCATCGTTTGTTCTTCAAGGTCTATATATATATATTAAAATGACCTTTTATTGATATGCTAAGACACGTGCAATTTAAATTGTTATAAATGCAGTAAATTATCATTCCCATTATTACCAAAACTGTTTTGAAAATCTTTTTTCTCTTTTGATTGAGCTTTCTTACGATATTTAGTTACGCGAGATAAGATTTTTTGAAAACCGAAAAGATCTCATTTATATTAGGAGTACTTTAAAAATATTATCAAGGTATACGTAATATACCGATATAAGAACTAAATGCATTTTAACTTTAATCTGGTTTCAGTTAGTTTTAATAAATAATATTAACAATACACGGAGAAGGTTTGAATAAAGGTATCGAAATAACAACTCGTTTCTATCGAATAAATAGCCTTTAAATGCTTGCATAACTTACATGTTTCAATTTCTTATTTCTACCATCGCATACTTAAGTTATAAGTAAATTGTAAATTTTACTGCACAGGAAAACCTTGTATTAAAAATAAGCATTCAACACATAGCATCGAAACAAGTTTTAATGGAAAAATAAATTTGTTTATTATTGGCCAGGAACTAACTTGTTAACATGTGTACATGCCGCAGTCTACGCTGTGCAGTCTATTCAGACTTATTGCAGCAAATGAAAACGACATCTACGAGTGCATCCGATGTCTAATGGCAAAAATGATGGAAATTGCAGTTGGTGTGACTTTCACAAGAGTAACGGCGACCAGGTACCCGACTGGTTAGCAAACTCGCATCTCGTTTGGCGGAGAAATCATCAGTCATCAGAAACCTGCTCATTAATGAACATAAATAATACATTCGTCTGAAAATTACTAACGTACTATATTACTGCTTTATGGTGGAACACTATTCCAAAATTAACCATAACTTTGCATTCACTAGTTTGTTCGTGTTTAAAGCCAGCAAGTTTCGTTCAAAATTGTGCCCTCTTTATGGCAGATATGAATAATGTTTTTAAATATTATGAGGACACTTCTTCGGTTTAGAACCGGAGGTTGTGGGTTCTAAGCCAGAATAATATGTATTTCTTTTCCTGATAGCTTCCGATCGAAGATTTGCTAACATAAAGGAAACACTCACTCTGCAGACTGCAAACAGAAGCCTGCAACAACTCATCGAACCTATATTCATACTCGTCACACAAGTTTCAAAACCACAAGGTTCGAAGTCTTGCGTTACCATGAATTTGATCAATTTTCCTTTTGGATGTTGGGCAGTCTTTAGTCAACCAAGATGTTGGGAGTTTTCTTTTTGTATATAATTATAATTAAAGTATAATTTTCCAGTAGTAACCCTACGTACCCTAGTAATAATGTAGATTTTCCAAATTCATAATTTGTGTATTTCATCGAATCTAAAGTAAAGCTATTCAAGTAGTGATTTGAAAGTTAATACCGAAATTTAATTATTTTTTTATTTGTACAGTTATCTGTAATTTAATCACGTATTTAAAACGTGTACACGGTGTTGGTATGGAATGTAGTTAATCGGGAATTGCCTTTTATTAATATTGCATATAAGTTAATTTAATCTTTTGATGGTGAACATTCGTAACTCTGATCTTATGATCTGGTCATTGAAATAAAACATTCGCATACAACCTGTTCAGAGTGGCTTTCAGGCTTTGTTTAGTGGCCAGATATGAACAGCTTGCTTCTCCCGAACCTTAATCTATCATTCCAACTTACTCGCGCCCATTTCTTCCACCTAACTAACTACTTTCGCCAATATTGGGGATGTCATGATTTTACTGGTTCTAACAGTTGGCAATATTATAGGTTATCTTATCACATTATAAAATCTGTATGAATAGCTAGGACGGACCTATTAAAGTATAGTAATAATTCTTAGTATCTCCAATTAAAAAAATATTATTTGGGGATTAATATAACCTTAATTTTTGTAAAATATCCGCAGAAGGGCGCTTTGCAAAGCTTTAATGTAAAGAATATATTTTTTAATAATATATCACCTTAAAGGCGTTTTCAAATGTGATATCTTTGAGATATTTGATATTTTTCACTATCTTCGTACTAATGAAACTACTTTTCAACTTGCTTCAGGAGCCCACATGATTTTTTCAAATAGCAGGTAGTTAGTAGGTAACGTATAAAACTTCGTAACGTGATCTGGACCACGCATTAAAAAAAATCTAATGCTCGTTGTAGAACTATTTATTGGCATTCCAACTTACATGAGTGAAGCACGGATAATGTAACTGTTGGCCGTCCGAACGATTTTTTTTAACAGCCAACTTTAATGTAAATGTACATAATTGATTTCATATATTTCGTATGTAGGCTAATATCTAAAGGAAACTCCAAAATCATTTGCCAGATTATTAGTCTTCAATTACCTTTCTTCGTGAATGATAATAATATGGTACATCATTATATGAAACAGTGAATTACCTGGACAGGGGCCTAAATCTGTTATCCTTTAACGCGCGTTTCCGTAACCACCAACCGCCGATCAATTGTCACTTGACAGTAAAGTTGATAATGACATCTAATGGTCATTTGTATATTAGCAGCGCTACGTGCCCAGCCTAGTCCCACTTGAGTGTGAAGATTGTGATTGTGTGAATTATTGGAAACCTTCCTTGCTTCTAATTTAATTATTACCTACTCTAGGATCCACCTCAAAAGTAAATATTTTGTAAGAAGACTTTCTAAAATGTAGTGCCCATCTCCGAACGTATTGAAATCTTCTTACATTTATTTTTAATACAATTTAGACTTTGTTTATTTCTGTGAAGAGGAAGTGAGTTCTTATGAAATATAAATATGTAGATACATTAATAAGCCTTTACGGAGTGACGTTCTTTTATAATACGATATCCATTTCAGTCTCAGGAACTTAATAGTTTAGATATGGTTAACGACCTAACTTAAAATTATTATCCATTGCTTCATTCGTAGGTATATTCTGATGCAAGCAAGCTGTAGATTACAGGTGCATTAGCGTAGAATACAAGACTAACGTTAAAGTGTACTTAGATAAATTTGCAATGTATAATATTCTTGTAATATCAAGTAATTTAAGTAATTAGGTAGGAATGTTTGTACTTTGAATCCAGAAGTTCCATTTGTAATTTTAATTGTAATTTTTTTCTGTAAGGTATCTAAATATCCAGGTTACAAGTATTTTGAATACTCCCTTTCTTATTTCAATGTTTGGCTTAAACTTTCTGTTCACTTAAAAAATAAGACAATCGTGTGTTCGAATAAATGGTCAACCCTAACAGATGTAGTTCGGTAAAAACATGTGTATATTTATATAATGTAAACCAGGAATGAGCCATATTTTTTACGAGAAAAAAAATGAACTAAAACTTTAAAAAATAAACACTATTGGAAAACGATTTGAAACAATATTTGATAATAACGATAACATTTCGTCTCAGTTTTGTGATATTCCATCTTTGCGAAAAAGCGCTTTACGATTATACACTTAATAATCATGATTTTGCGACCCCATTCAGGGGTCATGTTCTTAAAATTACTCCCAAATTGCTCCTCATATAGTTGATAATACCTAATACTGAAGTAAAGAGAAAATTTATCCTATTTCATATCAATTTGGTAGTAGTGAGAATATTATTATTTTGCCCAATGTTTTCTAAGTAAATGACCAATTGGAATTGACAGTGACCTCTATAATACGTAGCAAATTTATATAGCGCCATTTTTCACACCTCAAGGGCGCTATTGTCGCCGAGTCTAGCGAATACCCACGTTTCTCAACCTTAAGTTAGTGTCGGTAGACACTAGACCGCGCCTAGACCAGCATCCAGGATTCACAAAGCTATCGGGCTAATAATTATAACACCCCCCCCCCACTTTTCTAAAAAAAAAACCAAAAACTTCCATTTGATAGCCTCCATGGTCAAGTGGTAAGACGCTCTACTACGAACTCAAAGGTCGCGGGTTCAAACCCGGCGTGTGCAAATAACTTTTCTTTAATTAATATGTGTCACAACACATTTTATTTCATATAAAATAATATATTGTGTATTTGCGGCACGTTCCAGAGGTAGATACTCTTTAGTATCGCCCTGGTGAAAGACCACCATTCAGAATCGAAACATTGCTTGAAATGGCTTTATCCGTGTTTGGTACTTCCTAACTTTCCTCTTCCCCTTCTCCTCCCCCCTCCCCATAACCTTCACCCTCGCAACATACCCCAATCGGGGATGCCATAGTCTAACTGGCTCTAGACGGTTAAGAGCAGTTGGGAGTCTTGTGCGGTATTAATTATAAGAAAAAAATAAAATAAGACAAATATACCTACCCCCACTTTTTTATATTTCATTTTCATTTATTCAGAATAGGCATAGATATTCCACGTTTAACCTTTAAAAAAATTAAACGTCCTTCTCTAAATATTCCGAGTTGAATAAAATCATATCACTCGATGAAACTGTTTCTCACTGAATTTGACAGCTCGAGTGTTTCGGCGTTTTTCAGGTCGTTTTAGATTAAAAAAAAACTCGACAAAGCCACGTCCCATTGGTCACAGTAATTATATTTTATTAGGTTTCCTTCACATTTACTCTTCTTCGCGTTCTGAAAAAAACACGCCCCCTTTTTAATACATTTTAAATAACATATCGCATTCAAAACCTCAACACTTATAAAACAGCTTAAAATTGGTACCTGAGAATAAATACAAGCACTCGTATAGCGACACGGTTTCAAACCACACGTGTATCGTTAGTAGTTTTATAATTACAGAATTTGTTTTTAGGTTTTTTTTATCAGCAAACGTGAACAAATCGTTATTAATTATCAGGAGTGGTGCAGGGTAATATCGCCGCCCGAAAGGCAATAGGGCTGAAGCGCCATTTTGGGAAGTTTACACCAGAGCACTTAAAAGTTTTTTTTGTTTTTAATAAAATTCACAAGTCTTCAGTACCTGGTTGGATTTTGAAAAAAATAAATTAACTAAGGTAACTCAATGCTCTCACTGAGTTACTTGAAGTGACAAAAAGCTAAAAAAAGTGCCAAATTCGGGTCGTTTGAGTCGAGCCTACTCGCGAATGTTAAATATATTTTAGATGGTTGAAAGGCCACAAAAGTTTTCCGAATCAAACGAGAGTCTTCGTTGCAGAAAAATAACTTATAAAAACTGCATATTTAACTCATTTTTCCAGCGACAATATGATATTTTAATTATGCACGTGAAGTACGTTTTCAATGCTTTTCACAGCCTAATTAAAAAAATATATATATATAGTGAATACCGCCCCAAAGCCCCGACTGCTCCCAACGGTCTGGAGCTAGTAGCACGACGGCATCCCCAATTGGGGTATGTTGTGAGGTTAAAGGTAGTGAAGAGGTGAAGGAAATGAATAAGATAAAGGTTTGGGAATTACCTGGCTAATCCGATCTGGTCATCAAAAACGGTTTAAGCCATTACAAGCAACATTTCGATTCTAAATGGTGGTCTTTCACCGGGGCGATACTAAGATTATCTACCACTCTGGTGTTGAAGTGACGTTATAACGAATAGACCTTTTAGGTTTTATCATTTTCACTGTCATTGATAAACGATTTACACCGGGTCGCTTTTTCTTTCTTCCCGAATGCGGCTTTTCGTCGAAACATGATAACCTAATGATAAACCATCGATACTCGAACACTATGAATAAAATTAGTGGTTTTTTTTCAGTACGATGCTGAAATTAATGTACGAGTATATTATGATCTATGGAATTCGAGCGTTTTCATCTCGCTCCAATGGTCTGAAGACACGTGTAGTGTTCTGATTGACAGCCCGCGTGTCGATAATTTGGTCAGGAATTCCTAGAGTGGCCTCTTCTGATAACAGCGATCCGGTCTTGGATACACGCTGGCGAAAGATATTTGTTGGGGCAGAGGTGGACTTAGCTTCGAAAGAAAGAAACTTGTTAACTGAATTTTCCTCGCAGGAAATGTTATTTCGGGTCCTTTTATTTCGCAAAACTTACCCGTTCGAATCTATATTAGACACCGTTGCTTTCGCTCTTCAAAAAAGTAATACAATTCAAGTGACGATAGAATTGAGTGATGATGTCACCAAAAATGTCTCCATCTACACCCCAGGGTGCAAATTTTCTCTTCAACAAATATTTTCTACCAGCTTCAGTCCCTAGTCGTTCGTCTCTATACCTCTCACGTAATCTATTCATCTTTTCCTTGGTCTGCCACTGCGTCGCTTCCAATGGACACCCGCTCGGTCTTACTTTTCAGTGTCCTGATCACTCGTATGATTTCTCCGTGGTTAGCTCATCATATACCATATAGTATAATATACTTTTGAGTTCATTCTCCACTTTCAATTTTTCGTAGTTCCAAAGATCTTCGCATTTACTATCTCGACTTTAATTTGTTCCTGTACTAGTAAGTTTTAGTGGTATTCTAGCCTTACTTTCGGCTGTTAAGTTGAGTGTAATCTCGGTCCACCTGTCATATCATCTGTGAATACGGTCCTGTCGGTTTCGCTGTATCTATCTGCGGATGCTAATTACACCGGCAACAAATTGGTCGATGAATGGCAAACGTGCCCCACGAGCTACACCACAGGAATCTGCGGGCCGAAACAGTAATATTTTATTGCGAAGCCTGTGGTTGCAAATAATGATACTTCATACTCCATACCCAGTGTTCTCGTGTACTCCTGGCAGCGTGTTATATTTTCTCAGAATGTCTGCTGTAAATAGGATGCTTGTTCATCACATCACTATATTATTATTACAATTGTGCAAAGATGATATCGTTTCTCAGCCTGCATGTCGCTTCGAAGTTCTGAAAATCTTTCTGGAGGGGAACATCGTCTCAGGTGGAAACTCGAGTGTCGATTAGATAACAATGGAAATGTCCATCTCGTGTCTAATTCCTGAGCCTAAACAACAGCCTGAGTTCTCACTGCCCCATAAATTCCATAGTGTCTTCGGGAGTTTTTCCCCTTCAGTCACGTATACTTTGTTGTTAGCTGTTCTGACTAATAGGTCACAATTCCATGTCAATTTGAAATGTTAATTTGTCAATAGGACTGGCCAGTGTCTTTGTTATTTTTTACTGATTACTACCGACACAAAGAAGCGGAGGAAGATATATTCGAAACATAGACTATAAACAATGTAATTTTCTTGTAATCTAAATAAAATAAAATGAAAACTGCAGATTTTACTCCGCGTATCCATTAGATCTACTTCTAACCAATATGGACGGAGATATCAAATTATTATCAATATAAATAATTTTCTTCTTGAGTACGTATGCACATTCGCACAAGTGTGAACGTTTTCAAAATAAGAGTTGTTTAATAAATTATAAAATTTAAAAAAACTTTCTAAATCCCTACCTTCCTAATAAAGTACCTACCTATAGTATATTTTAGCAGACATTATTCTATATTTGAAATGGGTGGATTAAAGCTACTTATTTATTTTGGCGAGTCGAGTTACATTCCGTGATTTTTTACGGGTAACAAGTAACAACTAGCGTATTATAAAAAAAAACAATCATCTGGTTAAATATATTATAGGTGCCTTGTCGCTTTTCTGAAGTTGAAAAGATTCAGATAACACTTTAAAAATGTCACACTCGAACGCATAAGGAAATAATATTGTTTAATTAGTTAACCTAATCATAATATTTTCATATCATTTAACCTTTCTAATTACCCTATATCTACAACACTCCACAATAGTGGGGTTGCTATAGTTCAATTGACTCCGGACGGAAAGCATAACGCAAAAAATTACAGTGGTCTTCAATGCATTGAAGGAATATCATAAAATTAACATCAGACAAAGCCCTTTGGGGTATTGCAGAGTAATGTTTTAAGTAAAAACTGAAAGATCTCGTTAGTATACATAAAATAATCACCTCGCCTTCGAATGCATCTGTCTGCAATCTTATTTGTTAAGGTTAACGAGCCTCCATCAAAAATCCATTGCGCATTGCAACATATTATTAATGAGTTCGATACATTTTGTTATTTGAATCTTTTCTCAGATTGTGAAACTTTTCGGGATGCAGTTTAACGATGTGAGAAAAAAATACTAGAATTTTACTCACTCGTGTAAAAGTATGAACATGAAGTATTGTGAAATTCAACAAATTAGCCGGTATTTGAAATGTTGTTTCGATATCTAAAAAAAATATCGGGAGGTTCAGGGAAGAGAAAACAAAGTTTTTTCAGTCGATAGGCGTTTTCGTTTGACGGCCTCCGTGGTCCATTGGTTAAGACGCTCGAACACGAATCAAGAGTTCGCGGGCTCAAATAGCAAATAAGAAAAAAAGGGGTAAAATAATTTTAATCAAGATAACATGTGTTATTTCACTTTTGATTATTATAAAATAATATATAGTATATTTGCGGTAACGTTCCAGAGTGGTAGATGCTCTAAGTATCACCTTGGTTAAATATCACCATTCAAAAACATGAAACGTTGCTTGAAATTGCTTCAGCCGTGTTTGGTGACTAGATCTGAATAGTCAGGTACCTCCCAACCTTCTTCCCCATATCCTTACCCTTTCCACTAACTTCAGCCTCACAACATACCTCAATTGGGTATGCCATAGTCCCACTGGTTTCAGGCGGTTGGGAGCAGTTGAGACTCTTGTGCGGCATTCACTATAATTTATTTATTTTAAATCCATATTTTTGGGTCATGTTACGAGGCTAAATGATGTAGGGAGGAGAAAGAAATGGGGAAGAGGAAGGTCGGGAGTACTTATTCAAGCTTCTTACTGGGGCGACATTGAGAGTATATCCCACCCCGAAACGAGCTACAAATACAATTTTATTTCTTTTACACGTGAAATAACCAATGTTAAAAAAATTGCGAAATTTTTTTTTTTCCTTCCTTCGAATTATGAGACCAGCAATCTTCTCTACCTGGCAGGTCCTTGTTTTGAGCGGTTTTTTTCAGAGCGTTCGATAGTAAAAACGTTTTCGATTATTCTTCACTATTTTGCGCGATATTACTTTCAGCCAAATTCTATATTTTTAGTATTGACTAAACGCACCAGATCCGCTATAGCTGCTCCATCTCTTGCTGTTCAAACCTTCTAAATAACATGGTTTAATTGCATAGGTAAACTATGTTGCACCACAAAGCGCGAAATAAAAGATAGCGTGGAATATCTCGCTTGATTTATGGCCGATACTTCCCGTGCGCTTTGCATTTAATGTTTGGGCTGACTATAAATCACTGTGCAAAATAATGTGAAAGTTTGCTGTTTTTTGCTGTTATGTTGCTGCTAGTTTTCTGAATACAAATATTGTGTAAACTTTATGGTGTTTATATGCTTCGAACCTTTGAGTATGGTTTGAATATACTGTATATGAATGATTCGAGGAAGATTTATTTTATTATTTATTGAAAATAATCAATAATCCTCAACGTTAATATGAAACAGAAATAATAACGGTCGCGATTGAGACTCGAACTCGGAACCCCTACTCTATCCGGGAGTAACGCTTTTGCCAATCGAGCTATTGAGACTTTATAAGAAACCGGCATTTTCAGTTGATCTCATTTTTTATTGAAAATTATTAATATGATTTTTTCACCTTTTTTTAATATTGATATTATTACAATAATTAATATAAAAAATAATAAAAGTTAATTCTAATTTGAAATGAGTTTTTTTTATTATTATTCATAAAGCAGTAAAATCTACGCTGTAGATACGCTGGATCAATACAAACTTTGTTCATATTTCTATTTTTGAAACAGTGGAATTCTTTTTTAATGATTTAATAATACCAATATTTTTCTTTCTATCACTTTTTTTATTGAGACTGGACCGGTTTCAACCTGTTGCGGTCGTATATCATTCTGCCAGTGAGGTTTTGTTAAAGGCGAAAAAAAAACTTCTTAAATCTAACCCGACTTGAGGGCTGATTTTTTTATACTTGCACTTCCAATCTAACACATTGAAACCGGACTATGCTCAATAAAACACAGTAGATTTTTTTTTGGCATTATTAAATCATTCAAAACTATTTTGTTAACGGCCCTCCTTACGAGCGGTGGAATTAACGCAAAAGAATGGTAAAATATAATATGATTTAATCGAAGATTTAAGCTGTAAATCGTTAAAAATATCTAAAACAACTTTCATCTCGTGACTTCTAATCTATTATACGCTGTGTAGTTTAAAAAAATGGTATAAAATCACTGGTTGTATTTTTCTTTTCTATAAAATTTCCAGTTGCCAATTCTTACCCTTGAAACGCAAATATTTTTAAAAAAACAGCCATTAGGTAAGGTTAGAGAAATTTTTTTTTACCACTAACAAAACCTTACTAGCAGAATGATACGGCTACAAAAAAAATAGACGAGTAATCCATCAGAATTTTTTGTGCACTGTCACTTTTGCTCGATGCAACTTTCGGCAATTTTTTTATTATCTCCGTATACATAATGGTGCAAAATAGGTAGGCGGGTAGCCGGAGCACTGTTTGACAGTAGATACACACTCCCGAACCGGTTACTCTCAATCAAATCTCACAACTCGATGTTAGGCAGAATGAAAACATCCACAAACCAATCTGTGGATAAAGTTCTAAATTTGTAGATACTTTTGGATGTCATCATTAAATTCATGATATAACTTTTTTTAAATGTGAAAGTATCCGATACTTTTAATACTTTTGGATGTCATCATTAAATTCATGATATAACTTTTTTAAAATGTGAAAGTATCCGATACTTTTGATACTTTTGGATGTCATCATTAAATTCATGATATAACTTTTTTTAAATGTGAAAGTATCCGATACTTTTGATACTTTTGGATGTCGTCATTAAATTCATGATATAACTTTTTTTAAATGTGAAAGTATCCGATACTTTTAATACTTTTGGATGTCATCATTAAATTCATGATATAACTTTTTTAAAATGTGAAAGTATCCGATACTTTTGATACTTTTGGATGTCATCATTAAATTCATGATATAACTTTTTTAAATGTGAAAGTATCCGAACCCTACGGAGACATTGGAACCATCGATCCCCAATCAGGGTATATTGTGAGACTGAAGGAAATGGGAAGGAGAAAAAGATGGGGAAGAGGAAGGTTGATAATAACCTGGCTATTTAGTCACTTAACACGGGTATTGCCATTTCAAGTAACGTTTCTATTCTGAAAGTTGGTCTTTTACTAGGGCTAGACTTAAGGTTATCTTCCAATCTGAAACGTGCCGCAAATAAACAATGTATTTTATTATTTGACTAATCTTTATAAAAACGCAAATAGATTTTTTTTTTAATACTTCCGAACGCCGGGCTTTGAACCCGCGACCCGTTAGATTATAACCATTAAATAATTTAGCAAATACATAACTGTACAATACTGCAACAGGTCATAATTAGAAGCTATCAGTGAAATAAATCTAGGTACCCATTTTACATCGTTCGCACCAAAGCAGAAAAGCAATCCTAAACAACTCCCAGTTAAACTTAAGTTTAGGTTATAAACCTTCTATTAAACCTGAGGTGTAACATCTAAAATCTTATAATAATTATTTCGCAGATACGGCACTTCGTATGAACTACAATTTATTTTGATGTTTTATTCAACTAGTTTAAGCTATACAGTTTCCTTCGTCAGGTGCGGACTTCATCTTTATATCTTAATTTTAAAAAGTATTTTTTAAAGTTTAAATGTGAGGCTTTTATTTACGTAAAAATAATAAAAACCACTATGAACCATTAACAGTAACCTCCCGAATATTCAGGACACTTTGAAATAATAAAATCTAACTCACGTTGGTTTTTGATAAGTTATTCTAGCGAGACTTGTAGGTGATCCCACTCGATCGAGCCGGGCCTAGCGTAATGCCTCTCAGACATGTTATTAGATGATATTTACTCGAGTGGCCACTTCCGCGATATGAAGCAACTTCTGAACTGCCCTGTGATTATAAGCCGACATCGGCTTCACAACACACCTCTACCAGAAAACCACAAGAAAAAAGGCATACACTCACTAAAAGGAACACAGTAAATCTTCCGTTTAAATTTATATGCAGTATCTTAGATGTCTACCTTTTTGCGTATTCACTATTAGAAAAGCTTATATGTTTCATCATAGGCTACTGTGAAACAGACATTTCCCACTAAGTGCAGTGTACGTACAATAATTTGTTACCACATTTGCTGCATTCCTGAAGATCGAATTACAAAGTCGATCCGTGTCATAATATCCATGTTCTAGACTTTCAATGTATAATAACTGGCTAATTAAAGTCGACTCGTCGTCGTAGTGGATGTATTATGTAATTATAGTTATTTACGATTTTTTAAATTAAATTAAAATATCAGTTTTCATCATATCGATCTCACGATAGTTGTTGGAGTGAGTGCACGCTTTATTGCTGAGCCAGAATACGGAATGTTCCTCAAATAATGCGTATTTTTTACTGTCAGATATTATTAGTTGTTTGACAAACTCCGTGAAACATCAGTAAGATCCTTGACAGGGCAAAGTTCACGCGTTCAAATTCTGACGCATTAAATATACGTTTTTTTATTAAATTTATCAAGAATTGAGTTTAAAATTATGATTTAAAAAAAGTGAATACCGTACTAAAGTCTCAACTGTTCCCAACCATCTGTAGCCATTGAGGCTATGGCATCCTTAATTGGGGTATATTGTGAGGCTGAAGGTAGTGGAGAGGAGAAGGAGATGGGGAAGAGGAAAGATTAGACCTAACCTTGAAGTAACAATATATGGAGGGATAGCTAATTTGTTTTACCCAACCCATCCGAAATTGTAATAAATCACTTTTACATCGTACACCATGAGAGAGAAAGAGACAACAAATTTCTTGGACCGCTTCTATATACTGTCGTAATGATATTAAGCTGGCTATTTTCGCTGGTTAACGGCGGGACTCCGCCCACATTTTTTATTTTGCCACTAAACTTGACACAACTAAACGGTTTTTTAGGTTAGATGCTATATTTTTGTTGATAAAAATACTGTGAAAAAGTGGCTATACGAATACACAAAAACATTATGTCGATATGTGATATGAATGGATGTATAAATACCGTAGCCTTAGTCATTTGCGCCGAGTCATGTTAAAATCATCAAAAACAAGTCCAAAACTGACTTCACTGCCTTGGCTTGGGCTACCTCTTGTATACTCTAAAGATCTAACAAAATAATCGAATACGACTGAAGCTAATACTTGACCTGGAAGTAAGTTCATTTTAAGCAGCGTTTCAATTTTGAATGGTGGTCTTTCACCAGGGCGTACTCTGAATATCTACCACTCGAAGTTGTACAGTCACACCTCGTTTCGTGGTGAAATATACTCTCAGTATCGCTCTATTCACCCAGTCCACCATTCCAAATTGAATCGTTGCTTGAAATGACTACACATGTGTTCAGTAACCAGATTTTAAAAGGTCGAAACTTACCTCCTTCCCTTCCACACTTCTTTTATACCCACAACACCCCTTAAATTGAGGATACCATTGTCCTACTGGCTCTAGACAGTTTAAACTCTTGTGCATACCACATAAAAATATAAAATGTTTGATAAAACACACAAAAATTACTATAAATAAATTTAAAAAAACAATTTAAATTACATCCGATTATATATATTTTGATCTTTGACTTTGATCTTTGGCACCTGACTATCTCTGTCTTCAATCTAGCAAAGTGGATCGATTATTTATTGTCCTTTATAGGCTGCAGTGCTGACAGTCTGACCTCAAACACAATATTTGGATAATTTGTATAGCGCCGTTTTTGTGAAAAATCACCTCAAGGGCGCATCAATAATAAAGTAATACTGGAGTCAATGAGTTCATTTCATACTAAAGTAACTTTTTTTGCCATAATGTTCGATAAGAAGAATTTACTTATATTGCAGTGATTGCACTCTATGACACGCGGTTTTCAGTAGAATTTCTGTATTTTAGATGTCAAGGGTCACGCAATTTAAATTCTTTAGATTTTAGATTTATTCACGATACAAAGACACTGTGATACACGGTGTTTGGAAACTTGCGGTACAGCAGAAAAATGTGGCCACCAATTAAAACTTTGAACTCGGCTTATTCGAAAACGAAAGCACAAATCGATACCACAAAATTGAGCTACAAAAATGTGATGTAGATCCAGGGAGTTTCCCTCTCGTACCACGAGTTTACGAACACCGTTTATGTATCTATTGAATAAGTCAATTAGACATTACGCCCATATGTGTTATTATTGACTATGAATAACTTCCTTTGTTAGAATGGACAGATACGTATGAGTGTGAACTTTTCAAAATTGAAACTGATGGATGTGTAAATCAATTAAATTAGAATCGTTTCGAAATCCTACCTACCCAGTGGCGTGCACAGAGCTTTCAATCAGGGTAGGCAGTAGGAAAAACAGCGGATTAGTTGAAAATGGAGATGGGTTCCAACAAATGTCACTGATTGCCATTGGATTCGTTCTGTAAAAGCACTGCCTTAGACACTAACAAAGATATTAACACAAACGAACCATTTGAACAGGCAAAAGCTCAAAGTCAATTGAACATAGAATAATCTACTCGGACGTTGGCGGCGTTTGAGCATATGTAGTTACTGCTTTTGACACGTTATAGTAGGAAAGTCGGTGAGGCGCTTGCGGCGGTGCGATTAGCTTTATTGCGCGTATTTTTGAAAATTCAGATGAATTTTTCGCAATAATTTCATATTATATAATCCAAAATTATAAATGTTTTTTTGCGAGTATTGTAGTTTAGGCAGTGCTTACGTGCCTTTGTAGAGTGCACGCCTCTCTACCTACCTATAATGTATTTTAGCAGACATTATTCTATATTTGAAATGGGCGTTCACAGGCAACAACTAGTTGCAATAAAAATATTACTTTAGCTTTGTAGGTTATAAAGTCACTCAGTTAACCGAATCTACACAAACTTCCGATAATAATTTCCTTGGTAAACGTCACTGAGAAACAGCTTTTGTTTTGCTTAACCCTACCTATTTTTACCAGCGAGAATGGGACAAGTGTACACTTTGATCGTATTTGAATATTAGATAAGTTTTTTACAGCTACGCGAAAAGGTTCACCCACTGTGTTATTTAATTTTAATGTTAAATGAATTTTGTTCCATTTTAATTACATGTTGTATGCAAGCAATCTATCTGTGCTATGGTTGTCCAATAATATTTTTAGTTATTGCATCTTCTTTACAGTGTTTCTGGATAACCGTAAAGCTATCCTCTTTATCTCTAACGAATGGAAATAAGTGTTATATTAATTAGGTAGGTACCCACCTCTGAACTCCAAACGACTGTAGGTAAGTACCTGCGAACGTGAGTGTATTTATGATGATCGCGCCTGCCATATGCCAAAGATAGAGAGGCTTAGTTGGAAATACCTAATTTGGTCATTAGAATGCGTTTGGATAAGTGGAGATTCGCTAGCGCCTTAGGCTTCTTCATTCGTGGGCAAAGAAAACTATAATAGTTAGATAAATGCGAGCTTTTCTAACATACAAATTTAATTTGATAAATTGTCGCCGGAAAAACTGAATCGCCATTTTGGGAAGTTTACATCAGAAAACTCTAAAGTTTAATTTGTTTCACAATACAATTCAGGACTTGGTTGGATTTTGGGAAAAAAAATTAACTCAGGCAACTCAATGCTCTCACTGAGTTGCCTGAAGCGACAAAAAGCTATAAAAGTCCTAAACTTGTGTCGCTTGAGTCAAGCCTCCCAAATGGTAAATACGTTTTAAACGGCTGAGAGGCCACAAAACGTCTTCGGAATCAAACGAGAGTCAGAGCATTCGGTACAGAACAAAAACCCGATCAAAACTGCATATTTCACTCGTTTTTTACCAAAGTGTCGCCTATGTCTTTTTGCCTTTCCAGCGACGATATTCTATAAAAAGTTGGTGCTTCAATTTGTAGAACTCCATTTTAATTTTTTATATAATTCAATTGAATTAAATTTAATAATATTATTATTGAGTTCTGCCATTTTAAGTTTTTTTTATTTTTTGTTTTTAGTGACAGCTGTTTCGGCGTTTAAGGCCATTACAGTTTGACAATGGCCTTAAACGCCGAAACAGCTGTCACTAAAAACAAAAATAAAAAAACTTAAAATAGCAGAACTCAATAATAATAATATTTTGTTATTCTAATTATTGACACAACCCGATATCACGCTGGTGAGAGACCAGCATTTATAAACGTTGCCTTTGCTAGGGCTGTTTAGTGAACAGACTTGAATATCTAGGTACATCCGAAACTTATTTTTTTTACAAATCAAATGTCTGATTTGTGCACAAATTGCGTACTACTTGCATGGCGCCCTTGAGGTGATATTTAACAAAATTTCGCTATATAAGATACAGGTAAATTATTGAGCTTTCACTGTACCTGTATAACCAGAAGGTGTTAATGACTTGTTAATAAATCGTTTTCTTTACTTTCAGATCCTGAACTATACGACCGGAAAACACCAAAATTGACAATCAACCACAAAACGTGAAATAATCGAACTAGAGTTCGACGTTGTGCAATGTGTGACTGTGAAATAGGTGTGCACAATAGCAATGTGTGGTGCAGTGCGGTGAACTTGTGATTATCATGTGAATGTTAAGCATCGTTCAGGATTTCCATGGGGTACCACTAGAGCTGGTGGAAATCTATTCATCATGTCGCAAAGAGACTTTTCAGAGGTATGATTTTTACTTATTTATGATGTTCTTTACGACAGCTGGACAGCCATCTTTGTAGGGTCCATAAACACCTCCGATTATGTAAAGGCTGGCAGGGTTTTTTCTTACGTTTTTGGCTTTCACCCTTCAAGTGTGTTCTTGACCATCATTTCAATAAATGGTCAAAGAGAAAGCGAATTTATATTTTAATGCTATTTAAATGGTTTTGAAATGATTACAAATTGATGATGATAGTTTTACGTCGTTATATTTTAATGGTTATATTCAACGCACGGTTAGTATGCAAACCCATGCATAAGTTTCAATGATAAGAAATTATTTACGATGAAAAAAAACACCTTTTACCTTATGACTACTTATTTCTTGTCGCCGGGTAGATTAAATTCGTGTCATTCTATTATAAGCTATGGAGCTTTTAAATATTCGTGTAACTGAAAACAAAAATGACAAATTCATTGCATAAAGATGCTGTGTTATGTATTTTAAAATTATTACAACAATAACACAGAGTGTTATAAGTCCCACAAACAGGTAATATTTACTAAGTTTAAAGTAAGATTATTAATCTAAACCAACTTTACTAAATTTCACCGAAATACTTTCACAGCACGGGGTAGGTACAACATTCTGTTTTTCTGTTTCGATAATGAGTCTGCGCAGTGGTCCACACAAGAATAAACCCGAACTTGATTACAGAATGCATGTATAATAAGATTTTCTTATTTCATGTTCTAATCTACGCCTGCCCCTCTCCGGAGGGAGGGCTCGGCCGGAGGCGGTACCCCATAATCAGGTGCTGTTGGTACGGAGAGGTTTTTAACACAAAGTTTTACTCGAGTTGTACAAAATGATTTTTCAGTTCTAGTTAAGATATAATTTAAAATCATGTTAACTGTCATGTGACACCCGGTATCCGCATCATCTTAAAATTGAAATTTTCAAATTTATATTTTCTCTATCGAATCAAAACTTTTTAAGGGTATTTTAATAGACGATGCTTCCGAAAAAAAGTCTATGATCTCTTAGGCGATACTTCCCTGAAATAAACCTTTGACTCTTGTCGATTTGAATCTATCAACGGAAAATCTATTTGACATCTGAACGATCGGATTGGAATCTTTAAACGCTCTCTTTAAAAGTTGGAAATGCTGGGTATATTCTACTACAATTTCTTTGTTGGGTGCTCCGGAAAAATGGCATCACTACACACAAAAACAAGTTGTTAAAACGAAGTTCACTATTTCCGCTCATTTCAAAACCCTTCATACCTAACTTAAAATAGATTGCAGCAGTGGTAAAACTTTCGTGTTAAAAATAAACCACTGGAAAACGTGATATTGCTTATCCTTAACTCAATGTTTTAAGATATAATTTAATTTGAATTAATCATTATGAACAACTTGAGCTTAAAAACCTAACCTAACTCCGAGATAATCTCGAAAACATGATGAACTTAACGTGAAATGGATAAAATAAGAATGTTTGCGTGAAATTTAAATTACCAAAGCTCCGCGCGGAGGGAAGGGTGACCTTTTGCCCTTTCCGGATTAAATTATCTTTAACGCAGCCATCAAATTAACTTTATTAAATTTCCACGTCTTCATACGTAACATGTTTCAGAAATTTCACCGGTTAAAATCTGAATCGGGTTATGTACCTATGTACATCACTTTTTATGTTTTTTTTATTTATATCTTTGCTTTACTGGCCAAAATACAAGACACTGAGGAGAGACAACCATTCAGAATTGAAACCTTACTTTAATGTTAATGCGTCCAGATTCCAATGGCTGGGCACTTCCCCTTTCCCTCTTATAACATCCCCCAAAATTGGAAATGTCATAATTCCACTGTCTTTGGCCAGCTAGTTCTACAGTCCACAGCTTCAGTTTATCTGATGTGCGGCAGTCTATCCTCCCAACCGCAAGCGCGATACAACGGCGAGAGCACGGTACGCATGGGTATTAGTTCTAAAGTCCACATTAGTAATGTGGAGCTAACGCGAAGATTCGGGTAACCCGAGCCCGTGATATAAGGCGGCCGCTCGGGTTGCGGCCAACGTTTGAAAACTGGTTAATTTTAAAACAGTCCGCGTAAAAAATGCCGCAAAACAGGTTTTTCTTCCATTAAATTTCATCCAGTGCCTTACGAACGGCATTCTTTTGAACCATTTCGACTTACGCTCTATACTCTTCTTAACATTTTTCTATTATAATTAACGAAACTAGTCGGCGTCAATGTACCTACATCATTAATTTTACCACTCAATTAATTTTTTCGATAGACCAAAAATCACAACACGCTAACGCAGCGCAATTACCAGGAAATGATCAAGGCTTTTATAGCTGCTCAAAACTTAACAAAACTACGCAGATACCTGTCTACATAATAACAGGATAATTACGAATTAAAATCATAGCTTAAAACAAAGCGATGAGATAAAATCAAACACAGTTTTTTTGACAAAGTTAAGTCACCTCTTACGCAATAAATATTAATTACGAAAGTATCGTAGGATGAATTTCCTCTCGATTGCTCCGGTAAAAAAGGATTATAGTTTTTTTTTACTATGAAATTTTATTTCCAATTTTAAATGTAATTTTTTTTTTCGTCTGTAACATTTCGCTTTCAGAAAGTACACGGTACACCACTGCTTTTTATACTTGTTCATCAAATGCATTGATGGTCGCGTTTCATGTGCTACCTTCCATTCAGAATAGTAGTAAGTTGTGATAACTATTCATAATTTTACGTCAATATTTTAATATTTACTGATACATATATAACACTGGAGTTGTACCTATATTAAGTTTCAGGGTGGTACCGTAAAACTTCAACAGGTGATTATTCGCGAACTATAAAATGTGTATTGTGTCCGTAGCTTAACAAAAGAACAATAATTTCATGTACACACTAACATCTAGTGGGAGTAGGGACCTGCCCAGGTACAAAACATAGCAAACCAGTCGTTAGGCCACGGTCGGTCAAACTAATTTCGCATTTAGCGAGCCAGTAGTGGTTGATTACCGCCTGTAAGGGGGGGAACTATAAAGGATGTGTTACACAAACCCTTTATTAACCTCACGTAATAACAAAATAAATCATACCTTTTTTTATTTGGGTCTTAATGAAAAAAAAAGTTTCGGTAGATTTTTATGAAACACGTGTATTGAGCAATTGTCTGAAAATAACTCAGCCAATTTCGATAAATGCAGAAAACCTGTGTTTGTTAGAAAGAGGGATGGACAAAGGCACATTTTTGCCGAAACCGGTTGGCATGTTTTTATTAATTATAGTAATACACACAATTATTAATTTCAAATATGTACTTATATATAGAGATCTACAAATTAAATACAAAACCCATCAGCAGAGAGCTACGCATAATTAACATACCACCCACTCATCAAAATATCTCATCTTTATAATACCGAGAGGATAGGCAGCCAATCATCTCGCTCTTGACACACATTCTTCCGAAAGCGTTTTTTTTTGTACAAGTGGCGAGTTAACTGTGGAAGCATGAACGGCACGCGTCCGTGGCGCGTCCCTCGGGGCGCATTGGCTGATGGATGTTGCTGCCCGCCGCGGTCCTATGGGCCAACTACTTTGTTTCATATTTTTGATTAGTTTTGAACGGAACTTCTGTTTTTTCCCTTATATTACTCAAGTTAAGGCGGTAGGTAAGGTCGTGTTGAAAAATCGTTACAACCCGAATAACTTTTAAAAATATGCATCAGTAAACAAAAAATACGTTTTAAAGATAAATACATATGTTCATAAAACGTATGCAAATATATGAACTTAAGTTGTTTTATTTGTAAGACGTTAACTTTAAAACAATTCACCCGTCTGATATGTTACAATATTCTTTCGCAAGCAATAATTGAAAGAGAACAGAATATGGTTCATCATTTTATATTGGGCTTCTCATGGCTTATTTGGACCTAATATTATTTATTCAGTTTCTATTTCCAAATAAAGCATAATTTAAAAAACATGATGTAATCTCGACATATTATGCAAAAAAATGTTGTTTTTTTTAACATTTATAATTTTGAAACCGTAAATTCGTGGTGGAATTCGATTGAAATGTGTATTTATGATTAAAAACCTTTCTAAGTTGGTTTATAAACAAGTTTAATGTGTTATACAAGTTTCAACTCATAAATACACATTGCTGGTTTTTTTTAAATCGCTTTCTCCGTAATTTTTAAATCGCAATGAATCACCACCATTTTGATTGCACAAATGGTTGAATGTATAATATATCGATATATTTGAGACAACAATCTCCACAAAATTAATTTTTATTTCTAAAATTTAGATAATACGTATGATTGACTATGCATCATTATTTCGACATGATCGCTTCAAATATTAATCAATTTATTATAATATAAGTAACTGTAGAAAATAAGACTCGGCGTATAATAAGGCAATATTCTCAATACGACAACATATTGTGAGTGAAGTCCAGACGTTGGTGGCAGTGAATTGTGTCTCTTTGTTTTATAAAACTACGCCGCAAAAAACGAGTAGCTATTTTCGGATGGTTTTTTTTTAAATTTCATTGAGTTTTGTTTTTACGGAGAAAAATGCTTTAATTGATTTCGTATTTTATATGAAAATAGTTCTGATCTAACTTAGTCGATGGCGGTTAAAGGCTGATTCACACCAACGTCCGGATCCGCTCAGTGCCGATATTGTTCCGCAAGAGAGCTTATTGATATGGTATGAATATCAATCAAGGAGTATGTGCCAAGAAAAAGTTGTATGGCAGTATATCCTTCTGCCCACCCTTGTGATATTTAACTACTTATTTAGTTAAATAATTATTTTGAAGTGTAAAAATACTTACAACGCAGATTTTTTTTTTAAACCATTCTTTTATCACTAAATAATATTTTTAATAAATAATAAAAATATTATTTAGTGATAAAAAAATGGTTTTTGATTAAAAAAAATCTGCGATGTTAGTATTTTTTGAATTCAAAATAATTATTTAACTAAGTAGTTAAATATCACAAGGGTGGGCAGAAGGATATACTGCCACACAACTTTGTCTTGGCACATACTCCTTGATCGACATTCATACCATATCAATAAGCTCTCATGCGGAACAATATCGGCACTGAGCGGATCCGGACGTTGGTGTGAATCAGCCTTAATAAGGTACAGTAGATTTGTTGGTGGACCTTATTAAACTGTCATATTCACTTTTGTTGCTAAATGATCTTCATAAATCTCCAAGGAGTCTTCGGACTGAGAAGACTGAAGTACTAGAATCTGCCTCATGCTCGAGTTTTCATAAGCTCACAACATTCAGTACTTTGATAAAGTCGAAAAGCTTTATGAGAAGTTGAGCATTAAGAATCGTCCAGCATGCCTCTTTAACATGGATGAAAAGAAATCCAAAGAAGAGAAGGTTGCTGAAATGAGGAAAAAAATATCAAATATTAGTTTCCATGTCAAAGTGCCGAATATTTGTCTATTTCTTTGTCAAACATTAAATTTTGTGCGTGGGTTTTATTATCCTGCTGTGGTTTAATGAGGCGCACATGTGATGTTTTTTTAATACTCTGTAAAAAAATAATTACTTAACTGTTATTTAATGTTTTTTTATTAGTAATCAAACAAACTGTAAAATGAGCATTATGGTTTCAAGTAATTCTAACAATGTCGTACCAATTCAATTTGTAATAAAGGTGATTTTTATTTGTATCCGGTATTTTATTAACATTTCAACATAAAATAATCTTTTCAAAGTTGACAATGCAACGACATATTTGTTTGTCTTTAATTTTATACCCGTCATATAATATTATATGGTCGTTGAATGTTGTAATTTGAGATCACTTTTATTATATCAGTGCTTCGTGTCATCTTTTCCACACCGGTTTCGGATTTCATCTCCTACGTTAACCCGCCTTCTTTGATTTTGTTGATGTTCTTAGAAACCGCAGTATAACTTTGCATTGAAAGGCTGAGCAGTTTGACGCGCTCCGTTGCAAAGTGGTAGAAACTTTGATCCTGGCACGAGATATCACGGATTCATAAATCATAAATTCCATATTGAAAATTAAAATATCTTATAATTTGTATGAAAGATAATCTTTCGATCAAATTCAAATCAAACTGGTAGGTATTATTATTACCATTCAGTCTATTTGCTTGAAATGGCTTTTATCTGTTCTTAGTGATTAGATCTGAACAGCCAGACACTTCCCAACTTAAGTCTTCCCCATCTCTTTCCCCTTACCACCTCCTCCTGCCTCACAACAAATCTTAGATATGTTAGACATTGTGCGTTATTCACATAAAAATGGTTTTAGTTGTGTTTTGTAATAAGATCTGATAATTCATTACGACCCCTTTCTATTTTCTGTATAATTTCGCCTCACAACATTACCCAAGTGACCAGACAAGTCCCACTTGCTCAGGGGAGTTTAATTTCGAAAATTTAAAAAAATCGCCTCCTGTAAAAAACTCATCATTTGTTCAAAACCATTTCACCATTTAACTACAAATCAAACAATTTACTATGGTAAATAAATTACTGTAACTGGTGTTAAAATTGTCGTCATTCGAGAGAGCAAATATGTCTAAGACTACGTCTATGCAGATATCACACTTTCGATTTCGTTAAAACTCTCTCATCACCAACGCAGCGAAATCGAAACGAATAAACGTTTTCAATGTTAATGATTCGTTGCATATTTCAAAGCGGTTTTTCATCGTAATGTAGAAGAAATGTTGATATGTATTGGTCAAAGAATTTTGATCTGTTGACTAGATGGATATGTCAACAAAATAAAAAGTTTATTTATTTTTCATATTTTGAACCAAGGGACTTACGTATCTACCTCAAATGGAGAATTTAAATATGTACTAAAATGCAGTAATATCTAGTATTCTAAAACATGTCTTCGGAGTGGTAGTTGTAAAATTTAATAGACCATTAATGTGCACCATTATGTATTATCAATATTTTCTCCGTGGATTTTTGATGTAAATTTTATATAAATACTTTAAGTCACACATCAATGAACTATTATGATTAATTATTAGGTAGGATTATATATATCTTTGCGTGAAAAATGAAACTGATTACACATTGATAGTATATTTCCATACAAATGATATGTGAAAAACCACCATTAAGAATCGAAACGTTGCTTAAAATAGCTTTAGCCGTGTTAGGTGACCAAATCTGAATAGCCAGGTACTTCCCAATCTTCCTATTCCCCGTCTCCTTCTCTTCCCTACTACCTTCAGACTCACAACATACCCTTATATTCTCACTGAATCTAGAGAGTTGGGAGCAGTTGGGACTCTTGTGCGGTATTAACTATTAAAAAATAATTGAAAAGTATTGATATTTTATCATTTGATTTTGAATAATCCTGAACTATTGAACTAATGTCAGAGTTTTTTTTATATTACGGTGTAATTTATTTGGCTTTGTTTTAGATTTAAGATTATATACAGGAATGGTAGACTATCGCCCTGGTCCAGCATTCAGAATTGAAACGTTATTGAAACTGTTTTAGCCGTGTTTGGTGATGAGAACTGAATAGCCAGGTACTTTCCAACCTTACTCTTCCTCATCTCCTTTCCCTCCTCACTACCCAATACCTTCAACCTCACAACATACACCAATTAAGAATGTCATAGTCTCATTGACTCCATACAGCTGGTAGCAGTTGGGACTCTTGTGTCTTTACTTTTAAAATAAGTATATACATGGCCTGTTCAAAAGAAAAGTTGAATTTTGAATTTTCTCGGGCTGTGTACATTCGATTATCGATTTTTTTTGTTATGTTGGTACACATATGTTTATCATATTTTAGCATTATCTGCCATTTTGGATTGGTGGTTTGTTTTTGTCAACTGGAAAGGTTATTCACGTTTTTGTGTGTTCTTTGATTTTTTACTTTTGAAAAAAATGGATCAAATAATAAAATCCATGATTTATTTTTCCACAACTCCAGGACGTTCATCGTCATTAACATCTTATCGGCCTTCTGTAAAGCGCTTGTACCATTTATAAACACTTTTTTGAGACAAAGTTTAAGTGCACTTTAAGTTGGAGCACTTTATTCCATTTTTAACGCAAAATTTAATACATATTCTTTGATCCATTTTTTTTCAAAAGTAAAAAATCGAAGAACACACAAAAAACGTGACTAACTTTTCCAGTTGTCAAAAACAAACCACTAATCCAAAATGGCTGATAATGCTAACATATGATACGCATACGAGTGTGTGTACCAACATAACAAAAAAAAACGATAATCGAATGTACACAGCCTGCGAAAATTCAAAATTCACCTTTTCTTTTGAACAGGCCTCGTATATATTAAAAACAAATCCAGATAATACTGATTACAAAAGGATCTAACGTTTTCGCAGGCACTTTTTATTTTATTTTTGATAGTTTTAGATGTTTTTTCATTTTCGTGCTGTATCTCTTTACTGTACACAAATCTCTTTCGTCACTGAATTAACCTTAGCCATTTATAAAACTTCCCATGCATGCAATGCGTCACAATAACGCTTACAATATTTCAACTCCACCCACTGGTATTTGACTTATTCGACTTGTATATTTCAATCTCTTTGAGTTATTTAAATCTATTAAAGTACCACATACACCTTTGGGTGTCGGTTGTCCTCTCTAAGTCATATTTCACACGAAACGACCACGATAATCATAATATAACGGTTCGAATCGTATGTCGTAAACTGTGATTCACACCAACGTCCGGTTCCGCTCAGTGCCGATATTGTTCCGCAAGTCATATGAATATCACACAAAACGACCCCACGATACTTATTTAGTTAAATAATTATTTTGAACTGTAAAAATACGCAGATTTTTTTTTTAAACCATTTTTTTATCACTAAATAATATTTATAATAATCAATAATTAATAAAAATATTATTTAGTGATAAAAAAATGGTTTTTGATTAAAAAAAAATCTGCGATGTTAGTATTTTTTACACTTCAAAAATAATTATTTAACTAAATAAGTAGTTAAATATTACAAGGGTGGGTAGAGGCCACACAAATTTGTCTTGGCACATACTCCTTGATTGATATTCATACCATATCAATAAGTTTTCTTGCGGAACAATATCGGCACTGAGCGGAACCGGACGTTGGTGTGAATCAGACTTTAAGCGGCTTAATGCCTTGGTGCCGGTACTTTAGGAGAAAAATAATAATTATTGATGACTTGATTGAATGGCGCGAGAGATTAATGAAATTAGTTTATGTGATTTTGACACGCGACCGTAAAATAAACACAGTTTTAAAACCAATGAAAACATCGCGTTCTTCGTGGTCAGCCGCCCACTAGCGTAGCTCTGTGAAAACCGTTTAATTCCATAGGTGTGAAAAATGCAAGAGCGCATAGATTATTTTCTTAATATTCTCATTCAGAAAATAAGTCTAAACGGGTTTTTACCAGGTGGCTACTAAAAAACTCTTAATGTTTATCTTTGTTAAATTTCTAATTTCTTCTCTAATTATTACTTTTATGTAAATTTTTTAAAATAATTTACTTTTGAAAGGCAGTTATAATAGATTTTCACCATCTCGGAGCTCCAACTCTTCGTCCGCCCGAAAATCAATGAGTCGTTATTTTCAATCATTTAACGACGGTCTCCGTGGTCGAGTGGTTAATATGCTTGACTAATAATCGTGAAGAAGGGGTTGCTGGTTCAAACCCCGGCGTGCGCAAATAAATTATTTCACATTTAACTTAAATTTAAAAAAATATACGAGGGTAGTTTGAAAAGTTTCCGGCCTCATCCACATAAAGTAACTAGAAAAAAAAATTTTTCGCCGTCCGATAGATGGCCTTTAAATATGTACACCGCAAAAAATTCAAGTCATTTAATCATCACTTTGTCTATGGCACTCTTTCAAAGTTGACGGCCTTCTTTTACAATGGTCCAAAATTGGCCGAGTACAAACGTGGCCGTGCAAGCATTTTAGACGAGGAACGTCACGGGCGCCCGAAAATCGCTACAACTGACGGAATGGACGATTTCATCGATTGACATCGAAGATCATCGATTGACTGTTGAGGATATTGTTGGGGCTTGTGGGATATCATCTGAATAGGTGCACAAGATTTTACATCTAGATTTAGATATGAGAAAATTATCCGCGCGCTGGCTGCCGCGTTCGTTGACCATCGACCAAAAGCGCATACGGACTGAGATTCGTCGCGCGAGTGTCTTAGCCTGTATCAAAAAATCCAGCGGATTTTTCACGGTGAATGATAACCGTCGATTAAACCTGGGTGCAATACCATCATCCGCCTGTGACCAAACAGCAGTAAATGCAGTGAATTGCGGTGGGGGAGCCAACTCCGAAGAAGGCAAAGGTCGTTCTCTATGCAGGAAAAGTGATGGCGACATTTTTTTGGGATAGCCGTGGAATAATTTTTATCGATTACATTGGAAAGGGTAAAACAATCAACGGACAGTACTAAGATGCATTGCTGGATAAACTGAAGGCCACAATTAAGAAAAATCGGCCACATTTGACCAAGAATAAAATCCTGTTTCACCAAGATAACGCTCGGGTTCAGACGTGCATGGTCACAATGTCAAAATCGAACGAATTGAAGTTTTAATTGCTTTCGCACCCACCCTATTCGCCAGACCTAGCTCTCAGCGACTTTTTACTGTTTCCTAATTTGAAAAAAAAAAACTCGAGGAAAATAAATATAAGTCAAATAATGGTTTCCTCTCCTCTAGTGTAAACTTCTCAAAATGACGCTTAAGCCTTTCAGCCCTTTCCGGCGAAGATATGGCGTTCGCTGTGAATGGCGGAAAAAAATCCTGGTGCCGATTGTTTCACTCCCTTGTCAACGTCTCTTCGTCCAGTGTTCGTAATGGGATTCATAGAAAAGGTTTTTAGATCTTATAAGTTCCTACGTACAACACTCATATTCCGTTTATAATAGATTCCTCTCATTATTTGAAATAAGTATTACAGAAGCAAGTTGAGTTGACAAAGCAACTGGCGGCTCCCCCTATTAATTCATAAAATTACAACTCTGTGAGCTACCAGCCCGGAAGATCTGTCTATAGATATCGCGATACCAGTCGCTATCTATCTCGCGAATACCAACCAGTTTCCTTGTCCGACCGCTGATTGATATCTTTCTTGAATACGACTACCGGATTCCTTGGACTATATTGAAGTAATAATCATAGAGGACGTTTCCAAATATTAATTATTTGATATTCGTAAAAAGCATTTACTTTGTGGCTTGCCATATTTATAAATAGAACACATACACTTTGTTTATAACCACTTTAAAAAAAAAAGTGGTTATAAACAAAGTGTATGTGTTCTATTTATTAATTATTTGCCTTATTCCAAGCGCCTTGTGTTATATACACATTGTTAATTAGCTACTCTTAAATATAATAAATGTCGTGATTCTCATTTTAAATGTTACGTGTTTAAAAAACTGTTTCTTGAAGGTTTGAATTTGTAAGACGATTTTTGGGCTATTTTTAATGATGCAATAAAAAATCTCTTTTGCAATATTTTTTAAAAAGTATATAATGTAATTTTTTTTAATGTAATATTGGTTTTTCTTTCCTTTTTTGTTATTTTTAAATAAATCTTAATCTAAATCAAACCTGGGTACTACGTTAATAATATATATATTCAACTGCACTGAATCTATAATAGCATACCTCTTTCAAAAATATTACTCTTAATTTATTGCATTATAATATTTCTATTAACTTACTTATGTTTTTGGTGCTAATCATTTACTCTATGTTATTTTTATGTCACTATTATTTATTGTTATTTATTAAACAGTTATGTAAAAGCCCATAAGGGCGTATATAATCAAATAAATATAATCTTTCGATCAACCAATAAAAAAAAAATAAGGAATGAAGAATACCTTTGTATCGTTTTCAGTGTTTTCGTAGGGGCTTAATAATATTTCCACTGACTCTCTCTCTCCGCTCAAGTGACAATAAAACCTAGAATTTTAAACCAGCCACTGTTTCATCATTCACATTTCTCCTCACAGTGAATAAAACAGAAATTCTGTTGACAAAACAAAAACTCTGGAATTTATGGATTAATGCAAAATATTTTCAGCTCGCAATGTCATTTTCATCGTGAAAATGGAGCTTTGAAATATTCAGCTTACTGAAAAAATATTGTGTTCGAGCAGTCCTCGACCTCTCCAAAATAAATTATAATTTTCTATTGTAAAAGTAAGCATTCACACAAGCAAATAAAAATATAAAATAAATCGGTTGAAGTGCATACCGAACAAACATATTTCGAACTTCAAATAATAATATAAACTACATTAATGCCATTCGTTAATCCGTATCCCCATTTACATAATCAAAAGCCTATCCCGATCTGAGATTGTAGTGTTCCATGTTTTGGTACGAAATCAACAGCTCCTTAATTTGTCCGTAATAAGTAACGACCGTCCGATGGTAACGACTCGTTAATAGTTCCCGCGAGTTCGTATGTAAATGTAAACGCCTCCCCACGGGGGTCCCATCGCCCAATAGAGACGTATTGTCCACTTTTTATTTTATTTTTCGGACAGTACCTGCCGAAAGCATTTCTACCTTATTTTGTAGATTAAATGAGGCATTGTAGACTGTATTATTTGAATTTCTTGACTTAGTTAGCTTTTATGGTGTTGAATTGATGCCACCTTTATTATCAGAGTAATAAGTAGACATCGGATTATATCCATAGGCATATGCAAAATGCATATTTAAGTCTTTTTCTCCCCCCCTCCTCCCTCTGTATTTTGTATAAAATTATTTTCAATTGGCCAACGTGATTATCAATTACTTAAATAGGAACAAAGAGACAAAAATAAATAGCTGCAGACGGACCTGAGCCGAGATGAGAATGACAGATGATTTAGGGTGTAAATTTCAAATCTACTTTTTTCCAATAATTTTTCTCAATTTTTTTGTTTTTAATTTTTTTTTTACATATTTAATACATTCTATTACAGAAATATTAGGCAATTTCAAAGCCTATCATTGATATTCAGGAAAATTAAATCAATTTAAAATCTTCATCCAAAAATCCAAAAGATATCCTTATTTGGAAAAAAATCCCCTGATACAAATGTTGTCTTCTTAACTCATTTGTTCCATCAACCAAAAAAGCGCGGTTGCGCATGGTTACCACAAGCTACTGTAGCAATTCAATAAACTCAGGTTATCTTGCGAAATTTGACGACTAATTTATGGCCCCCATATCGGGCACATCGAACAGGGTACCGCCCGTGTTTAGAATCCCGGGTCAAAGCGCGACGGGGGCCCTGTTTCTCGCTTCAAATTAAATATACATTTTATTTTATTCCGACATTCCAGGTCAGTTAATGCCCACATATTTATATGAAACTATTCGTGGATTGAAGTATGTAACTGCCCAAGTTTGAGTATTCCTTTAGAACAGCGGTTGGAAACCTCCGGCCCGCAATAAGATTTGGTCCGGCTCGCGACAACCCCGCAAACAACTCCGGACTCGACATTTATTTGCATCTTTGACAATGCGATTTTTATCAGAATTTTTTGATTTCACTTAAGTCAAGATTTCGATGGTGGGAGGGAGGGAGGGGGGGGTTCATTAGAATCAGCGTTGCCTTAATCAGCTTAATTTCACCACGTTTGTCCCCGTGACTCGAATACCCGAATTTTATGTGGATAGTATTAGTAATTTGAACATTTTCATTAAATTTTAATTTACGAGTATCGTAATAAAACGAAAAGTTTAATAAGTAAATTTTAAACATATATATGTTTCCAACATATAAAGCCAAAAAAATAAAAATGGATGCTTTCTATCCACGACTCCATCTATGTTTGCAATTGTGTTCGGATAGAATTTATGATATATTGAGACCTCCTGATAATTTAGTCTCTTGAAATCATTTTGATTTATATATTTAGCCATTGTTAGTGCATTGTTGTCATACTAAACTACAATATTCTATAATGCGGCGAAGCATCCAGAAAATTTCTATATTTGTTCCGCCTCACGGAAATCGCACGTATACGGCGGAGGACTGTACAAACCAGTAGAACACATTAACCGGTGCCTATGTAATTGATTCCCTCAGAGTATTAAAGAAAACACCAAGTAAGCGCTGTAACTGCGAGCATCCATTATTTTCATTGATCCACGACAAAAAGTATCCACACAGAATTCATAATAGCCTATTCTGTAACGTATAATGCATTCCCAGAATATCTTTTTAGAAGTTATGGCAATGGGCGAGCCTTTTCAGGAGATTTAAGACATCTTCCTGCAGTAACTTCAGAATTTCTCCAGCTTAGTTCCAAGAAGTATGCGTACATTATTATTGTTTTCCTATGGTACAACGTTGTCATAGAATCTTTGACAACATGTCAACATCACATATTATAATATCAGTTCACCTAATGTTATAGAGAAAGTAACAATGACCTCTGCGTAACTAACTCTGCGTAGTACAGCGCAATTAACTTAACTAATCATCGATAAAAAAATAGAATCAGAATATAAAAACAAAGCGAAGTAGAAATTTTGTGAATATTCGTTACGCTTATGTTTTTATAACCAACGTTTTCCTAATTAAATATTAGTAAATATTTGTGAAACGGTGCACCAGTGATCATGAAATTCCATGTAAATTATTGCTTATTGTACTGGTAGTTAAGATCTGAACAACTAGGTTTGCACGACGTAAACTGTGACATGGATTCTCATTTTAAACATGATGCAACGTGTTGATAACATACATTAATTATTATTTCCGAAAAATAAAATCGCGTCAATAGGTATTCTGACTACGTTAACAATACATAAAATGGAACGTAAATACTATTACTAGGCTAATTCCGATTTAAAAAAAAAACTAGCATTGAATGATGTTTAATTGATGTCCAAAAAACCGAAAATGACTTTTAATATGGCTTATTCAATGATTTGCTATAAACGCTTTATTAGTACTCGTAACTGCCCGGCTTCGCACAGGTTTCAATACACTTTTCGAACTGTTTTTTTTTCTCAAACAAAATATGGAACAAACATTATCTTATTTTTTCACGGTTAAATTAACATTTGAATCTTCATAGCTCATGGTGCAAATAATGTTGCTAGGTAAAAAAAAGTTTAAAAAACCTGGAAAATCGGATGTAGAAATTTGGGGAAATTTCTTGACCTCAGAGCTCACCGTCCGGAAGTTTTCACTAAGTTAAGCCTAATTCAAACCAACGTCCGGTTCTGCTCAGTGCCGATATTGTTCCGCAAGAAAACTTATTGATATGCTATGAATATCAATCAAGGAGTATGTGCCAAGACAAATTTGTGTGGCAGTATATCATTCTGCCCACCCTTGTGATATTTAACTACTTATTTAGTTGAATAATTATTTTGAAGTGTAAAAATACTAACATCGCAGTTTTTTTTTATCAAAAACCATTTTTTTATAACTAAATAATATTTTTATTAATTATTAATTATTTAAATAAAAATATTTTTATTAATTATTAATAATTTAAAATATTATTTAGTGATAAAAAAATGGTTTAAAAAAATAAAAATCTGCGTTGTAAGTATTTTTACACTTCAAAATAATTATTTAACTAAATAAGGATATACTGCCACACAAATTTGTCTTGGAACACACTCCTTGATTGATATTCATACCATATCAATAAGTTCTCTTGCGGAACAATATCGGCACTGAGCAGAACTGGACGTTGGTTTGAATCAGGCTTTAAGCTTTCTAATATAAATAAAGAGTTAAGCCATTTTCATGATTTTCTACCTTCCTAGACGGGGTCATGAAATGCAAATCATGTTTGATTCAATACCAGCTTGATTTTGTTTGTTCAATGGCTCAATTTCATCTCATAATATAATGTAGACACGGTTTCGTCATTAAGATGACAAGATGTACCGGAAGCGAGAGGCAAGGAGCTAACAGCTTGAGACAATGGATCTGTTGACATAACCGCTGCCGCATTCTCTATAAGGTGATGATCTCATCTTATTTCGCCGAATCATTTTGTATTATTTCTCAATCTTCCATTTTAGTAGTGCTTAATTTGAATTTAAATAATGTTTTGATATTTTAAAATTCATAATTATTGTGGTTTTTCATCGGCAAGCAGGAGGTAGCGGTAGAGTTATGACATAAATTACTGGAACCAAGCGTGAGCTGTCTGATTCTTTTGTTACTAACGACCAACTGGGCGTTTACGTTTGATTTTATTGCGGACCATAATATGCATTATTTATGTACGTATATATTATTATTTTAATTTTACATGATTTCACAAGAGTTCCAACCCGTTGCCAGTAAGGTACTCCCATTTGGGGGGGGGGGAAGGTTGAGATTCAGAATCTGGCTCTAGATTTGGTCGCCTAACATGTTGAAAACTATTTAAAACAACATTTTGATTTTGAGAGATCTTTCACCAGGTTGATACTGAGAGTATCGATATTAGTATATCTAAACAAAATTCGTTTATGTATTTGTTTTTACCGTGCCCGTCCCACTAGGGATATTCTGCTTTAAAACCGGCAAGTCAATATATATATATTTTTCAATCATCAACTTATTCAATAAAATTTGCATAGTAATCAGAAGTATATAGTAAAGAGTTAATTAAGAGTGATATTCAAGTTCACTTTATAAAATAATAATACATAATAAATGAAACTGGTTTCCATATGCCAACGCTGGGTTTTGAACCTAAAACCACTGGGTTCAGAATCAAGGAGCTTACCGCTTTTTTTCCAAAAAGTTCAATTAAAATTGTAGTTGCAAAAGGACAAAGATGTTTTTGAAAAAATCATTGTCAAATTACTCACATTCATGGCACGTGTACCGATGCACGCCACTATGTGTATGAGAGCCTATCGTGCGAAAGAGACAAGGTCATATGATCGCTTCTTGGTAGAAAATTATAAAAGTAAGTACTCACGTAGAGCGATGTTTGATCGCTTAGCAAAGCTTGGTTAGTAAAGCGAGAGCAGTTGTTTTCTGTCGTGCTTTAGAATTATGATCTTAATATTTAAAATGAACTATAAACAATTTTGAGAACTGTACAGTGCCAAGACAAAAAAAGACGTTTCATAATATTTTATACTTAATTAGAAAATTTGTCACGTTTTACCTGACCGTGTCTAACTCGTAGTGTATAAATTAATTCGCACCAATATATGAAAGCAATTTAATGGTAACTTGTCATGTTAAAATGAATATGAAAAGTCTATGTGTATGAATAAAGCTAAGAATCGCCATTAAATTGAGCATTCAGGAAACCAGAAATGAGGAACATGTTAATCCCCGGATCGGCCATTATAACTTATTGCATCAGGATGATCTTTATATCTTGTATGCGAGATATTATATCATAAGCGGGCCCTTTCAGACGACGAGGAAAGAGCTAAAGAGGATAAGACATGGTATTAGTCGTTTGGAACACTTTATTGTGTTTTTTTTTAGAAAAGTAAATGAGTACTTTACCAAAGTTTGTGGAATGTTGTGAAAACTGCATTCAACGAATTGAATTGAATGAGAAATAAAATGTTTTCCTCATCATTCGCCGTCTGGCGTTCGGATTTAAGCAAAGGTTTTCCTCAGCCTTCTCCTTACCATTTCCTATTAAAGGATCGCTAACATACGACAATCTTCACGCTTCAGACTGCCATACAAGACGGCTCAACCGAAATGCACTCGTACCAGTCACGTTTTAGCTATGAGTTTTAAAGCCTTTGTGGTGCAGTATTTTCCTTTACCTCGTATTTTCACTTCCGTGGCCGAGTGGTTAAGATGATTGACTATGAATCCAAAGGTCGCGGGTTCAAATCCCGGCGTCGTATAGTATATTTGCGGCACGTTCCAGAGTGGTAATTATTTTAAGTATCGCCCCGGTGAAAGACCACCATTCAGAATCGAAACGTTTCTTCAAATGGTTTTTAGCCGTGTTTGGTGACCAGATTTGAATAGCCAAGTATTTCCCAACCTTCCTCTTCTCCATCTCCGTCCACACCCTACCACCATTAGGCTTACAACATACCCTTATTGGGAAGACTATATCCGGCTGGCTTCAGACGGTTAGGAGCAGTTGAGACTGCTGTGCGGTATTAAAAAACTATTAACTAACTTAATCTTGCAAGCATCAGTCGTCCTGATGTTGGTAACATATCTATTTAGATAGCCAACGGACTTTTATGATACCTTGCATATTTTCCAATGTTTGGCCATTCGAGGAAGAACGCGTACGAACGTCACCCTTTGTGTACAGAGTAATTTGATCATTTCAAAAGCTTCTTCGTGTCCAGGTTTCAATGTCATACAGAAAACATAACATTACACCATATTGATTATAAATATCTCCAGTTTTGCCGATTATTGCTAACACTCACCCATCCAAAGGGGGCAGTTGGCGCTTGTTAGCCCATCATATGGTTTTCTACTTGTTAGCAATGACACCAAATAATTACTTCAGAGTGATTAATACTCGAATTACTTTTATGATAGCACTAAATGAAGTTTTTTTTTCATATGAATTATCATCCTTATCTGCAACCTCCACTTCCCATTAATCCTCCATCCCCTTGAAGAAATTCATTCCCTTGCTATCATTAATAATAACGGCGCGGTGTATCCAGATTAATTACCGGCGAGGTCTCAGGCTGACCTTGCGAGCTGTTCTCCCATGTCTCCGGGGCCTGATCTCTCAATAATTACTACCTGGGAAACTGCAGAGTTACCTGTTGACTCTGACCCCGACTAGAATGCGGATGCAGTGGGTGATCTAGAGGGTCTTCTGAATGTTCTGCCCCTCCATGTAATGGGATAGATGTGATGGCTTGCATTTGTGGAGCAAATTATTAATAGGACACTACAGTACGTTAGTAATATTATATGCCTTAATCGCAATTCCCAAAAGCATTGTCGCGCCGTCTGATATTTTTTTTTATGAATCAAGTAACTAATCTTATATACATACATCAACGCCGCTACAATTCTTGGAGTGTCCTGGCCGTTTTTAACCCTTTAATCCTTGGACATAGATTAAGCGGACTTACAGGAAAAAATCACCTGGTAAATATTTGTGCCATTAGGCAATAAAAATAATAAAGCGTGTATAATTGTTTATTTTTTAAACCCCTACAATTTTGACAGATAATGACACTATAATACTCATTGAAATAATAATATACAAAAACTAACACATTTGAATCCATTATCACAATGATTATGTTTTCATACAAGCAATCAACTAACTCGACTAACCATGTGACAGCTCAATGTAAAACTGGTTCCCCTGTATAATAAATAAGCAATAAAAACTGGTCTACGTACAAAACACTGTCCAATAATGTATTTACAAACAGGAATAACATGTCAAACATTGATTTTGGTATAGAAGATACATGAAGTTTTATAGACAGCTACAAATAAGTACCGCCAAGGAGCAAAGGGTTGAGAAACCCCTCCACTTCTGTCGGACTTCTGTCGTTCCTTTCCAGTTCCTTATACCTAAGGAAACAACTCTGTCTAAAACGGTAGGTTAAAATGAATATATAACCATATGCCAACCGGTTTCGGCTCTACCTGAACCTTCTTCAGGGTTGAACAAATATGTATTGTAAATACAAATATTTTCAACCCTGAAGAAGGTTCGGGTAGAGCCGAAACCGGTTGGTATATGTATCTATTAAAGTGGTGTCAAAACAAAATTACTTTTATTTCAAATTTAATTATGTCTTACCACAAAGTGAGTGCTTCATGTCATAACCATATGCCTTCACATTTACCTATCTCACTTGTTTCTTGTTTTGTCATTTCTCGCTTGGTTCTTTTTGAGGTTCCGAAAAACCCATCGATTTAATTAAAATCATTGTTTGACTTCAGCTTGCTTGTCAATATAAAAAATAGTCGAGGTTTAAGTATGAAATTCATGAATCGCGTTTTGAAGTTTTTTTTCTCTTTGAAATTGGTATTATTTAGCCCGGCAAAAAAAGATCACGATTTTGGTAAAATTGCCAATAAATTACCGAAAAGCGAACAATATCTCAGCCTGGGAGTCATACTTTACACGATGGTTGGCAGTTATGACCATATTTTATCCTCGGTAATTTTCTTTCATTAAAAAAACGTTGCTAACATCTTTATAAAAATCCGATGAAATGAATGAAACTGCTCAAATGAAAACCGTATCAACCGGAAAATTCTTAAAATATATTTTTTTTACTCGACTGTAATATTTCCTAGTACCATTTAACTTCCTAGAGTCTCTTCAAAACCCAGGTTCACTTTTTCCTTCCACACAGTATCCTCATAGATAAAATTCCATCTGTTTGTAGTTATTATAAAAATAAACCACTGCTTCCAATCCAAAACCTAAATATTGACTTATTTTGTTAAATGTGAAATGTTTTAATGTTTTAATGGCAGATTAGGTAAGCGTTTCAACTAAACAAAGCGTAGCTTAGCCTTAGTATGGTGTATTTAGGAATCCAGCTTCTTTCTCACATCCAACAAAAAGTACTCAAATAATGACCTTCACGTGAAACAATAGAAAATCATTAAAAATCCATGTTTTTTTTCCTAAAATTAAAATTACAACACCATTAATGTGTACAATTTCTTGCTCAAAATCAAGAAATCTTATTATACTACTTTGTTGTACTAATATTTTTATCGAGCACCGAGGTATGGATTGATGATGGTTTTTAATTCGCCCCTAATTGCAGATATCCTGTGGTTTTCTCTGAATCGAGCCCTAGGCACTCTCAACGTAATAACACCTCGTGTTTTTCTATGATTTTTTTTAACCTTTTTTAACGCGGTGTCATTGTTGTTCGCTTCAATAACAGATGGGAACAAAGAACTCCATTCCAACCAAGACACCGACCGTCATTAGAAACAAGGGCGCCAATAAAATAATAAATAAGGAATCATTGAAATTATCCTATGCGCGATATGAATAGATATATTTTATATGAATTTTATACTTTTGTTGTCATTGATATTAATGATTTCGATATTATTTTCTACCTATGCTAAGTATTTACCAATACGGGTTACGCGGACACGCGACGAAACATGCATAAGATTTACTTACATACAAAAAATCAAGCACCCAAAATTCTGTGGCATGAAGAGGTACGTATATGTCACAATTCTTCACTTGTTCAGGAGAGGCACAATTAATTTAACCACCTTTATTTCTTAAAATAAGACGATGTATTTATAAATTATATATACACAAAATGTTATGCCCGAGTTGTATCTCTTTACCCGACCTTCCTTTAAAAGTAGAGCTGCATTCTTAATTCATTTTCGGATATTTCTTGACATATCTCTTCACCTAAATGCCACAGAATTTTGTCCTAGAATGTCCCAGCGCTTGCAACTTTACAGTGATATTAAAGTGAGAAATCACATATTCCAATTAATTACATTTATACGAAATTCCAGTATCATCACAATTCTTTTATTATATAACACAATTTGTTTAAACATAATAATAATCATATTACGAGGAACGTAATATACAAGACTCCCTAATAATTAATAATCCGCCCATCGTGGTTTTGACATCTACGTGACTGGTACGAGTGCAATTCAGCATAGTTGTTACGGACTGCAGTCTGCAAGGTAATCTGCCCTAATGAGAACCAACCTCCGATAGGAGAGGGCACCAGAATAAAAAGAGATTATAAAATAAATTAGAAAGTCTGTAATAAAAAACAGATTGTCAGGAAAATCTTAATTTATAACCTTATGTAGAACTACCATTTAGAATTGTTGTTTGAAATGGCTTTAGGTAGCTATCCAACCTTCACTTTGTCTTACAAAATTTCCCGAATGGGGACGTCATAATTTCTCTAGATCTTCTGAATCTTGAGCGATATCATGAAAAATATTAAAACACAACATAATATTCAATTTATGAGGAATTTATTTAGTGCTGCCTTATTGTAGATATACCGCTCCACTGGCAACATTGTCAGGGTTGCAATCAAGTGTGTTAAAGTGCCAGTCATCTTATTTTGAAATCTTGCTCCTTGTTCAATAATTCTGTATTTTATTATAAACCTTTTTCGGCACTTAACAATAATGAGAGCGTGTGAATCGGTTATGATCGAAATTACGAAAAGTGAGAACTAGAGGCTAGCCCGTTTTAAGACATCGAAAACACTCAAATGTTACTAAATAAAAATTTTATTTTTATTTGATATGTGAATACCAGACATAAGTGGTTACCGGTACCAATCGGACCATAGCATCCCTAATAAAACTAAAATATGTTGTGAGACCGAAGGTAGTGGGCAGCAGATGAAGATGGAGATGGGGAAGATGGAGGGAGGAAACTGACAGGCTATTTAGATCAGGGCTCTAAATACGGCTATTGACATTTCAAGTAAAATTCTAAATGGTGTTCTTTCAGCAGGGTGATACAGAGAGTCTACCACTCTAGATCTCAAACCATTTCGGATTGCGTTGAAAATTGCCACTTCAATTCGAATTAGTCTATCAGTGTCATTTCAAATTAGTCTACAAAGAAAGCGTTATACTTTTATATTGTATTCTTTGTACGTGCTATGTATTTTTTGGGCTTCAACGACTTCCATACATATGCTCATGTCCGATATCATGCTGGGTTGATTTTGTATATCAACAAATTTCCTGCGTGATGACGTTCGACCGTACGAGTGTGATGTTCATTGGATCAAATTATAAATTTAAAAAATGTAGTTTAACAGACTGTATTCTATATTTGAAATGGATTAATTAAAGCAACTAAAACATGTATCAGATCTACCCGAATAATGTATCAGATTCCCTTCTTACAAATAAAACGTTAAAACATTTGTTAAAACTAATATATTAACAATGATACCAATAATTCGTCTTTTAGCATGGGTGTTTGATTCTTTGTTTTTTCATAGCATTTAAAAAATGCTTCAAGGAATATTTTACAATGTTACGTTCGCTGCTAAAATGTATTTCGTATTATTTTTACAACCAACAGGCAGGCTTAGTAGTTATTTAAATGTCAGTAAATGCGCCGAACACATTTTTTTTTTTACCAGTGCCGGTGGTCTTATTCCGAACAAAAGTTGTTTTTTCAGCCATCTGCATAATGATAATCCTCTTAAAGGATGCCAGGAAAAGAATTTACAGCGGGATTCAGAGCATTGGCAAAATGATCAAAATGAAGACAATGACGGGATTTGCATTTCGGCCCGACTGCTGCGAGTTTACCCCGTCTTATGGTTCCAACATCTTCGAGACCTGGATTACGTCTACCCTTTTCAATACATTTAGTGGCAAACTTATGTTGGCAGATTTAAAAGCGCTTTACAATAATGCATATTCGATGAAACGCATTTTTTGCATATTATTAAATAAACATCACCCCGAGATAGACACTTATAATTTTTTCGATTGGCAAAAATTTTATTTTCCACATTGATCTGAATTGCAACCATAAGTAAAACCTGTTTCTTTCTGTTCCTTTGTTATAATTTAAATGTTATTATTTTGTTTCTTCGCTGTTCTCTTATTTAATTTTGTGTTCTCCCTCTGTGTGTATTTTAACCGCAAACTTTTTTTTTTGTTTAGTTTAATTTTGTACCCTGATGATGCTTAGGCTAAGCGAAACTGGTCGGTCATTAAAATTAAAATAAAATCTGTGCTCTTATACAAAGATATTTTTTCATTTCATTAAATATGTCAAACCACAAGTAATTACTTTCTACGCAAATAAAAGTAAAACTGCTTTCTCAATTTGCGTTTATTTCAAACGAACACTTCCAAAAAAGTTTAATTATGTAAAAAATGCAATAAATATCGCATATAAATAAATACGTCATGCAGCTACTGAGAGCATAATTATCATTTACGGCCCCAGGGCGCTGTGCAAACCCATAAAATAATCTTTAACTAAGTTAATTGACTATAAACTAGTCAGTTACTTACTTGTTTTGCAAAAGACTAACCCTAAATATGGAGAGAAAAAAAATCACAGCGAGACTCGAAACTCATCTCTTCGGAAAATGATGCCTATAAATAAATAAAAGAAAACCTAAAGAAAGTTTTCTATAGAGGAGCATATTTAAGTTAACTTTTTCATAATATGGCTCCAAGGATCTTTCTATAACCCTTTAGCTATTCTTTGCGAGAACTCTGAGCCGCAGGTTAGCACTGGTCTAACGAATATTGGCTTTGGTCCTTCTCGAAATTAGTCAACATCGTTCATTTCCTGGTCAACAGTCAGGGAAACGGTTTGATTCTGGCGTTCATGGTTTGTTAAATGCAATCAGACATGACATTCTGGCTACGTTTACTCTAATGCCCACATCCTTAGCATCTTCCGTAATCTTATCAAATGCGGTTTTCAGAGCAGATTCCGATCTGGTCACTATATCTGTATCTCCATTTACTTGACAATCTTTTCTCTTTCATTTTTACGTGCATTCACTCACAGCGGCAACCAGTAGTTAATTTTTTCATCCAAAATCGAAAATGTTTTCAGATAGAGTAAAAAAGGTTCAGAAGGTTCTAAATACGTTACGAATCAGATCTAGCCACTAAGAGGGTTACATTCAAATAAGGAATTGTCGTCTTACTAGCGCAATTTTTACAGCTTCTTTTATTCTGTGAAATCAATTGAAGTACCTAACTTCTTGAAAAAATGACATAGCTCACTAATAATACTTATTCTTTATATCTACCTCATCACACAGGTAAAGTAGGTACCTACCGGTGGTGTTCACGATAAGCTATTATTTGGATATTTACTAATAAATTGATAAGCACCATAAGTAAATACGATTAAAGATGTTTTGACACGTTTTTTACTTTAATCTTTATTTTTTTAAGTTTAAAGATTTTTCATTTTTTATTGGTAGATATGATTATAAAAGTAGAATTATCACGTAAAAGGGTCGGTGTACTACAAAAGGGCTGCACATAGGGATTGGAATGCGAGAAACTTCAATGTAAGGTGGAATTGTAAAAGGTGAGGTGGACCTGAAATCATTCTACGTCCATTGTCCATACCCATGCCTAGAGGGGAATATTTCTCAGTCTGAATCTGAACACAGGGTGATTCGGGAAAATTGATTGTTTTTGCCACGATTGCTTAGATTAAAAAATGAGATAAAATCATAGACCAAATAAAGGATGAAATAACCTTAGTCCCATTTCACATGCTTTAAAAATATATACATTTGTGAATGGCTTCGTTTAGACAGACCGCGGCAACACACGTGAGCCATTCCCAACTAGCAGATAAACAATTTAGCAGCCAAAAGGGAAAAATAAAGTACCTACGTGAAATCAATTGTGACTATAATAATATATTCGGAACTTCCCATTAATGTTCAACTATTTATTAATATATTTGGGATGGGAATGGCTCATGCGCTAGCCTTGCATTGTCTGGACGAAGCTATAAATATTCCAATAGCCCAGTGCCAGTGGAACTTTGGCGTTCCCAAATTGGGGTATGTTGTGAGACTGAAAAAAGTGAGAAGGGAAAGGAGATGCGATAAGGAAAAGTTTATGAAGTCATTTAATATTTGAATCTGGTTACCAAACACGGCTAAAACCATTTCAAGTAACGTTTCGATTCTGAATGGATTAATAAACTATGAATAAAAATAAATAAAGGTTATTTTCGCACTCAGGTTCAGAACACGCAACCTCTGAATTCAGATTCAAAAAGTTAACCGCCCTACTACGGAGGCCGTCAATTGCTTGATATTTCACAACTAAGGGATAAAATTTTTATCTAATTTTCTTCGTTTTACATTCCTTAATTGATAATTGACTTTACGTACCACAGTTAAATTACGAAACACTCGGTGACACAAAATGTAAGCGATATGTAACTAACCTCGATGTTTTCGTAAAGCAAAATTGTTTTGAAACCACCATGTGCATTTTTGTATGGCCAACATTAATGTGCTTATCCACGTTTCCCAAAACACTAGATCGACTCTAACCGCCGGTTAGCGCACTTAAATTCCTCGGTCAAAACCCCGGGTTAGGTTTACGCCCGCCTTTATCTCCCGCGGAGGCTGTAACCGTAAGAGATGTATGGGCCAGAGCACAATGGCAGGCGCTCTATGAAAAATGTATTAACGTGCCTTTGATAATACATTTTGTATGAAAGGGTCTGTTAGCACTTTGTTTATTTGCCTTCCCGTGTCAACACGTACAACGCTGCGTTTTTAAATAATAGCTGTAAAATTGAAATATTAATAAAAAACTATTAATTTTAAATTACAACATTATTTATAAAAATTTTAATATAGTACAAAAAATACACTTCTTGGTATATTATTCCCAATGAGTTAAAAAACCTCATTCCGGGAAGGGCAAAATTATAAAATAAAAAGGAATAATATTTTTACAAAGACATACTCGTACATATTTAAAAAAGGGAGTACAAAAGAAAATGAAACAAGAGAAAAATACATCAAAAAGAGACTCGTAGGAGTAGGAGATTAATTAAATGAGCATCATAAATACAATAAGAAATACATTTACACATACATATAGGATATATCACTGATAAATAATTAAAAAAAAAAAAATTATGGTTTTTAATAAATTTTAACTAAAAATTGATTTTTTTTAAATTAAAAATAATAATTATTATTGTTTAAATAAAATTTTAAAACCTTAAGATTAATAAAATTGTCGAGAGAATGTCCTTTGAGTGCTTTTTCCAATATTTTTTTGTTCGCAATTGGGAGTTTTAATTCTTTGGGTAATGCGTTGTATCGTGTATTAATTAATTCAATTCAGTTGTGTGACTAGACGGAAGATGAGAAATTTAAATATAAGTATTTGATTTTGTGCTGGTGTATGTCGGGATTAAAGGCTGGTTTAATGTTGGTGTGTGACGAGTGTTGAATTATTTGTAACAAGGCAGTTGTAATGTTATTTTTTGACAGAATCGTAAAAGGAAGAATTTGTATCTGTGAGTATATCTTTGACATGAGCCATGGTAAATTATATATATTCCTTATGGCTCTATTTTATTTAATTCCAATTAGTTTTAAAAATAAATATGCCTTTTCCAAGGGCAGATATTAATACTAAAGCGTTCAATATTTCAGCGTGCTATTCGTAAGCTTTAAATGCTTAAACTTTAAGCGATCAAGCTTTTTCATGCATTCACGTTTTTGATACATGAGCATTTCAAATGTCAGTTAATTTCGCAGTAAATGACTTTAAAATACTTGAGCTTTCAATGATTACGCTCATAGCAAATGACCCTATGATACATATACTTTTAATAATCAAGCTTTTAAAATTAAATGAAGTAACAAACTCTTAGTTACCTAGGTACTGGTTTTTTTAAATGTAATCTATCATAAACTAGGCATACTCAAGCTATTTATGACTATGCTTTTATTCCTTAAGCTATAACTAAACTAATATATTGTTTAAATTTACTTGAGAAAAACCTAACAAAGTTTTATTTTCTTTTAATATTAATAATTTTATGTACGCCAAGAACGTAAAACAAGAACCGCATTTTTAATTCCTGAACTTATATGACTTATTTGTTTTTTACCATAGCTTCTTAGCTAGTAACCTTATAACTGCCTGACAGCTTGTGTGGTCGTGTGGTAAGGTGCTCGACAACGAATTCAGAGGTCGTAGGTTCAAACCCGGCGCGCACAAATAAATTTTATTTGACTAATATGTGTCATAACACATTCAATTCATATAAAATAATATATAGTATATTTGCGGCACGTTCCAGAGTAGCAGATACTTTAATTATCACCCTGGTGAAAGACCATATTCAGAATTGAAACGTTACTTTAAAATGGCGTTAGCCGTTTTTGGTGACCAGATCTGAATAGCCAGGTACTTCACTAACTTCCTCTTCCTCATCTCCTTCCCCTCATCATTACCTTCAACCTCACAACATACCCCGATTGGTCGTAGTTACGCAGAAAGTGTCCAACCCTGAAAATATGACAAAAAGCATTAATATGCGTAATCGGCATTTGTACAGTGAATATCGGTGTTTTTTTTCTTTGTGAGCATTATTATAAATAGGTAATTTATAATCTATCAATGTGTTTTAAAAAAAGTATTTCTTATGTTATCCTTCATTTTATAATATTTTTAAATTTCAATTCAAGTCAAATATCGGCAAAATGCGTTAGTAAAAAAAATAATTACCAAAAATCGAACTACCAAATTTGGAGCTTGGATGTTTACAGCAGATATAAATCTTGCAGATATTTATCCATAGAAGAACACGTAAGACTCGATTTTGGCAAATTGTGGGTTGGACGCTTTCTGCATAACTACGTCCAATCGGGGATGCCACAGTCCCACTGGCTCTAGACGGTTGGCAGCAGTTAGGACGCTTGCGCGGTCTTAGAGTATACTAGAGGTAGCCCAAGCCAAGGCAGTGAAGTCAGTTTTGGACTTGTTTTTGATGATTTTAACATGACTCGGCGCACCTGGGCGTGGCTAAGACTAAGGCTACGGTATTTATACATCCATTCATATCACATATCGAGATAATGTTTCTGTGTATTCGTATAGCCACTTTTTCACAGTATTTTTTTCAACAAAAATATAGCATCTAACCTAAAAAACCGTTTAGTTGTGTCAAGTTTAGTGGCATAGTAAAAAATGTGGGCGGAGTCCCGCCGTTAACCAGCGAAGATAGCCAGCTTAAGATCATTGCGACAGTATATAGAAGCGGTCCAAGAAATTTGCTGTCTCTTTCTCTCTCATGGTGTACGATGTAAAAACTCGGAAAAAGTGATTTATTACAATTTCGGATGGGTTGGGTAAAACAAATTAGCTATCCCTTCATATATTGTTACTTCGAGTGCGCGGTATTTCTCGCAGCCTCCCGGAAACAGCAACATTCCTAGAATTAAATTGAAACCATACCGTAAAAACCCACCTCGGAATTCCGAACAAAAGAAGAAGGTTCACCGAGGTCAGTCGTACGGCTACTAGTGTTGGCATTCTTCTCGACAAAACAAACAACAAATATTGTTTCATAGCAGCTCCTCTGCCTACACAACATATCATAAAAATGTATGTTTGCTCTTTGAATAAGCGCTATTCCGTTGTTTCTTTTTTTTCTTTTGCGGCCGCCCGGATGAAAGACGTGAGAAGTTTTCTGATGGCGAGAGAATGTAATGCATGCGCCCGAATGGAATATTTCATATTTAGTATATACCTGATCCACCTGTTAATGTATCACATTAGTTACGATATTAAATGTATTCTTGCCACATACGGCTGGTAGGTACTTGCTAACTTTTGAATCTGAAATTATGATTGCTTTCAATGAGCCTTTTAAAAAATAAATCAAAAATAGCCCTAGTAGATTCCTGCTTACTAAAGCACCTAAACTTGTTACTGCCTTCCGTGAATACTCTATCTTTTTTGATCAAAATTGGCATTCGACCACAAAATAAGTATTAATTGTTTTTGTGTTTAATTTTTGTAGAACTTTATTTTAATTTTTATAGTTTAATATAATTCAAATTAACATTATCGCCATATAGTTCTGCTACTTTTAGTTTTAGTGACAGATGCTTCGGCAATCAAGGCCTTTATCAAACTGTGGTTAGGCTACATCTAAACGACTTTTATATTTTTATTTCACTGTTTAATTACAAATTACTAAATTATCTCGAATTTCTCATTGACTTAACTTTAAAATCAGAATAAATATTATTATAATAATGAAAATGGATGTGTTTTGGAGTTGCAAAGACGGAAAGGTTACAACCATGTCACAATGGACCTATCAGCGATATATCTATACCTAGTTGTTGCTTTTCCTAATGGATATTTTTGAAAAGGATTCACTAAGTATCTAACGAACAACACACATCATCGTCCTTTTGGTTGCCCCAAGCATTATCAAAAGTAAAACATCAGGATCTTCGCGAATATATTGATTACCTGACGAATTCCTTACGGTCTCTGTGGCGTAGTGGTCTACGCATTCGGACTTTGGGTAGGGTGTTTAAGGATCGATACTTTTTTCCGTGACGTGTATTTCATTTCATGCCGCTGCTAGTCTGGGCGTTGTGTTGATTAGATAACTTACTGTAAAGTAAAGTAAAACCTTACATAATGCCTTAATTTTATATTCATTGGTTACGTTCGCATTCTTTTAGTTTTTTTTCCACTAACTGCCTTGAGCTTTTAAATCGATTATTCCAGCACCGACTTTTTCCTTATTCCGCAAAGTTTGGCATTTACTGCGTGTAGGAAGACACTGCGGATCTTTTCGTTAATTCGGCCATGCGTGAACGCGTAAAGCATTAAGTATGGAGCATTTTCAATAAATATCAATAAATTTTAATATTTTTGAGCTTTTAGTACATAAGCCAATGGAAAAAAATGTATTCCTCGAAGCTTTCTTCACCGGCTTTATGACTTCTCAAAAGCCTTAAGGCTGAAAGCATTAAAATAAAGCCCGTAAAACCGCAGAAACTCGAACGTGTGGGTAATACGAAAGGAATACATATTTCGAAAATGATATTTTATTTTGAATTTGAAATTATTACGGGTATTATTACTTCACGGCGGTGAGTGTTGCCTCAGTGAACATCTTGCGGTGTGCCCTTTGGAGCGTTCCTTAATTATTTCGGTCGGGTAGGTACCTACTTATTTTCGGTGGATTTTAAAGGTAAACACCGACAAAAGGGAGGTCGCTAGACCATTGTCTAAGGCCTTTTGGGTTTTTTTGTTGGGCCTGTCTGTCTGTCTTTTAGGCCTTTTGTGCTTTTGTACTGCCGCGGACATTGATAAATATGGCAAATTATAAACTGCGTTTGTTTGTTCGTGATAGCCATTGCAAAAAACAACGTTGAATCATGTACGCTGCATGAATATAATCGTTTTGTCGAATGCTATTAAGTAAACATATGAGGTGTTATTTTTTTGCTTCGTTGGTTTGATTTGGCGTGAGTATATACTCTATTAACGTGTCAAAATCTATGACAACATTATATATTATAATATTAGGTAATTTCAAAATATTTTAATTAATCCATATAAAAAATATACTAAAAAAACAAGCGTTCATAGTAAATAATCTTTTAAATAAAATAATTGTATTTATAAAATATATTTTTTTACGTTTAGGAAAAAAATGCTAAAATTCAGGTGAGGTCGGGTATTAGTTATACATTCATGCATCTTCTTATTCATACTCTTCTACTACCGAGACTCTTGACCCGCTCAACTTGATTCTCACTCGATCGTGCTATGTCTTCCTCAGGCGTCCCCGACTTCTTCTACAATTCAATTTCGCGTCACATATTCTCTTTGAACTCCTATCTTCGTTTATCCGCTCTACGTGTCGAAAAAAATTAATCGTCCCTTTCAGGCTTGCATTTTTTCATAATCTCCACATTTTTAACGCGTTCATACATGATTTTACCACATACGCATCTCAGAGATCTTATTTCTTCAACATTCAGTTTACTGTCATCCATCAGTTCTATGCCTCACTGTCGTACATCATGGTTCGTATCAACATTCCATTGTAGACTTCTAGCTTCGCTACTTTGGACGTTTTTTTATTAGCGACAATCGCGTTTAGTTCTCCATTTATAGAGTTTCCTGCATTCACTTTTCAATATCTTTATCAATCAGCCTTTTCACCTCTCTAGAACATACTTCCCAAATACACAAACTCATCCCAACATTCCCAACTTTATTGCACACGTTTAACGAACAGGGTGGATAAATAATTCAACCACCGAATCGAGTGCTACACGAAGCGCCCTGAACACCGATGTTCTAGACTGTGTCAGTCTGGCGCATCCGGTACCCTCCTCTGCTCGTGCATATAAATAAGTCATGAATATGTCGCCACAATTACATCGGCCACGAATCTTCAATAGAACTAGATCAGAAAAAAAAAAACAAAAAAAACGCTCTCTATTTTTTCAGCCTTTGAATGTTTTATTTCCTGATTTCACGGGAAGGAAGAAAGTAGTCTGAATACAGTAGAAATGAGATCTCTGAGGCCTGTGTGTACAGCCATGTTAGCTCATATTACGACTGAGAATATCCGATAATAATGCAAAGCCCAAGTAAGCGTATGGGACGCATCGATGGTTTGAACATGTCATCGATATATCAAGTTTAGATATGCCTATTAAGGCATGCCGTAGAATTCTATCATACCTACTAAATAGTCGATGGAACTTGTATATCTGATGGCCAGAGAATGGAGTGTCTAGGGATATGTGTGAGAGCAGCGTACGAAAGAAGAAGTCGAGGACACTCTAAGGGTCCTAGCACAAGCACATCTCCAACTAAGCTAGTCGATACTACAAACTAAGTTGTCACGTTTGTTTATCGATAACCTTAACACGAACAAAGCTGCTTTACACTAATAATTTAATCAATGTCGAGAAAAATCCTTCAATGGCAATACTGACGCATTTTACCTATTGGGTAGACGAATTGAAACGTCGTAATTAGACGTATTCTTGAAAGACTGATTTTATTAGTTATTTTAGGCATTTGCTATTTTTTTACCAATCGTCGTAATATGATGAATAACTATCGAAACTCAGGTACAGGTTCTCCGAGTCCAGGTCTGCCTCCACGCACAATGCAGCCTGTGCGTGTTAATCTCCGCGCAAAGTTTTAGAAGCGGTGTTCATCGATGTGTAGACTAACTTGTCTACAAACTGACGAGCCGCGATAAATTAAGCAGATATTGTGAATAATAATAATAATATTTTTTATTAAATAATTTTATACATTACAAATTTTTGAATTTAATGCATATAAGAAGTGTTATTTTTTTACAAAATAAATACAAATTATAGTAACAAAAATAAAATTTCAAAAAAATAAAATTTCAGGCAGTGGTGATGATCAGGTCAATGAGGAGAAAACTGGCAAGAATCACGTAAAAAAAAAGCCGGCTCTGGAATCTGTTTTCAAATAAGACATGAAATAAATTCGATATCGGAAGAGATTTTGTTCAAAAAATATTTTCCCCACCGGCAGAACCATTGGCAGGTTGGTCCTACAGGCAGGAAGATAGAATAATCTATGAAGACGCTGTCTTAGATAGTCATCAGGAACATAGAGACTTACGCGCTCCAAAATAGCAGGGTTTACAATATAAAGCAGTCTGAAGAAGTGAGTGGCGGCATACCCCTTTCTCCTGAGTGCTGCGGGAGTGTCCGACGGTGCCCAGGAGAAATTTCGCTTGGGTAGAGCCACGGGTAGTGGCCGTAATTTCATGCATAAAAATCTCAGGAACTTTTTCTGGACCCTCCAAAGATGAGGGAGTACCCCACCTCATGAGGATTCCAAATAATTGAACCACTCTCCAGCCTACTGCGGACCAAAGAGAAATAGAGTGTTCTCAGAGTTCGGGTATCCCTAAAAACTCTGACGGTTCTGAGAACAAACCCTAACATTTTCAATGCCGACTGGCACACCCCTTCGTGAAGTGGAGTGAATTGTCATATTTTTGTTGATAATTTGCAGTCATACTCAGGAATTTTAACAAATAACCGGTACTGTTGATAAAACTTTTAGCATGTGTTTGTGCGAGGCACGACACGATCAAGTGAATCAAATATTTTAACTGGAGTTGGTATTAGTGTGTGAAATAAAACTGGCACAGAAGTGACGTAAAAAAAAAAGCCGGCTCTGGCAGTTGTTTTCAAGTCAAACAATAAAATTATTGCAAAATTAAAACAAAAGTTTTTTTCCCACACCCGGGGGTCAGTTGCACGGTGATAAATACCTACATCATAATTACAAAATGCTTGTACAAACATCAATTTTAATTACGCCAAATATGCAGGTGTATGGTGCATAAAAAATCATTGTAATTGGTCACTTTGTTATGAGTGCTGCGTTTCGACGGTGCCCGGGTTTGAATCCCAGCCTGGTCGTAAAAGATAAGCACACCTGTAATTTAGAGCTGTAAAACGCAATTTTGGCGGCGAATGGCTGACGAGGCATCTCGTTCTAAGGCTGCATTTCATTTCCTTAATTTCGACGATAAATTTAATTAGAACGATATTCGATACGGCTTAGCACCGTTCTGGCTTGGCTTTCCATGGATTTTTTGTAATATTGTTAATATGGTATTTTTTCTTGTGTTCAACGATATTTGTGAGATAAAAGTTTGGAATAACTTTTCTTACCAATTTTTTGGAAGACTTGTTTCACTATGCATTTTAGTCATGATCTTGTTTATTAAAATATATATATATATATATATATATATATTACGATTTACTCGACTTTACTTCTGTCAGGGATTACTCCTGTAAAGAAAATATTCCTTATAATAATAATAACATTGCATTTATACTGCGCAGTTTTGTGATATTTTAACCTCAAGTGCGCTCCAATAGGATTAACTTTAAAATAAAGATATTTAAAATCACTCCTACAGCTCTCATTAAGATGATAAAATAAAGTTACTAATAATCGAACAGCAAAAATATTAATTCAAGGCAAATAATGCAACATAAATTAGGTATAGGTTAGATATTGCAAAAATATAACACATCAACAGGTAACACCTAATAGATATGCATATAGACACACTTATATAAAAAAAAATGTTAATGGAGCAGTAATTGTGTCAAATAACATAAAACTGGGAGAGATGGAATGTATTTGACATAGCGGCTCTATTCGTAAATATACCTAGCAATGAGAACAGAACACATGAACAATAGTATAATACAAAAACAAATAGAGTAAGCAATATGCATAAAACAGTTAAACAATGAGGCGACCAAAACCAGACAGTTACCGGGGACTTGAGAAAATTGCTTATTATCCTGTAACAAGCGTCTCAAAATCTAATTAAGATCAGCTGAACCGTCCAATGGTGGTAGTAATTGAGAAAACTCCAACAATATTGAGCAAGTAGAAGTAAGTGCTGCGTGATCCGAAAGCCATTAAAGCGGCCACCGGAAGTCACGACGCCGTTCCCGAAATGCTGGCAGACGGAGGAAATGGGCAGTGCGGCCTCATTAGGCAGCCAGGGGAAGGGGGTGGTGATGGATTGCATCGGACTGCAGACGAACCGCAGCCTCGGGGCAGGGGCGGATTGGGGGGAAGGAAGAGCTGGCCTGGCACGTGTACATATTGGATGAATATATTAAGATAATTGAAGAAAACAGTCCTGAATAATTGAAAATGAACATTAAACAGAGAAAATTATGTAGCCTCATCGATATAAACACTCTACATTAAACCGTTTTTTTCTTGAGTGGATTTTTTTGTTTATTAAGTGCTTTTAACTTACTACGACAGTCGTATCGTAGTTGATCGCACAGTTAGGTGACTAGATGTTATTAGCCAGGTATTCCCCAACATTTACCGTCTTCATTTCCTTCCTTTTCCCAAACTTTGTTTGAACCAAGTTTCACTAGATATATTTCTAACTGATTTATGTCCTTGTCAAATGTAATGTTTAAACTTAAACATATATTTTTTTAAAGAAAGATAAATATATCCTGGTTACGAATGATTTGACAATATTTTAAAAACTCATACTACCACTGTTATAAGCGGAAAATGTTGCTTGGGCAATAATAGAGGACTTGCCAGCAGGGGATGTGTTAATATGTTATATTCGGAGTTCTTAAAAAAACCACTAAAATCATCACTTCATGACTTTTGAATCGCATGAAATGTTACCTAACGCGATTGGAACACATCTTGGCCTCAACCGTGATCGACCGAATTTATAATTTATCTGTTAGTGCGTGAAGGTTCTTCCAGAAAATACATCGCCTTAATATAAACGCAATTGGAAGTGGCGGGATATGTCCATGAATGATATATTATCCATCAAGGTAAGAAATATTAATGATTTGCCCCTCTAGTAAGCGATGAAGCATACTTGTAAGGATATGAATATGTTAGAGTCAGTAAACATATTGTTTAAGAACTCCATATAAAGAATATCTAAGTCTAACATGTAAGGTGTTAAGATTATCTGAATCCAGCCCTGCAAAGATCCTGACGGATCTCACGCCGGCTAATCAACGCCCCGCCCTTTCTTCTCAGTTCTTCTCGCCTCTACTCAATTCTTCTCCGCAAGTGCGTGGGAATAGCGTTATTTAACCGAAGAGAACGGGGAAGAAGAGTGGTTATGACATTTAATCGTGCATTAGCGGAGCGCATTTAGGGCCTTTGAAAAATAGGCTTCCTAGCGATGGGGATATGATAGTGAGACCAGAAAGGAATGTAAGTTAGGTTAGGTTAGAAAGTGATGGTCTTCTGGACTAACAACATACCTGCTTCCCTTCTTCAAAATATATTTTAATGTTAACTCTACACCCAAGGCTATGTTTTGTATTGTCTAGGTAAATTGTTGTAGAAGGAAGAAAAATAATAAAAAAACCACGAAACTGTATCGATTGGTTTTTACGCAAACTGAGGATAATATCAAATGGAGATGGTTTTTTTTTTCTACCCAATGTGCGGGTTGCCGAAGGTAACTAGGAGAGCTTTAAAACTTTATTCTTTTGTATATATATTATTTTCAACCGTAAATGTGTTTTTATATTTTTTATCATTTATTAATCTTTAATATAGTTTTCGTATTTTTTGTTGTGCTAATGTTTGGGGGGAGTATAATGGAGATGAGTAGTCAGTAAGGTGGGATTGTCGTACGAAAGCCGAATTCAGTTTTCACATCACGAAAAAAATTAATAAATAAAATAAATATAACAACAAAAACGACGCCACACGCCGAAACAAAGCGAAACGAAAGCTCAAAGCTCAAAAGCTCACATCTCAAAGGATCAAAGCTGAAAGCTAAAATCTGAAGGCTCAAAACTGAAAGCGCAAAACTGAAAGATCAAAGCTGAAAGCTAAACACTGAAAGCTCAAAGCTGGAAGCTCAAATCTGAAAGCTCAAAAGCTAAAAGCTTGATAGTTCAATGCTCAAAAGTTCTCAAGCTCAAGCTCAAAAACTCGTGGCGTTAAAGCTCAAAGCTCTAAAGCTCATAAACTCAAAATCTTGAATTTTAGTCAGGTAGAAATGGATTTTCACTAATAAAAATACGCTATCCTTTAGCTTACTTAACTTTTTTTCAATTTTGAATCTTATTAACCAATACCTATTTTTTTACTGCTGTGCTATGAAATATTCAGCTATTACGCATTTTAATGGTCTTAGATAATAATTTATAAAAAAATACAATGCACTAATGAACTATACTTTTTGTGTTAATTAGAAGCATGCTTTAACTGCCGAAACGTGCTTTACGCGTTTGTCCCTGGGGAGGGGCTGGCACCACCCTCCCTTACTCCCCCCACCCGATATAAAACATTGCGCGATTTAAATCATTTTTGGCAAGGGTTGTGCGGCCGCCTTCTTAATTCTGAATACGGCGTACGGGAGTATAAAACTGTGATACCATATTAGAGTTATCACAATCATAAGGTAGGTAATGCCTCTATGTTCATTTACAAGGAACGTGAAATGAAATAATGTTACTAAATATAGTAAAAACAAAAAAAGTTTGTTTTGTAGAACTCCATAATTATTTTTTTTAAAATTTTAATAATTTTATTTTAAAATTTACCATTTAAAAAAAAAAGGTCTGCCATGTTGTTATTTTTATGCCTGACAGCTGTTGCGCCTTCCGAAGACATTATCAAACTGTAGAGGCCATATACAGACGAACATTTTTACAATTTCTAGTTACATTATAATGAAAAATTTGACAAATTATTTTTACTACTTTTTCTATTCTTATTTACATTTCGGTTCTAAGGTTACCCTATCTGTTCAGAGTATTTTTAGTGTCCAGCTATACGATATATCCACATTGCATAAGCATAAGGGGTATGGAAGCAAAGGCAGAGTAATCTTTCTCATCCTAAATTATTTCTTGAAAAGTTGCGTTTTGGACACCTTTCTTTCATGAACATGTCGATAAATTTAGAGATTTTTGTTTCAAATTGTTCCTAGTTTAATGTACACGAACATTTTGATACACAAATCACTCCTTGAAGGGAAATAATTTCCCTCGGGATCTGTGTCATCTTTGGAGATGCTGTGTGGAGGGTATAATATATAATAATCATTCAAAAGTTGGAAATTCTACAGAACCGTTTTTGTAGATTGCTACCTTCGCTTATTAGTCCATCATTCATTCCAGCTTTATATAAAGGAAAATAGTTTTACCACATTTCATACGCTTCTATATTTCGTGTTGAGTCTTAGTTAAGGTTATTAATTCCAGCTTTACATAAAGCAAAATATTTTGAACATTTTGTTTTCACAGTTTTCACTAAAATAGGTTGAAAGTACCCCGTATACGTAATCGTTTCGCGCATTCCCATGGCGAATAAGTTCATATTGTTCTCCTTTTTTGGGTTACCTTGCCCCGCTGTCTTTGTATGCAAAGTCTCGTGCTCATTGCCGTGCCCATATCGGGGCTAATGATGGACACTTCAACGCTCGGCGCGCCCGGCTCTGCCCGCGCACTCGCCGAGGAATTACCCTCAAATGGCCGAGGGAGCCGTGTTAACTTAATGGAGGGTGCTCGTTTAAATCGAAGCAAAGACTTTGTGTAACTCACAGATGTAACTGTACTATTACATTATATGCCAAGACTATTTTTACTTTTCTTTGTGAAAAAATCATGGGTGATTTTTAACTGCTAATAGAAATCTAGTCAAAATATTTGGCATTTACTTGAAATGTCTTCCCAAGAGTAAACAACAAACTGATTTGAAAAAATTCTCGCTCAAATACGTCAGATTTTTTATTCCCGTCCATACGAGTGGATATGTTGGCACAGGTGTCAGTAATGGGGAATTTTATCAGCAAAGATAATGGTGAAACTAAAGTAACCTAATATCGTAGGCCAAATGACAAAGACAACATTTATAAGTTTTGCTTATTTGGTAACGACTTTTTTTTTTCTAAAATGCTAGCCTTTTTAAAAATGTGAATTCCGCACAAGAATCACAACTATCCGGAGTTTGTGAGACTTCTACATTTCCAATTAAGGTATGTTATGAGGTTAAAAAGGATGAGGAGGAGAAGGAGACGGGGAAGAGGAAGGTGGGGGCTTCCAGATAGACTGCCAAAGTTTTATTAATTCATATAAAATAAATGAAAAATATTATTGAATGATATTAATTATTATCTGTCTTAATATTCTTAGTACACCCTCTCTCAGTCCGCTACATACATCTTTAAATACTAGTATTCTTTGGTTTAATATTTTTTGTGACTTTTTGTAGTTTGAATGTAACACTTTTAAGTAATTTCATAGCTTTGTAAAGCGTCCTTAAAGAAGCTATTCTTGTAATTATTTTTAACGATTTATTAAATATGCCCGATACTTTTATAAATATTTTTAACCAACTTGATCTTCCTGTCTTGATCCACATTGTAAGTTGCCTATCTTGATAAAAAATATAGAACTTCAAATTACAAAAGCAACTGCTTTCATATTATAAAACGGCTAGTTAAAATAATCCTTATTGATTTTGGGACGATGATAAAATAATGAAATACTTTTCCTTTGAATAATACAATTATACAACTCTTTCCAATTTAAAAAAAGATGTTATTTCTCTGTCTAAAATTATAGACAATAACCATAGCAAGAGAATCGTTCCATTTGATTCGATAATATATTTTTGGAAGTGCCTCTTTGTGAGAAAAGGATATCATACTTTTGGGAATGCCGTTCAAAGCTTAGTATTTTATGGCGGACGAGTTATTGAGCCGGGTCTTGGAGAGACGCGGGTTGTAAAATGAGGAAATTCGAACATCGTCGTGACAAAATAACCATCAAATATGTGTTTCGTTGCTGCATGGCAGCGTTCCAATTATAGTCCTTAATTTGGATTTCCAAATAACCATAATAATAAATTTGAATGCCTTTGTGCTCGAGATCCCTTGCAGAAAATGCTCTGATTATACTACCAATAAAGGATGCAGTATAGTGACGAATATTTTTCAGTTAAATACTGTAACATTACTGTCCCATCTAAAAAAAAAAATACTTTTTCACCCTGTTGACAGTTTATCAAACTACATTTTTGGTTAGCAGTTTCTGTTCCATAATTATTCCTCAACGTAACTATGACGGCCACATGGTCGAGTGGTAAGACGCTCGACTACGAATCCAAAGGTCGCGGGTTCAAACCCGGCGTGCGCCAATAACTTTTATTTAATTAATGTGTTTCATAACACATTTACTTCATATAAAAAAATTAAAAAAAGGTAAATTTGCGGCACGTTCCAGAGTGGTAGATACTGTAGTATATAAAAGTATATATAGTATATATGGTAGTATATATAGTAGTAGGATATATAAGTATCGCCCTGGTGAAAGACCACCATTCAGAATCGAAACGTTGCTTGAAATGGCTTTAGCCGTGTTTGGTGACCAGATCTGAATAGCCAGGTACTTCCCGACCTTCATCTTCCCAATCTTCTTCCCCTCCCCACTACCTTCAGCCTTATAACAACCCTATTTTGGGATGCCATAGTCTCACTGGCTCTAGACGGTTGGGAGCAGTTGAGACTCTTGTGCGGTATTCATATTAAAAAAAAATCTGGATTGGCGTAAGATAAGTAGAGTTGCGTTGGAAAGAGCGTAATTCTGCATGTGAGCATGGCTTAGGCCAAATTGCGGCTCAACAGTTCTTAAGTATGATCGGGAACCACGACCCTTAACATGTAAATACAAGTTAATATTTAAAAGTCGCACGTTAGTATAAAATATGATTTACAGCTCTGTTCAGACGAGAGGTTTTTTTGTGACCTCCCTCCTGGTTTTACATGGAATCTGCCAATGGTGTAATGCACGAATCCAAAACATCTACAGTGCCAACGTCCCCGACTGTAAAGTTAAGTGTGTCGATCGCCACTCGGTGCGTTCTTTATTCCAATTACGGATCTCGCAAGAACTAAGAACACAAAGGCGTGTGTGCGCACGCATGCGTTTTATTTACGAGCGGAAAATACAAGGCGTGGCGCACACGATTGCCGCGGCTAAATTAATATAATGGTTCTTACGCGGCCGGTATTACTCTGCCCTTTGAACTGCCGGCCTCGAGTGGCCACTGGCGAAAAAAACTCTAGGGAATGTGTTACAACGGGAAATATAATATACCTTCTTATACATTTCACTCTTCTACCGCTAAACTACGGGGTGATTATTTTTTTATGATTCTAGCAAATAAATCCTATTTATTTATGAAAACATATTTATAAATATATTTGACGGCCTCCGTAGTCGAGTGGTAAGACGCTCGACTACGAATCCAAAGGTCGCGGGTAAATAAAAATAATATAAAGTATATTTGCGGCACGTTCCAGAGTGGTAGATACTTTAAGTATCGCCCTGGTAAAAGACCTCCATTCAAAATCGAAACGTTGCTTCAAATGACTTTAGTCGTGTTTGGTGACCAGATCTGAATAGCCAGGTACTTCCCAAACTTCCCCTTCCCAATCTCCTTCCCCTCCCCAGTACCTTCAGCCTCACAACAAACCGTATTTGGGGATACCATAGTCTCACTGGCTCTAGACCAGAGGTTCCCAAACTTTTTTATCCAGTAGACCACTTGTCGATTTTTTCTGTTTTGTATAGACCCCTTGCTTTCCTAGTATTGATTTTTTTTAGCGTTGGGAAAAACTTCAATGTTTTGTGAACGCTTCGGGAACTGCTAGTTCTTTGAAATGAACCTTTCGCGGTGAACACTTCAATTGTAGTCGAACTCGTCAAAAAATAGTACTAGTCGGCAGAGATCCCAAATCTAAAAGTGCTAGCAAATCAACAAAAAATCCTCTCTGAAAAAAAGCACTAGTCGGTACAGATTTGAAATCGAAAAGTACCAGCAAATCAACAAAAAATCCTCCCCCAAAAAGTGCTAGCAAATCAACAAAATTTACCCTTCGAAAAAAAAGCACTAGTCGGTAGAGATTTGAAATCGAAAAGTACTAGCAAATCGACAACAAAACCCAAAAGACCCCCCATTTACGTCTCATGCACCCCCAATTTTTTTTTTTCATTGACGTGGACCCCTTGCAGGTCGGAATCGACCCCTGGGGGTCGATATAGACCACTTTGGGAATCACTGCTCTAGACGGTTGAGTGCCATATTCATATATAAAAAAAAAACAGTTTTATACATAATTTGATAGATAAAATTATAAGGATACATTTTACAAACAAAGCAATTCTAAATTGTTAACTAAATGTAGTGAGTCTAACTTTATCCTTTTTACTTAATTAGGCTTTTTTTACATGAATACCGCATAAGAGTCTCAACTGCTTCTAACCGTCTAGAGCCAGTGAGACTATGGCATCCCTAACAGGGGTATGTTGTGAAGCAGAAAGTATTGAGGAAGGGGAAGTTTGGGAAGTACTTTGCTATTCAGATCTGGTCACCAAACACGGCTTAAGCTAAGCTAAGTTTTAATTATGAATGGTGGTCTTTCACCAGGGCGATACTAAGAGTATCTACCACTCTGGAACGTACCGCAAATATACAATATTTTATTTTACATCAATTAAATATATTATGAATCATATTAATTGAATACAATTTATTTGCGCACGCCGGGTTTAAACCCGCGACCTCTGGATTCGTAATCGCGCGTCTTACCACTCGACCATACAGGCCGACAGACCATTATATTCCTATTACATAGAATGGTCCGGGAATAGTTCAAAGTCGATTTAAGCATAATGAAACGAAACATCGTTTGACATACTTTTAACGATGTTCAGTGACCAGATCTGAATAGCCAGGTACTTCCCAAAATATTATAATCCCCTTTTTCTCCCCACTTCCTTCATCTTAATAACGTTTTTCAAGACGCTCATCCGGTTACTTTTTTTTAAATTAAGGAGTAAAACGAATAGATGAAGCAACCGAGTGCCATTTTCAATTAAAATCTTGATATCGATGTTTTATAATATATCATGTAACTAGTTGTAAACCGTGAAAAATCACGGAATATAACTTGACTTGCCAAGAAAAAAGATCAGTTCTCATTTAAAAAATAGAACAATGTCTGCTAAAATACATTATAAGTAGGTACTTTATTAGGCCGGTAGAGATTTGAATAGATTATTTTTATAATTAGATAATTTTCTTGACATATCCGTCAGTTCCAAATTTGAAAAGATCACACTTGTACGCATGTACGTACGTACTGACAAAGGAGACCGTGTTGTTTAATATAGGTCCATAGTTCTTCATCCCGTAAAGTTGTATAATCCAAGAGCAGGCGCTGCGACATTCCAAGCAATCCGAGCGAGCAATCCACCCATATAATCAATCATTGATTTGACTGAGCAATTGGGAGCAATACGGTTATTTAGGGTTTTATATCACACGCGCCAGCTTACGAAAACACCTTAAAAGACAGCGTTTTTGATTTATTGAAGGCCTATCGAAATGGGGTAATAATTACCTCTCATAATATTGACATTAAATATGTTTTTAATAGATGCTAATAATAGCTTTCTTGGGTGGTTTTACCTGTATTTTGTTCCCAGGTGTATCATTTCCTACCGTGTTTTTGTGTTCTCGGGGGGGGGGGGATCTGAATCTCCAATAATCCTTGTTCTAAACCATTTACATACATCCACATCACATTTTATTTATGCAAAAAAATGTATTACAGAATGCATAGGATTTTTTTTGGTTGTACCTGAAAGATTGTGACATATTTTGGATGGCTTCACGAGATAATTAATTCCACTCACTTTTGTCACAGCGGCTAACCTTGTGACTGGTTCGATTGTCTTTTCGTATCTTTGAGACCCGAGGGTACTCCTATTTTCTCCTTCAACGTCCCTTCGCCTAGCAGCCTGACAGGTGCTATAGGCACTGAGAAAACACCTCCGGATTTCCTGTCGGACGTCGACATGTCAAATGTTGTAGGATAAAGTCAAAACAATATTTTTTTAATGAAACTAGGTATTGTCTGTTACTCACACGACATATAAAATACGCAATATATATTATAATATTACATGGAATGTATAAAACATAATTGTAACAACCCGAACCAGACATATTTGACGCCCAGAAAAAAAAAATTACAAATATGCTGGGCGGTTGGAACTTGATGCGAAATATATGAGAAAGTAAAACATATTATATTATTCTCTGATCTACAATCCTTTGAAAGTCTTGACCGAGTTAGGCCTCTCAACACTCTTCTTATTGAATCAAAGCCTCTTTGTTGGCAGGCTTTCTTCCATCCTACCACGTCTTGCCCAGCGAAACCGTCTCAGTTTTATCAACCTTGTTATTGACGGCTCTTCATGCGATTAGTTTACCTCGCGTTTGTATATATAAATAATTTTAGCCTGCCAATCATTATTTTCCTGTTAACTTCAAAAAATTCGTTTTAGAATGTTCTTCTCACAAATATGCAAAGCACTTTATTCGGAGGGTTCAACACTCTAAGTTTTGTAGTTATTGTTTTTTTTTCTTCTCGAGAGGAGTCTTGTATTGAAATTCCTTTAATTCGAATTTTATGGCGAACTTCTACCTAACCTAACAAGCCAGTTGAACTTTAGCATCCCTAATTTTTGGTAGATGTGAGGGTTGAGTAAATGGGTAGAGGAAGGAGATTCTATTCAGATCTGGTAACCAAACACGACAACACTGTCCCAGTCTCCTCTATGACGTCCTTCAATGTTTATCCTCAAGTACCGGGCACCCTATATAATTAGCAAATTGTAAAACATTCTTAATCTTAATTGATCTCGCCATGCGAGCCATCATTCAAACAAATAAGATTTATTAAATATTATCCCGGGAGTAGAGAAGCCCGCGAGAGATCGCCTCGCAGGGGCGGGGTATAATGTATAAGATCAAGACAGGGTACCTTCGCGAGCCACCGAGCCGGTACCTAATAATTAATTGGGAACGCCCGTTTTCGAGAAATTAATGTTTAATCCAAACTTCACGGAGCAGGTAAGCAATTGTTAAAGCTAAATAATATTTGTTCGGTAACTCAATATGCACCTTCTCCGAGAATGCATTGGCTGGCCTTTATTTATGATTTCAAACTTACAAACTGCTTCAATAAAGCTTTGTTCACAATGGGAGTCAAAACATCCGACTCCGAGCTCCCGCCTTCAAAAGTAAGGACCCCCCTATTCCAACCTATGTATAGGTGCTTGGTAAGTTTATAAAACCAGCTGTCATTTACCAAATTGACATTTGCAGACGATAGATTTTAGATTTTTTTTAAGTGTACAAATAGCCGGTTGTAGAGAAAATCTGTACAAAATTGACAAAAGTTATTTAGACGTTCTTCTTCTGTGGTCTTCTTCTTTCAGACAATTTCTATCATCAGATCAATGTTCGCTTTGCGTGCGGCAACCCATAATAACTAAGCGGTATCACAATTGTACCAGTCGCGTGGGCTTTGAGGCCATGATGTGCAACATATTCACTACATTACTACATTTACCATCAATCTCCCCCTATCATCTGTTCTTTTAGCGTGTATTTATTGGTCCTCGTGATTTGACTACTATATTAGAGTTCTCTTTAATATCTTCTACAATTTCGCTTTTTTAGTCATTCGATGAGAAAGTTCTCAATTAGATAGGTACCCTACATGTTCTGGGATGTTTCTAAATAACCACATTTCAAAATCAACCGTTATTTATTTTACAAAATCAACCGTAAAGTGTTGACAAAATATTAATACTGACTTTCTTGACGTTCATGATTCTTGACGTGTTGTAACCAGTGGCGGCTCGTGAGCTTTTAGTGTGCTCGAGTGCTAAGAATGAAAAATATGACATTGTTAGTGTTGTTGTAGCCGAAAATGATTTTTATTTATTTTCAAGAAATGTTTTTTTGTGCGAAGATTTTCAGGATTTTTCAGTTTTGGTGGTGCACTGCACGGATTTCTGAAAAATCTTCGTACAAAAATATAAATTTATAAAATAAATAAATATTGTTTTCGGCTACAACCACATTAATAGTGACGTTTTTTTTCACTCTTACCACTCTAGCACACTAAAAATAACGAAACGCCACTGATGGTAACTAATTTCAGAAATAAATGCATTTATCTTGTATCCATGGATACAAAACTGATCAGCAAAATCCCCAGGCGGCAACTCCCAATTCGAGTGCTCCTGTCGGATTCAATTCGGTTGCCATTTTTACGCCACACTAAAATGATCCCAATGTGAACAGCGCTTATTGCTTGCAGGTACTTGCGTACACGCTTTAGAACAATTCCACAATACTCCAATCGTAAATTGAATATAATTATTATTGCTTATTGTGAAATGGCTGAATTGCTCACTCTGATGCCATGCAAGTAAAACTGAACTTCATATGCTTTCAATTATAAAATAAATGTTAAGATTCCGTGAACCCCGCGGTGACCCGTTGCTGCGCGCCGCTCGAAGGGATTTGTGCTGCACGAATATTTATTCAGACGATTGTGTAATTTTTTTATTTGATCGTTAAAATTCACCCATGGCTATGTAGCCGTATGTCAAAATGATTTTGAAGTTTTGCATCATGTTTTATGCAAATATATATTAGGCTCAAAGGTCGCGCAAATAAATTTAATTAACTAATATGGGTCATAACACATTAAATTAATTTATAATAATATGGTGTATTTGCGGCATATTCCAGAGTGGTAGATACTAGCGTTGTGACCACTTTGAAAGAACTACTTCTTTTGGCAACAGTTCCTACTTCATTCATTGTTCATTGAACAAATACTTCAATTGAAGTCGGTAGTTCATTTTAGCGTTCATTCATTTCAATAACTTCATTTCATTGAACAAATATTTCAATTGAAGTTGGTAGTTCATTTTAGCCTTCATTCATTTCATTGAACAAATACTTCAATTGAAGTTGGTAGTTCATTTTAGCGTTCATTCATTTCATTGAAAGAACTACTTCAATTTGCAGCAGTACAGTTGCGAAGGTGAACTTTATTTTGGCGATGAACCGGTTCCAGTTCTTTCCACGTTCAAATCGCTACCGACTAGTACGTGATTTTGTTGGCGAGAAACCAGTTCTTTTCGTTTCCAAATCTCTACCGACTAGTACGTGCTTTTTCGGCGAGGAACCGGTTCCAAAAAGAACTAAACAAATAACCGGATAAATTCAAATCTCTTTTTTGCGAGTTCGACTTCAATTGAAGGGTTCACTTCGAAGGGTTCATTTTAAAGAACTAACAATGAAGCATTCACATAGAAGTTTTTCCCAACGCTAGTAGATACTCTGTATCGCCCTGGTGAAAGTCCACCATTCAGAATTGAAACGTTGCTTTAAATGATTTTGGTCAGATCTGAATAGCCAGGTACTTCCTGACTTTCTTCTTCCCCATCTCCTTCCCTTCCTTACTACTTTCAGCCTCACAACATACCCCGATTGGGGATGCCATAGTCTCACTGGCTCTAGACGGTTGGGAGCAGTTGGGACTCTTGCACGGTATTCACTATAAAAAATACCTATCTACGGTAGTATTTGATAGAAATGACAATATCTAAAAAGGTTTCGGTAGTTCGAATGGCATAGACGTTACTTCCGGATAGAGAAGAGGTTCTGAGTTCAAGTTTCGGTCGCAACTATGTTTTTTATTTCGCTGAAAATTATTGACATTATTTCAATAATTATGAATAAATTTAAAACATCGAAGAAGTAAGTACCTACGAATACATAACATAAATGATAAAACTTTTGTTCTCCAGGTCGAGCCGGAAGGGACGTCCGAGCTGCCGGCAGCCTCAAGGGCGCTGTTCGTCGAAAAGGTCCGCCTGTCCAACGCGGCCTGCCAGGCGGGGGACTACGCCACCGCCGTCGCCCTCTACTCGGACGCCCTCACGCTGGATCCTGCCAACCATATCCTGTTCAGCAATAGGTAAGCTCGAACAAATATTATCTAATTGATCAATTTGAAGTTTGTAGAATATCTACCTCAAGTGTCCGTATTGTTCAGAATATCCGAGAAACTAATTTCCAAGTATTATATAATAATTCACAATCATAAATAAACTTTAAGAGTTAAGCTGGATTCACACCAACGGCCGGATCCGCTCAGTGACGATACTGTTCCGCATGAGAGCTTATCGATATGGTATGAATATCAATCGAGGAGTATGTGCCAAGACAAAATTGTGTGGCAGTATATCCTTCTGCCCACCCTTGTGATATATAACTACTTATTATTATTATATATTATTTAATACTAGTTGACTTGCCAAGAAAAAATATTAGTTGCTTTAATCGACCCATTTTGAATATAAAATAATGTCTTTTAAAATATAATTCATTAAAGGTAGGTACTTTATTAGGTAAAGTAGAGATTAGAAGAGATTATTTTTAAACTTTGATAATTTCAACTAACATCAGTTCCAAATTTTAAAAGTTCACATAGAAAATTATTTACAGCCAATTTTTATTTTTTCAGATCTGCTGCCTTACTGAAGCAGGGACAGTTCTCTGCAGCTCTCCAGGATGCCATTAGAGCGAGGGAACTTTGTCCAACGTGGCCCAAAGCTTATTACAGACAAGGTAACAACTTTTTATTCACAATATTCTGCCGCTATAAAAAATCATGGCAACATCTAGTCCAAAACAGTGTTTCCAACTGCATTTTATTTTATTTATTTAACACTCTCGGTTCACAAATATCCTGGCAACATTTGAATTTCTCCTGCATCCATCATTATAAGCTGAAAAGGTTCCTTGTACAATGATGGAGATCTTAGCTTGTAAGGGATTGAAACCGTAACGCCGGGGTGGGAACCCGACGCATTTGTTCACTCTGCTATTAACCGGTTATTATTCCATTTTGCATTGTCCTGCTAATAGTCGTCATCCGATAGTAAAGAGCACCGCACCAGACGAAAAGAAGAAGTTTAAAGACATTACACTTGTTCCAGGGGTCGCGTTGCAATGCCTCGGTCGCCATGGCGAGGCACTGGCCGCCTTCAGCTCGGGCCTGGCCCAGAATGCCGGGTCCAGGCAGCTGCTGGCCGCGCTGGTGGAGGCCTCGCTCAAGTCTCCGCTCAGGCCCGCCCTCCACCCAACCTTCATGCAACTGCAGGCCATGAAGCTGGATCAAAGCCCTTTTGTGCTCATTTCGGTATGTTGCATTATTTATAAAGTTAATTGAACAGTGCTTAAGTTGCGCAATGATTTTTAAAATATTTCATTATTTATTTCAAAATGTTAGCATACAAAATACATTTGGTATATTAATCCAAAGGAGTTAAAAAAACACTCATTCTGGGAAGGGCAACATTAAAAAAAAAAAAAATTTTTTTTACAAAGACTTACAAATTCCAAATAGGAAGCACAAAAGAAGAGAGATCAAGCGAAAAAACACACCAAAAAGAGACTCATAGAAAAGAGACTCATTGGAGTAGAGACCAACTAGATAAACATCACAAATACAACAAGAAAGACATTCACACACACAGAGGTCTCACAGATAGGACACATTACTGATTTATAAAATATCCATTAAGTGCTTTTGCCAATATTTTTTTGTAATGCGTTGTAATGTGTATATGCTATGTATTGTAAGGAGTTAATTCCAAATTTAATTGTGTGAGTAGATGACGATAAGTGTATTTGATTTTGTGATCGTGTTTTGTGCTGGTGTATGTCTGAATTAAAAGCTGAATATAAAAGTGAACCCAAAGACGTGCCCTGAAGAACGCCTCTTTTTCAGTGAATTATTAATAGAAAATGGTCTAACGTCTTTATGCTAATAGCCTTATTTGTTCACATTTATTCAAACCTGCGTTAAATTTTATTTAAATATTTTTTTTGATTAACCAGTCATACTAAAATAATTCACCCACAGTTTACTTGAAGATTTCAAATTGATTCAGTGGATATCGTCGAATGCAGAAATATTGCAGTTATATTTTCTAGTACGCGTGTGGTATCATCTACGCCTATTTTAATGCTAGGATCCATATCAAGTTCAATTGTGTTCGCCTCGTTCATAAGTTATTCTTGATGCAATAACTTTTGAACTGTGCCCTTTCTCAATATCCCCTAAGGAAATGCAATAATGGAAGCATAAAGCCTCGCTAGAGTTCTGTAAAATGAATACATATAAAGTCCTCAGGGTACTGAAGTGAACATCTCTTTTCCCGTTTCTATCGATATCATAATAATAGAATATATTGTGTCTACAGGAAGGAACATTTCATTTTGAATATCTTTTTAAATAGGTCGTGGGCCAAGAACTGTTGGGGGCAGGACACTACCATGCAGCAGTCACCGTGCTAGAAGCAGCCCTTAGAATTGGATCGTGTTCCCTGAAATTAAGGTAAGTCACCATGGTAATGTTATTTTTTAGATCCTCGGTCCTTTATTATTAACACTGTCTTGGTAGGTAATTCAAAAATATCATCAATAGCAAAAATGGACATGAAAAACCTAACCTAAAATATCATATACTTACTAGTGAAAAATATGCCAGTGGAACTATGAATACAATCCCTACTTCTAAGAAACGTTGTGAAACTGATATATTTGGGGTAAAGGAACTAGAGGGAGAAAAGATAGGTTGAGAAGTATCTGACCGATAGGCGGCTCAAGGCGATACTAGAAGTATCAAACATTAATAAACAATAGCTTTCAAAAAACATCAAGACCTGAGGTAATAAGAAAAAAGTTATTTTACTGTCGTATTTTGTCTAAAATTGTTCTGATGATAGCCTACCTGCTATACGAAAGGTCACCCTATAAATAAAAGAGTCACGTACATATATTTTTGTCAATATTCTTTAGGACAGCTGTAGAGTGATTTATCTAAGATTCTTAAAATGTATCCATTAAGTCACCGAAAATCACTGAGTCAATGTATTTTTTGGTTTAAGTGGGCATCGAACCCGCCACCTCCCATTTCAAACCCAAACGTTTCGAAAACCATCACAATATAATTACCAGTTTCGTATTTATTGTAGTAAGAACTCAAATCGTAATTTCAAAGAACGTTACTTCACCTTAATTCAGACAATCCTAACGTCTTTGTTCAAGTCATACATCCTCTACGAATAACGGCCTTTAAGTGCCCCCCTTATTGGGAAGCGACAGGATCTCCGATGAGAAGATATCGGCAAAGGATTATGCTTGTTTAGTTGCAGGACCCTGGCAGTAGACATGGGCCATTGGGTCCGTGCTTGTACCAGTAAATTCAAGTGTCGATTTCCCTCTTTATTGCCCCCACGCAAACTGTTAGCTGTCCTTAAGAAATACGGTCAATGCTGGGCGAGGGCCATAGATCTGCCTGCGTTCAAGGATCAATTCCAAAATTGTGAGGTTTTTTTAATGGAATTATTTATTTAATGGATTATAGATTGTGTGAATAAATTGCGAAATCATGGAAGATTCACAACATGCTGAATCAGATCAGTTCAAATTCGATATCATCTTTAAATTTGTCCAAGGTCCATGCATCTTCTAGATTTATTTGTCTAGAAAAAGAAAAATGCAACCCTAGTGAATTTCAAGATTTTTTTTTATGAATAGACCAGAGAAAACTACAGCTGCAGTGCACAACATGGCTTAGAAGTATATGCACATAAAATTGTAAATAAAACTCTCGAATGGGGAGCTTTGGCGTCGTGAAATTTTGCAGTCCTTTTCGTCTGCAATGTAAGCGTCAACGCAACTATTTCCGTACGTAAGATCATTTTCCAGATGAGCTATGGAGCTTTGAACTATCCGTTTGACTGTTAAAAAATAGGAAAAGCTCCCGTATAGTTTTTTTCATACTTTATAATTGTCATCTCGTAAAAAAGCTGTCGGTTTATAAATGTCCAGGTTCATGTTAGCGTAAAATCCCGAATATTAGAAAACACGGGTTTGAAGATAAATTGCCGAAATGGATTTGTAGAATTCCGAAATTGAGGCTTGCTAGGTTTTTTCGACATTTTACCTTCTCACCATTGTAAAGTTCGGTTAGGTTAAGCGCTTCCATTTTGGACTTCTATGCTAGTATATATTTACTGGTTTAACTAAAGATTTTCCGGTCAATTTTATGACTTCTGGAGTAACATTTACACGGTTCTTTGTCTCCTCCGCTAAGGACTGCGACACTGACCTCTCTCCATTATAAAAGGAATAAGGGCGGCCCTTCCGCTGCGAGACGTCTTCTCATCTGCCGGCTGGTTCAAGTATATTAATAGTAGCACCATCAGGAGAGCTACCCGTCTGTCCACTTCTAGCCGGCCAGTTGATGAATTCAATCAACTTTTTGCTAGAATCACTACCAGTAAGCAGTACTTAATATTCTCTCTACGGCTGCAATGATGTTGTATGGACCTTCGTAGCTGATGCAATGAGCAACTGTCGTATAGGAGAAGAGTGTATTACACTCAGTGCAGTGTTAGTTGCAAGTTTTATATATCGTCGCCGGAAAGTCAAAAGGGCTGAAGCGCCACTTTGGGAAGTTTACACCAGATAACTTGAAAGTTTTTTAAATTTTTTTATTTTACAGTAATATTAATTAGTCTTCAGTACATGGTTGGATTTTGAAAAAAAAGTTAACTCAATGCTCTCACTGAGTTACCTGAAGCGACAAAAAGCTAAAAATGTCCCAATGTTGTGTCGCTTGAGTCAAGCCTTCTTCCAAATTGTTAATGTATTTTAGATGGCTCAAGGGTTACAAAAGTCTTCAGAATCAAACAAGAATCAGAGCTTTTGATCCAAAAAAAAGCTGATTACAACTTCATTTTTATCTCATTTTTGACCAAAGTGTCGCTTAAGCCCCTTTGCCTTTCCAGCGACGATATGTTTTCATACAAGTAAGCATAGTTTTCAGTAGTTATCATAGATTTATTTAGACTAAAAACAACTATTGATCACTGTTTTATTTATCATTATATGACGTAATGGGTTGAGAAATAGACAAAGAAGTCACCCCCATATGGAGCAGGGTTCCGAAATTGTTACAGTGATTCAACCACCACAGAGACTTTAAATTAATAAGTTAACTAGGTAATTCTAGGTAACCTTTTCTTAAAGAATGTGGACTCAGCGCGTTGAATACTCTGTCCCCAAACTACGCAACGTTCATAGGAGGGGGTTCAACCAATCTGTTCAACGCACCAGACTTGACCGACCTGAGCGTGAGTTTCTTCTAGTAAGCTTGTCCCTCACGCAGAGATCAGTCAAGTCTGATGGTGCCAGCCCGTTCAGTGCCTTGTACACATAAAGCTAATATTACTGAACCCTTTCTGTGACTCACCTCCAGTGTTGAAAATCACGCAGAAGAACTACAATATGACAAGATTAGAATACCGCACAAGAGTCCCAATTGATCCCAACCTTCTGAAGCCAGTGGCACTATGGCATTTCCAATTGAGGTATTTTGTGAGGCTGAAGTTTTGGGGAGGGGAATGAGATGGGAAAGAGGAAGTACCTGGCTATTCAGAACTGTTCACCAAACACAGAAACTCACAGGTGGAAGACCAACATTCAGAATTGAAAAGTTGCTTAAATGGGCTATAGCTTGCTTGGTGACCATATCTTGAATAGCCATTTAACTCCCATTCTTCCTCTTCCCCAGCTTCTTCCCTTCCCCACTCCCCTTCTTCCTCTTCCCCAGCTTCTTCCCTTCCCCACTCCCCTTAGATTATTGGGGATGCCATATTCCCACTGGCTTCAGACAGATAAGAAAAAAATATTAAAATTATGATATTTCGTGCAAGTGCATTTTACGATTTTCACCAGCACATTTCCCGACGCTGATTAGATATGTGTAAAACTCAATATTATATAATGTAAAGCAAATACAGTTTCAGTTAACATTCTGTATTATCCTCGTTGGATGAAAGACAGGTTATCGGAACATATTCCGTGAAATTCCACGACTGTTAAACCTCCATTGTTTCCTTGTGGAATTCCTTCGGCTGGTGTTTCTAGTGGCTAGTCCCCTTTACAAAACACTTCTATGGAGGCAAGTTACCATACGCTCTTCCGCTTAAAGCCTCGTTCAATTCTACGGAATCTAATAATATTTGACTCGTGAAACTAGAAAGGCTCGCTGGACAGAACATAGAGCGAGGATGGATGGTAGCCGACCACCAAAGATGCTTATAATACGCCCGCAGAATGAAGAAGTGAGTGTTGGGAAGCTTAAACTAAGGTGACTGAACTGTGATGTCGCTGGAAGGGCAAAAAGGCTGAAGCGACACTTTGGTCAAAAATGAGTTAAATATTGCAGTTTGGATCAGTTCTTTTTTCTGCGTCGAATGCTCTGACTCTTGTTTGATTCTGAAGACTTTTGTGGCCCTTCAACCATTTAAAATATATTTACCATTTGGCAGAAGGCTTGACTCCAGCTACACAAGTTTGGGGCTTTTTTTTTGCTTTATGTCGCTTCAGCTAACGCAATGAGAGCATTGAGTTATTATAACTTTTTTTTTCAAAATTCAACCAGGTACTGTAGACTTATTAATTTTATTGTAAAAACAAAAAAAAACTTTAAAGTGCTCTGGTGTAAACTTCCCAAAATGGCGTTTCAGCCCTTTTGTCTTTCCAGCGACGATATGCCTTTTATTTAACTCCATTGAACCAGTGATATTGATTGAACACTCGATATTCAATATCACATTCTATTAAATGTAAATAGCCAGCCTAGAAGTACGTGTACCCACGGGCAGATTAATACACCTACCGGCATCTCGCTCGGTGAAGATTTGATGAGCGGAGATGAAATCAATAATCAATAATAATTAATCCGACGTGTGAGCAATTCAATACGCCGGATGCAGGACGCGGGTCCCAGGAGATCAGACTGATTAAATCTCGATACCGTAACTCAAACATAAAGGCCAGAATGGAGGTGGTGGCAGAATGGAGGAATTTTAAACTGTTTGGCTTGTTGATTGGAAATTTTTAATTATTACTAAAGTCTGTGTTGTGTGTTTAACTACGCCGTATCTTAGATACTTCCTATTTATCGTTCACGTTTAGCGCAAATTCAGAAGGGGTCAACTGTAAAACAAACCCACCTACTTACAACATTTTATGAGAAATTTAAAACACTCTTAAAAACTTGAAGTGTTAAGAAAATGATAGTGCAGGTATTTTATAATAATTGTATGTACCATGGTGACTTCTTCAAATGCTCTCCACCGGTTCCTGTTTCCAGAAATCCTTTTCCAGCTCTCGAGCCTTCCCATTCTGCTTCAATTTTCTCTTCTCGCTTCTACTGCGGCATCCATTTGGTCGTGCTTGCGCTGTCCTATCATCTGGCATTTATTCCAAGGCAAACAAAGGACATTTCTGACTGTCTCAACTTACCCTCAGAAAGTAAAGCCAACTGAGAGAGGAAGTTATCCAAGCAGCTGACCCCTGATGAATGAGATAAAACTCAGATAAATTATGAGAGTGATATATGTCAAAATGTGTATTTTCACTTTATAAACTTTATTATTTCATAATTGGAATACCCCTGTCACGCACTGATACAGAACTAATAACGAATTCCACATCATACGATACTCGCTGATCGACAATTGACAGCCAATCTCCAATGAAATGTCGTCCAGCTGCGTGAAACAACTCGACAACTCTTCGAGCGGTCGATAATTAGGAGCAAAGTACTCCAGCCTCTTCTATCTCCGTCTTTAAGGCTATTTAACGAGCGACAAGTTCGTCCATCACTTTGATGCATTCTCTTTCCGTTTCCTACATCCTCAAACTAGCAATTGACTGTATCTAACTTCTTTCCTGCGCTCTATGCCAATAAATTTCATAAAAAAATATTAATTTTATAAATGTCTACAATTTCTAATGACTAGGATGAAGGAAGTTTTTTTATCGAGAGAATATGAAAAGTTCGTGTAATATTGGTAATGGTTCTAGGAGCAAGTGAATGATGTTTTTAAGTACATAGGTACTAAAAGAAAATGGTTCGCGAGGGATGGAAGGGCTGATAAGGATATCGACAAAAGGGTGAATAACGAAAATTCAGTGAATGGTGAACTGAATGCAGTGGTCACTAATAAAATGGTGTCAAAAGAAACGATGCTAACGGCCCACTATGGAAGTTTGATATTAACCCTGATGAATAGCAATAAGCCATACAACTGGCAGAGGAAGAACTAAAGTAGACTGAATGCAGTAAAGGGGAGATCCTTGAGACATGTGTATTAACTATATCCGACTGATTTAAGCGTAATTATACATCGTATTCTAGACATTTGGAACAGTGCTAGGGAATATTATTTCTCCCTATTCCTGTGTCAACTGTGGTTGGAGGTGCATAGATGAGGAGATAATCTTTTCTACCCGGTGAGTGGTGAGCGGGCTGCCTTTCGCTACTGTAGTACAAATGCTTTTATTGATTTTTTTTAGACTGCGTTTTTTGTGCTTATAGCAATATTTTATTTAAGCCCACTCACTAATATTAGGGAGGGAATACAATGCATAAGGGTAATTAGAAAGATAAAATAAATAAAGACACGTTTAAATGGTTTGATGACGTAGATCGAATGGACAGAGAAAGTAGTGTCGGGAGAATATAAAACGCGTGCATGGATGAATAAAAAAGTCAAAGACTTCCAAGGTAGACATGGCACGATCAAATAAATCAAATATTTTAATCGCTGTTGATCTCTTGATCGCACGGATAAAATACTTTGGCGGAGAACTAATTATCACAAATATAATGAAAGTATAATCGATCGAGATAGTTTTCATAGCTACAAAATAGTAATAGAAAAAAAACCTAATGTATTTGAAATGTATTACAAAAAATGCATTTAAGCGGTCAAAACACAGTTATTTTTTGGATCAAAATCACTAGAAATTAAAACTTCACAGTTTTATTAGTTTCAACAAAATCAATTCAAAACTTTTATTCGTCCATAAGAAGGAACTTATTATTTTCCCACTGCCTTCCAAATTCGAACTTCCAAACATTTGAATTCCCGCGCGGCAGCGGCGCTGTCGCTCGCTCATTACCCTCTCTGTTGTCTTTCCATCGTTCTGTTTTCAGTACTCCTTCGTTCTGTTTTCAGTTCTGCTTTGTTTGTTTCCCCGCTTGCTTTGCATGAGGATTAAGGGCCGTCGGTCGCGGCGATGACAGCCGATGCCAATCGGGGACGGCTCGTGATATACCAAGACGTTAATTATTTGTTCCTCTCCGAATGGCGGGCATTCGGGCATCCATTATTAGTTGCAGGTCGTCTGCCCTCATTGTCTCTGCATTCGAATGTGGGATATTTAAATTTGAATGCGAAGTACCTACCTTGGTACCTGAACCAAAATATCGACGGTTAACATTTTTTAACCGAGTTGGGAAAGACTTCTTTGTCTATGGAATAAGAATTGTTCTTAATTGTGCAGACATTATCGTTTTTTGTATTATTTCGAGTGTAGTTTCGAATTAACTAATCAATTTATTTTTTCTATGAAGGGGTATTACCTTAGTAATATTTCGACAACTTAATTTTACAATTTGATTCTTGAAAAAATAATAATTTTCAAAATCAATATATTTGTGATAAAAGTCTACATTTAATTAAGGTTTTTTTCACTAGTAAATCAAATTTTCCTCATACTGGGGTAAGCTATTTTAAGTGATTAGTTCTGAATAGCAAGAATATTCCAAAATCCTTTTTTTCTTCTCCCTTCTTTTTTTACCCCCCAACATACCCCATATACCATTAGGAATGTCATAGGTATAGATCTTATAGCTTTGGGAATGGGAATCCTGCATGGTATGTGGGTACCATCATCACGTGATTCATAAAATATGACTTTTCCGAGCTTATAATATTTGCTTTAACCTAGAGTTCACATTTTCTACTTTATAGTAAAAAAAGTGATAAACATTTTAAACACAACATAAATATTTACAGTGATAAAAAAAAACTCATTTCCAATCAGCTAAAAACCCATTTCATTATTCATCACGACGAAAATTTCAACTCGTTAAGTTAATTTATAACACATTTTAAATGTAAAATGACATATTTTTTTACAATGCCCCCATGGCGGAGAGGTAAGACGCCCGTCGCGAGGTCACACGTTCGATTCCCGTTGGAAAAACATTTGCGGTGAATTGCGTTAAAAAAAATCACTACATTCCAGTCGTCCTGGGTGTCAATGTGGTGAATTATGCCGTCACGAATAAATAAATCACTTTTTTATGGTCCGTCCGGTTCCTACCTACCACATGTACAATTAAAATTATTATATGCTGTATAGTGTCGAACAATGACAACATTACTGTAAGTACTTACGTAATCTGTTTGTATGAAGCAGCAAAAACCCTCGGACGGTGAGCCCTGGTGACGTGAAATTTTAACAGGTTTTGTGTCTTAAATTGCCATTTCAATGCAATTTTTTCATCTCCGTTATGGGCTGTGCTATTTTTGGCGCTTTTAGCTTAGTCAGACCGGTGAGCTTTAGACTTTGAGCAATGAGTTTTTGGCTTAGTCAGAATTTTGAGCTTTTAGCTTTGGCAGAGTTTTATTCTTTTAACTTAGCCAGAGCTTAAAGCTTAAAGCTTCGAGCTTTGTGGTTTTAGCTTAGTCAGAGCTTAAAGCTTTAAGGATTGATCTTTTAACTTAGTCAGAGCTTAAAGCTTTGAGCTTCGAGCTTTGAGCATTGAGCTTATAGCTTAGTCAGAACTTTGAACTTTTGGCTTAATCAAAATTTTGAGTTTTGAGTTTAGTCGGAGCTTGTTAGAACTATAGATTAAATAATTAACTGAATTTAACTGTAAAATATTTTTTAAAAAATATGGCATTTTATTTGTTTCGTATTTAATAATTATTGTACAGGTAGACAACGATTTCGAAAAAAAAAAATTACTTTCTAAAGATTTACTAAATTATTTGATGCAGTCGGTGGCGTCGTTGGTGTAGATTTTATGGATACAAAAATTTATGTACTTAAGATATAGTTTAGCAATTCGTTAGTTCCTCCTTTGCGCCCCCCCACAACAAAGTAAAGCTGTGCACTAAGAAAAGGTAAGTACTCTTTAAAAATCCAAAATATGCACTGGGGAGCTTCTTGTAACGCGGTAGTTTCCTGAATATTTCGTTCCAAACAGGTAGGTATTTTATCCCGAACAAGATTTAAATTGAATCGGAACGCAATAAATTGTTTGAAGCTGCTAATTAAAAGGTTTCTTTTCCAAAAGGCCCGCGTTTCCCCCATTCCGATAGCCGGCTTAATCTTACAGAAAACTGCGCAGACTAAAATTCATCACCGGACAATGTTGCCCTGAGCAGTTTTTCTGTGCGAAGGGCTGGATTCCTGGAGCATTCGGTATGTCTCGGTTTTTTACATTTAATGTAACACTTATGTGCCGTTTCGCGTATTGTGTTCGATATGCACAATAGTGATGGGCAAAATTTAAAGATAAAATTTTCGAAAACTGACACTTTGTGGAAAAATCAAAATCGAAATTCAAAATTATAGAAATTAACAATATTCGACATATAAAAGTATACCGAACTTTAGAACTCTAGAAATATGAGGATAGTCGAAATACAACATAGTCGAAATGATAAAGAATCATCACTTTAGACTAATTGAAATAAGATTATACTCGAAATACGACTACAGTCGATATACATAAATAATCGAAAAATATTTCGTATTAATTGCCTCGGTATTTTTCTTCGAAAATGTATAAACTACCTCCGAATTTCGATATCGTCAACCTTTTATTTGGCAAAACTTCATTATTTGGTTAATTATTGCATATATCGGTATTGAAGTATTGGCTACTTTATTTTTTAATCGAATGCTACCGGATATGATCGGTTAGTAGCCGAGTGGTCCAAAGCTATGGGTTCCGAGCCAGGCATTGCGTGTTCAATCCTCTGCTAGCTGAGTCCTCCACCATTGCACATACAACATGATCCATTTACAATGACGGTAGTAGGAGCAATTCAAATATTATCAGCAATCCGGTTATTGATAATCCGGGAATGTTTGTCTCTCTTTAAAAAAAATAAAAAAAATATCGAGCATTAGGAACTTACCGCTCCGCCAAGGAGAACTTCTATACATTACGTGCGAACAGTGAAAACAGGAAACAGAGTTTTTCTGTCAAGACCGGCCTCCTATGGAAACGACTCCCACTTTGAGAGGAATGCGTATTGATAAATATAAATGAAAGCACGTTATTAACATAGGGAACGGGTTTCTTTTGTACTGGCGGCTGCACTTCTTAGATCCTGTACGTACCAAGTGGCAGTGGTCATCTGGATGCTATCTTGGCATGGATGGGATCTTAACGTGAATTATAAACTAGGAATGTTGGCACGATCAAGTTAAACACACTAAACCCTCAGTAATAGTGTGGTTTTAGGTTATAAGTTTCTTATTGTTTAGGTCTAAATAACCAGACGCCCAAGCTTGACTTCATAACTCCCATTTTATTTTGTCCTACACAAGCTACATCAAAACTGAAATCCTGTTTTTCAAATTGAAATATTAGTTAAATATTACTATTTTTTTAATATTGAAAAGACGCTTCAAACTTTGGCCATATTTAATTATTTATATCTGTACTGATTTAGACTTTTCATGTACTCGATGGGTAAAATAATACAATTTAAATTCAAATTTTGTTTTAACAATGCCTTTTAATATTCCCCAAAATAAGTTTTAACCTTTTTCAAATTGAAAATGATTTTTTGATAATAATGCCTATTTATTAATAAATAATACAATCTACTGCAGTTCTACAAAATAAACACAATCAATAAGTTCTTACCTCTTTAAAAGTTTAGTGTATTCAGAGCTTTAGTTTGGGCAAAAACTCATTCTACGAAGCTTTACATTTTGTACCAAAATAATCGGAATAATTGCCACTACATTAATGCTCAATATCAACGAAAGAAAACAGTCCATTCATTATTAATCCCCTCTTCTGATTTTACCTGCACTTGCTCGACCTTTGTATATAGAACTATGGTTTATGCCTTCCTCACTCTATGGACCCAAAGTTTTACTCGTGTATAAACGCATCTGAGCAGTTAGTTCCTCGTGACTGTTTGCCCAGCCTCTGATTTGTTTGATATACGATATACAGCTGTAAAATCATTTTTGTTACGTCCATCAAACTTCTTCTCTCGGTCCATCAAAATGAACTGTCAATGTCAACATCACAACACCAAATCAAAGGTAGTGGTATTTTAGCATTGTGAGAAGATTTTATTCTCGCATTAATCTCGGTCGGTAAGTAGACGCGTAGGTACCTGCTTCACCCATCCATATTCATTACAGGCCGAATTTTAAATACGGCAGGGCTCTTTATGGCCTGGGCTGGGTTTATTGAGTTTATTTGGACGTCGTTCCCCGAAACCCGTGTAGCCATTATTTCCCGGGGCATTTTGGCCCCGGCAGCGGCCAGCGGGCAGCGGACTGTCACCGCCGCGCGCCGTCCCACCAAAGCGATGCATTTCTGTATGCAAATTCGACTACCATTGTTTTATTGTTCGGAATGGCGGCTACAGAGAGCTCTGGCGGGACGATTCAACGAAATTTATTTTGCAAATTTTCGTGTATTTTTCTGAAAATAAATTGTCAGCAAGCCAGCACCGTTACGACTTGTGAGATAACTTTTCGTGGATAAGCGAACAGTACTTTATCCAACCTCTAGTCTTACCTAGTCTAGTATAACCTAACATTTGGAAGCTTCACTTAACCATAGCTTGCTTTACGTATGTTATTCTGCTTTAACATATTATTTTTAACAAAATGCATTTATTAAAAACAATTCTAATTGGAAGCACGCTATTTTAAAATACGAGAGTAATGCTCCACAATTCTGTTTAAGAGCACACTACCTGTTTAATTTACAATCAAACATACTACCTCTTATAATATTCGGATTTTTGACACGACTCGACTTAAGTATTTGATTCACTTGATCGTGCCATGTTTTCACAGGGCCACCTTGACTATTCTTTTCATCCACTTGTGTGGCATATATTTTTCTAGTACTTCTTTACCATCTATCCACTCTTCGTCGTCCATTTTAGAACTTATTTATTTACTCTTCATTATAAACATTCTACATAGATTTATTTCATTTTTATTTTTTCATAATATTTTTATTTCATTTATTTATTTATGCATTATTTCCATTTATACTGTAATGCCAAATGCCAATATTGATTTATTTGGACCAATGAAACCCATATTGGTATCAAGTATTTTATGAACATTTACATTTGACTGTCCTTACGGGTAAATCTTTATAGTTGAGTCCAATTAGTAGCTGAGTGGACAAACGCGTCGAATTCCCACCCGGGCGTCGTGGGTTCAATTCCTCGATTAGCTAAGTCCTCCATCATTGCGCAAGCAACATTTTCCGCTTATTATGATGATAATAGGAGTTTTTAAAATATTTTCAGGTTATTCGTAACCCGGGAATGTTTGTCTTTCTTTAAAAAAAAAGTAAAAACCTTTCTTTGAAACAATGTCATTTATGTTTTTCTTTACTTAATAAGCATAGCGTTTAGGACTTCCTATATTTCAATACTTTTTATATGTATTTAACACCTTATCCCATTTTCGACTATAACACTTCTTCAAACACTTTTTTTATTTATTTCGTTGACATAATGTGTTAATGTTTATTAATTAAATCTGAATTAATCCATATCTGCAGAAAATCAAATCATGATAATAAATAATCAAAGCCCTAAATACAACACGACGAGTTACTTAATTAGGCCCCTAACCAAATTAGAGACACCGGTGTCTGGAGTAACCGTATAATTAATTTAGCCTTAATGTATACGTAATAGTATATTAAAAATAACAAATATTTAATCTTCATTAAGTGAAAATGTATTCACATAAAATATGTAGTTATGCAAAAATACACGTAAAACACTCTTGAATGTAACTGGCTGGATGAATTTATCACTTATAGAAAAGCTGTGACCGGTTTGGATAGATAAATAAATATATCTATTCTCGTTTCCTCTATTCAACAAACATGTCCGACACTTCGATATCTCTATAATACATAACACTTTCAAATTTATCGGTTCAACTATTTAGGTAGTTTTTTGAGAATTTTAAATACAAACCTGCAAAAAAGGCTAACATGTTTCGTATTAACGTCGGTGTCGATAATTTATTTACCGATCGAAAATGTTCTCGGTCGATTGAAAAAACGGGTGTTCCAAAAGAACTAGTAAAATTAATAAACATTATTAATATACATTGTTTTTGAATCGTGTGATTAATGCTATTTTTTTTTAAATATCTAAGATAGCTAATTAACTTTTTGGACCACCTCTTTGACAGAGCGGAAAGCTTATTGGCACCGAACCCAGAGGTCGCGAGCTCGAAACCTGACGTGTTAACTCACATATAATTTGAACAAATAACACGTGATATATTTCCCTGGTTAGAGACCACTATTCAAAATCGGAACTTGGCTTGAAAAAGCTTTAGCTATGTTCTGTGGCTAGATATGAACAGCCAAGGAGTACTAACCTACGTCTTTCCCATCTCCTTAGCCTTCTCACTCCATTAACCCTGACAGCTTTTCCCTATTTAGGGATGCCATAATCCTACTGACTACGGACAGTTGGGACTCTCTCGCGGTACCATATTAAAAAATAAAAATAAATTATTTAAAAAGTACTTACTCACGTGATTTCTCAACATTTTTTTGTGGTTTTCAAACCAATTATCATACTAAACAAGATAAGTGCTTCTATTGAAAACGTTTAATTAATTAAGAATATATTTTTAAACGGTTGATTTTTAACTAAATTTCTGGTAGTTGATAAATCCACCTGTATTTGTGTGTGATCCCGTTGAATCGCCCCATACGCCCCCTCTCTCCGCGTTAAGCCAGCCTGACATTTCTTTCCTTCGTATGGCAGCATAATTCATGACCTGGGAATCTGTGTATGCACCGTTTCTTCGGAGCGTTCTGGAGTAGGTACTAGTCTGGTAGGCACCCAGTACCCACTCTGCGTGGTTAAATTCAAGCTGGGCGGATTACCGCCGCCAGATCTGCATCTTGACCATTCGAAACTAGGTAGGCACTGCCCACTTACTTTTCGGCAGTGAGTGCATTGTGGGTAGGTACGTGTGTTGGGGAATTTTATTTATTTAACTAGTTGACAAATTAGAAAAACGTAAAAAAAAATAATAATTTTATATAATTTGTATTTAGGTTTCGCGCTTGTCACGATGATGGTGTATTTTGGGTCTTAAAAATTAGATTTTTAGAGAAAATCATAACTAATTAGACTGGGTATGGCCCCAACAATTTTTATTTAGAGTAGGAAAGAGGGTGTGTTTTTTTACTACGTTTAATAAAGAGGAAAAGGGTGAATTTTCTCAAACATTCACACTGTGTTTCCCGATTATACCGCGAAACTTCAGAGGGCTAATCATGGATAATTAAGGGAAAAACAAGTTTTTTTTCATAAAGATTCGATAACATTTTTTCCGCCCGTTTAACAGAGGTGCATATTAACTATAAACGTATCTTAACGAATAAATTCTTGAATTATTTTTATTTATCAGGAGGTACCTACTAGATGTAGTGGGAATACGTGCTAAAACGATTGATTTATAATGTATTGCTTTGTTTATCAACTGAAGGGAAGTGAAGTAAAAAGTTATTTATACTAAATTTAGATTTTTTTGCTAGGCGGTTGATTGGCGGTTAAACCATGTTGCGCGTGTTGCGGTCAAAGTGTTAATTGCTGGCGAGTATTTGACGTCTCTCGGTATAAGGATGAATTAATAACAGGAATTTTAGTTTTATTTTTCAATTTTCAGGGGATCAGTATTCAGCGCGCTGTCATCGGCCCACTGGGCACTCAGCCAGCTGGACAAGGCCATCGGCTACATGCAGCAGGACCTGGCCGTGGCCAAGAGCCTGGGCGACACGGCGGGAGAGTGCCGGGCGCACGGCAACCTGGGGGCGGCCTACTTCAGCCAGGGCTCCTTCAAGGAGGCGCTGACGGCGCACCGCTACCAGCTGGTGCTGGCCATGAAGTGCAAGGTAACTTATTACTTATATCGAGTCTCAGCAGCTGAACCGGACCATCGGTTGCACTAAGCAAACCTGACCGTGAAAATCTACAAATCTTATATCGGATAACCGCATACTTCGTGTTGAATATTGGCATGGAAGACACGAGACAAACATAAAAATCCAACCAATTATTTAACGACTAAAGAAAAACGACACAGTTTTACTATCTTATATATTTAACTTTCTTCTTATTTTTTCATCCCACAGGAATGTTATACAAGTTGAGGAAATTGTCCATTTCCATTTATTATTAGTATTTAATCAAACATTTTGAAAAACAAGAAAACATACCCCAAACAAGAAAGGCAACTTACTCAAGTTGGACAGAAACTTACTGAGGGAAATATGAGGTCAAAGAGGACTCTGTCCCACCAGGCAGTGTCCTCACACACTATACATACACTTGCAGGTGTTTAGAGTGGAATGCGCCAATAAACTACAAGCATTATTAATTGGATGAAGAAATACCCATGTATCTATCTTGATGGGAAGAAGGCTCAGATGGGTATGGAGTCATGTTGTGGAACCTAAAGACATTACCAAATACCCAATGACAGTCCAATTTTATAAAAGAAACTGCGCTATTTTTAAAGGGAAGTTGAAACATGGCAGATACCCCAACATGTCGATGACCAGCGTACGGAAGCTATGCAGACCATCTCCGTGTCAATATTAATAATGAATGTTTTCTTCTCCCAGGATACCCAAGCCGCCGCAGCCGCCCTCACCTCTCTCGGCCACGTCTACACAGCCATCGGAGACTACCCTAATGCCCTGGCCAGCCACAAGCAGTGCGTGCAGCTGGTGAAGCAGATGGGGGACCGACTGCAGGAGGCGCGCGAGATCGGCAACGTGGGCGCCGTGTATCTGGCCATGGGGGAGTTCGACTCGGCGGTGGACTGCCACACGCAGCACCTCAGGCTGGCCAGGAGGCTGGGGAATCAGGTAGGATTATCTATGAAAGGATAACGATGTTAAATTATAAAGGAAATTAGCCAATTAAGTATAGCTGAAGTCCAAAGAAATTTCTGATAATCTGTGAAAAAGCCAATTTCGATTTAAAAAAAATAAAATGTTGGTTTTTTAGTTTTATTTAAACAATAATTATTATTATTTAAAATTAAAAAAAAATATAACTTTTAGTTAAAAGTTCTGCTAGGTAATTATTTTTACGCGTGACAGCTGTTTCGCCTTCTGAGGGCATTATCAGACTGTCAGACTATCAGACAGTTTGATAATGCCCTCAGAAGGCGAAACAGCTGTCACGCGTAAAAATAATTACCTAGCAGAACTTTTAACTAAAAAGGGTTTTTTTTAAATTAAAAATAATAATAATTATTGTATAAATAAAATTAAAAAACCTAAAAATTAAAATGGAGTTCTACAAAATAAACTTTAAAACCATAAATAAGCCAATTTCGATTGGGACTGGCGAGGAGGTCCAGCCCTGAGCCAAATGGCACCTGGCGCAAGCAAATTTTTTGGCGCCCTTTGTCAAAACCTAAATTTTAAACACCACAATTTTCGATGTTTTTTTCTAAGTCTAATAAACTAGCATATTGTCTAATGGTAATAATTGATATTTTCGCTATCGTAGACATATGAGTATACAAAAAGCACATTTTTATTCAAAATGTCATCACTGTTAACCACTGATTTTTGGCAGGTTACCCTTTTGAAAAATAATCAAATATAAACCAACAGATCCAACAAATTAAATGTTTAAAGTGTAAATGTTTTGTTCTGTTAATTTTGGAGAGTAATATTATGATTCGTGTATTGTAAAAAAAACAGCGCCTCGGCAATGACGGAGCGGACTGCTCCAATTGCGCCAGCACAGAAACGACCCTGCTGGAGAGGAAAAGTTATACAGGCACCTTACATATTGCTTACCATTTAACCATAGGGGTCGTTTATGGGGAGACCCCTTCGAACTGCTTTCATTACAAAAGTTGCTCCATATCTGTTGCAAAGGATTGTTCCACATGGGCCCTATTCTGCGATTTTTTCTACATTCGATTTTCATATTTATAATAATCTATCCAATAATCTCAAAAAACAATCGGATTTCTACAGGTGTGAAATCGATAGTCTGCCATAACGTTGAGGAGTCAATCAATGCAGGAAAATAATAAACTATACAGGATGTATTAGATCGAACCTGACAGACAACTAGGTAACGGGTGTCATTTTTTTGTGATTTAATACGATTTTATTTTTTATTTTTCAATTTATGTGTATTTCCGTAACATGTCACCACTGATCAGCCTTACTCGGCTGGTTACTACCAGTCTCACCCCCCTTATGTTTTTTTTTTTAATTTGAAACCAAAATACCATCTTCATTTTTGCTCCAAATAAGCTCAGGAATCCTTGGTTATAGTCTGTCTGGTTCAATCTGATACGCCCTGAATATTAGTTTCTTATCTGAAAAAAAACATTTTTTTACCTCTCTCATTTTTTATTGTTACTGAAATTATTTTCTATTTTCCAGGTGGAGGAAGCTAGAGCATATTCCAACCTTGGCTCCTCACACCACTACAGAAGAAATTTCACCCAGGCCATAGCATACCATGAAAATGTTCTTAGAATAGCACAAAGCCTTGGAGATAGAGCTGTAGAAGCTAGGGCGTATGCTGGACTAGGCCATGCTGCAAGGTATTTTTTGTTTTGTTTCAATACTTAACTAAGTAATTCGTTTTAATTTATTTTTTTGTGAAAACTTACCCCCGTTTCCCCGAAAACACTTATTAAAAAAACTGTTTTTTTTTCTTCCATTTTAGGTGTGCGGGTGATTATGCTCAAGCAAAAAGATGGCATGAACGGCAATTAGATATGGCTTTGACTGCAAGAGATAAGGTAACAATTATTTTATAGTATATTTTAATATCTACTAGATTGATATACTCGTATATTGTAATAGTAAAAATTGTCTCAGTTTAATTCACAATACAAAATAATAAATATTTTATTTGTACCTACCAAAAACGACATATTTTTAGAGTAGGTACCTAACCAAATTGTTTAGCCTTATAAATAGGACTGTTTTTTTGTGATATTGGTCACACTGTCTGGATAAAATTGCAACACAAATTGAAATGTTCAAATAAAATTGGAACATGTTATTGACATTTGTTTGGCTTTTCAATGGGAAATTTTACGCATTTCTTTATGAAATTCATTTTTTTCTTTGAATATGGTTAATATATTGAAAGCATTATGTAACGATAATTTATATTTGCTGTTATATTTCAGGTTGGTGAAGGAAGAGCTTGCTCAAACCTTGGAATAGTATATCAATTATTAGGAGAACATGATGCTGCTTTGAAATTGCACCAGGCTCATCTATCAATAGCAAGATCACTAGGGGTTTGTAACATTTATAACTATCCTAATAACTTTTCTTAGTTGCCTCCGTCCAGGAGAAGTTTGATACAATATGTGGTAGGGGAAGACGATGCACCTCATGGCTTTGAAATCTGTGTGACATATTAAAATTTTCACACGAATTCTTTTAAATTACTTTATTACTCTTGAAAATGCAGTTCAACTGGTTGTTTCAGCCTCCAGGGTGAAAATTGCCCTGATGATAGTAAACTTTCGATATAGAGTACCTAAAGATGATGAATTTCCTTATTTCTCATGTGGAAATATATTCATTTTAATCACTATTATTACAATTAAAAAAATAAACATTTTCTTTTATAAATTTCATCAACTCACATCTTTTTCAGGATCGTGCTGGAATGGGTCGAGCTTACGGTAACATTGGCAATGCGTACTCAGCAGCGGGGTTCTACGAACAAGCCATCAAGTACCACAAGCAGGAACTGACGATATCCAAAGAAGTCCACGACAGGAGCTCAGAAGCGTCTACGCATGGCAATTTGGCAGTTGCTTATCAGGCACTAGGCGCTCACGATATGGCTCTACTTCATTACAGATCACATTTAGGTAAGCAACAGTACCTATTTTTTTTAATTACGGGCTTACATAAAAATTTATATGTAGGTTAATTAATCAACATTTAATGGCACAAAAATATTATTTCATCATACATGGGCTTTTATAAATACATAACACATATTATTTCGCCTCTAGAGGGTCATGATTGAATAATTTTATTTATTTAACTTTAAATCTACGATTTAAGGTTAAAATATGTTGAGCAAAAATGAAATTTCAAAATGAATAACATTGTTTTACTGGTTTCACTTTTACACTTGATTTTGTGGACCATTTAAAAAAAAATAGAGTTTATTTATTAACACCTTGTAGGCTTTTACATAAAATTACAAAGGAATATGCACATATTTTACAAAGGAATATGCACATAATCTTTCTTTTCGTGATCACATTAATAATGTAGCTAATAAATCATTAAAACTTCTTGGCTTCATCAATAGAATTGCATGTGACTTTAAGAATATAAAGACTTTAAAAACCCTTTACTGCTCATTAGTTCGCCCTCATTTAGAATATGCTAGTGTAATTTGGTCCCCTTTCTATACTGTTCATATTCATCATATTGAATCCGTACAACATCGCTTCTTACGCTTCTTATGCTTCTTATTGCATGGAGATCGGGGCGAGAAAGAGGCGATTATTCATATGATGAAATTGAACAATTATTGAAAATGTCTTCATTAGAAAAGCGCAGGAAAGACTTCGATTTAATTTTCATTTACAAAATTATTAATTGTTTTATTGACTCACCTTCTCTGTTGCAACTTATCCAGTTCAACATTCCTTGCCGTAGACTCAGAAACAATGAATTGCTGTTCCTCAATCATCACAATACTAATTATAGGTATAATTCTCCAATGTCCAGAATGTCAAGACTTGTTAACTCAAGCCATGGTCTTGAAATTTTTGGTAGCAGTCTAAATGATTTTTGTCATGCTTTACGACTCTACCAAAACTTTGACTAGACCATGGCTTGAATGTTCTCTCTTATGTTTATTTTGCCTTATTTTTGTCATCGCTTCATTTATTTTAATTTATATGATATTCCTTCTCTGTTACTCTTTTTTCTATTTCGTGTTTTATATGTATTTTTGTAATTGGACTTTAGTCCGTTAATTTATAAATAAATAAATAGATAAATATTAGTAAGAACTTTTAGAACACTAGTCACCATCAAAAGAGTCTAAATGATAGCCTTGTACTTAACAAACAAGGTGTACACTTATGATTAATACAAAAAAAAATCATACCTTCTCTTACAAAGTATTTATTTTATTTCTCAGGAATAGCACGAGAGCTAAAAGATACAGCCGGTGAAGCGTGCGCACTTCTTAACCTCGGAAACTGCCTCTCCTCCCGCCAGGAGTTTGCCCAAGCCGTTCCTTTCTACGAGCAGTACCTCATGCTGTCGCAGGAATTGGGTGACGTGGCAGCGGAGGCTAAGGCTTGCCACTTCTTGGGATATGCGCATTATTGTATTGGAAATTACAGGGAGGCTGTAAGGTGAGATAGAACTGCCGACAAACTATTTGTTTCGATTGTCATTAATATTTATGATAGTAAAATCCTCTTTGTCATTACAAAAATAAATTATCATTTTTTATTGACTTATTATCTTACTTTTGACTATTTTGGTTTAACAAAAACAGATATACGAACTTATCTGTGCAGTCAGGGGCAACTGTAAAGTTCGAATAGAATGCAAGGCCGATGTGTTCGTAAAGGACATGATTAGAAAAGGTACGGCTTGGATAGTTTTTACATGTAGAACAGAATACCTGAAAAGGAGGGTCATGAGAATATTCGACACACAAGTGGATGGAAAAAATAGTTGGGTCAGGTCAAAAATCAGAATAATAGAGGAGTATGTCTGAGATGATGAATGAATGTGGAGCAAGGGTGTGTTCCAAGACAGAGTTGTGTGGCATTCATTAGATCAGCAGCTGCCGAACTTTTTGGACCACAGAATCCTAAATGGCCGATTGGATGTTGGCGGAACCTTAGCTCAATCCCGAAGACTGATGACCGTTATGTCATCGACTGTCTGCTAAGATTTGAGGATTTTTTGATTTTCATGCTGGGGGGAGTACCACCAACACTACTCGGGAATTCATTCAGGAAATAAATGAACAAAAACCTTTACAATATTTTCCTCAGTAATGTTACTGGGATAGAAATATGGGCACCGTTTCAGAACCCTAGCAACCCTTCTGCAAAACCTAAGGGTTCAGCTCTTTTAGATAGTTGTTGAAAGATCTTTTGCAAAACGACCATCGGCTGATGCTCCATCGTATCTGCCCACGAAATGAGGTAATGGTTAGTTATTTATTTTAAATCATGTTTATATTGCTATTTTAAAACCCACATAACTCCATTAAGTCACCTTATGTAATACTTAACATAATTAATGTATTATATATTAACCTAATCTTAATTTCCAGGTACTACGACCAAGACCTCTCCCTGGCCAAAGATCTGCAGGACAAGATGAACATGGGGCGGGCCTACTGCAACCTGGGCCTGGCCCACCTGGCCCTCGGGCAACTGGACTCCTCACTAGAGTGCCAGAAGTACTTTCTGGCCATCGCACACATGACACAGCACCTGCCCGGCAAGTTTAGGGCACTGGGGAACATCGGAGATGTCCTGATAAAAATGGGAGACATTGAAGAAGCGGTTAATATGTATCAACGGCAGCTTGGTTTTGCTAGACAGGTAATTATATCACATTGTTGGCTTCAATGGTTGGTTGGAACAACCCGCAAGCTCATTTTGTGCGGCCTTATTATATTTGCATTGATCCTTCTGCTAAAAAAGTTATGCATCACTGGTTTAAACAAATGTCTTGAGTCAGAAAATTACTTAACCGAATGTTTAATATAAATGTATTGTCAAGTTTTTTTTTTGTATTTTTTGTGATTCTCAATTGTCAAGTCTACCCTGGACAGATAAGTTGACCAAGTTAAAGCTTCCAAAAGTTGTTATATTGTACCAGATATATAATAAAGTAACTCTAATATCTTTATCACATTATGAAGAGGAACCTAAACAAGATTTTACCTATCTGATAATCCAGGAGAAAATTATTGAAAAACCTTTGAAATACAGAATATGTATATTGCAAATCATGACTTTGAAATTTACATTAATTTTATTAGTGCAGTTGCGCTGAGTTGTTGGATCGCAATTGGTAGGATGATGATTATCGTGATGATAGCCAGCCTCCGATGGATATCAGAGTCAATAACCCGTTGAGATTTGTTTTTGACATAGTACATTGCAAGCAGCTTGATGCATATTTTAAATTGTACAATGAATGAATTCATCAATTTTTTTTTCATTTCCAGGCAAGGGATCGTGGCCTTGAAGCTTCAGCCTGCGGAGCCCTAGGCCTGGGCCACCGCCTGCTGCGCCGCCTGGACAAAGCCCTCGGCTACCACACGCAGGAGTTGACGCTGCGTCAGGAGATGGCCGACATTTCTGGGGAGGCCCGCGCCCATGGCCATCTGGGTACGGTCCACATGGCGCTTGGGAACTATACACATGCCGTCAAATGCTACCAGGTTTGTTCATAAATCAGTCAACATTATTAGGAGACGCCGGACCTCTTGCTTTGGAAATCATTGTATAAGTCCAATTTTGCAGTGTTCAGACTTATTCTGGACTGCGCCCTGCAAGGTAAAGTTTTCCCTGATGATTGTGAATCTACGATAGAAGAGGGCACCAGAAAATGAATAAGAAATACCAAAGTAGAAAATTTAATTTATAAAAGAACCAAACTCCTAACATAACCTCATTTAAAAATATACAAGACGACAACTCCTATGTTGAGATTTATGATATACATATTATTAACTACTGATTTTCCCACCTAAACATTTGTTTTTCCTCTAATAATAACTTCATCTAAATAAGAATTGCTTTCCTTTTTTACTCTTTCAATATGAAATACATTAAAATATGCATGTGGGAAAATATTACAAGAGTACCTACCCCTATTTTGATATAATATAAATGGCTATTAATGTCTCTTTGTATTTCAGGAGCAACTAGAAAGAGCGCAAGAGCTTCAAGATTGTGCAGTAGAAGCTCAGGCCTTTGGTAATCTGGGCATAGCCAGACTCAATATGGGGCATTACGAAGATGCCATTGGATATTTGGAACAGGTAACATACTAACAACTGTCACCAATCTGAAGATGCCCGTTGCAAGATAAAACCGGTCCGGTCAAAAATAAATAAGTTACAAAGGTTTTCAATCATAAATTCATATTCAAATGGAATTCCACCACAAATTATCAGTTACAAAATTAGAAATAATACCAACCTTCTCTACAATATCAAAACCCAAATCACACTTTATGGATTCCTGGTTCTAGCCATCGAAACTTGTACTTGTAGAGAGAGGGGTAGTCAGGCGGTCCAGGGGGGCAGGCGATGGTCAGAAGAAAGTCAGCAGTCAAGTTGAAGGCGATGTCGAGAGCGAAGTGGAAGTCAAGGTAGATGTAACTGATGGAGGATGCTGGTGATCTGATTAATCTCGTTTTTTGTACAATATATAAATTACTTAGAAAACGCGATGCTGGGGTGAGGGAGTTTTGTATAGGAGAATTTCATCTCCCTTTTTCCTCTCTCCCCGGCCGGCTAATAATTTTGGGGGATAGTTTTCTTTGACCTATCCCCTTCTCCTGTTCACCTGCTTCCACCTTGACCTCAATTCGTCTCTCCATCATTTTTATTAGCTTCATAAATCAAGATACAAGGTTCATACAATTACCAGTGCCCGCTTTTTACGGTCTAAATTGCTAATTACAGTTTTATCCTTATATCTAGACATCCTTAATTATAATAATTATGTAGCGGGGAGTTAGGCCGTCATGACGATGCAATTTATTAGGTTGTGCTATCAACGTAACTCCCGTGATAGGGTTCGACAGATTAATTTTACACAATAGGTTCAGCCTAAGGTTCACCGTGCCGAGCCGTGATTGGTCGGCCGCAGGTGACCCGTGTGTGCGGGCCCAGTTAGCTTACACCGTCCGTTTTAGCCTCACCGACTTATCCATAACATCATTATGACGTAATAAGCCGATGAGGAAGGAATTTACAAAAATGTTTGCCCTAAAGGGAACTAATTTACATAAAAATCTTATCATCTATTTTAACCTAGCTTATTTTCTACGCATGGTCTTGGGCGCTGCCGTCGCGGCCTAAATGTACGACACAAAACTTTTTGTATAATCTACAATCATAAATTAAATTGTTTTTTTTATTTCACTTCTCAAATAAACACCGCCCCTCCTCTTTCTGATATTTATTGGGCATTATTCAGTAAGTAGGTACTTTCCGTATTTATTTTAAATGTTTTTCTCTTCTAGCAACTGGCGACACTGGAGCGACTCAGCACTCCCACCACACAACTAGACAAGGCCAGAGCATTTGGCTCCTTGGGGGATTGCTATGACGCCCTCGGTGATCCAGAAGAAGCTGTCAAGTGTCACGAGCAGCATCTCGCTCTGGCGCTGGGCACCAAGAACACAAGGGAGCAGGAAAGAGCATACCGAGGGCTTGGATTAAGTCATAAGTGAGTACATATTGTCAAAGTGAGACAGATTTTTTTTTAAACCTTTTGTGTGCGTGTGTATTTTTTTATCAGGCATTATTGTGACGGCTGATTGTATTTTTGTGGTTATCCATATATTTATGAAGCTGGACAGATGTAATTTTGATGAAGTAAAAAAGAGAATTGTCACATTTTTTACCAAGTTTAAATAATTTTATTTCTTGCTTTGAGATTTATTCTGCAAACAAATTTTACCAATGTCAATGTAAGGGTATAATGTCAACAGTTTTTGACAACAATTAAAAATGTTAATAGTATAACTGTTGCCAACAAATGGGGCAGTTGCTCAAAACGTTTGAAATTACTAGCGCTTTAGACATCTTTTTAAAATTGTTCAATATAATCTTTTTGAAAGTTCATTTTAATTTGTTTACAAATAACTTTGTTTGATTTTCTTTGTGAAATGAAACAAAGTTAAATATTTATCTAATTTTTTTTAAATTTCTTAAAAATGATGTTGTTTTAAAATAAATGAAAGAAGTCGGGGGGATGCAACAGGTAGACATGCCACAAACAAGTGAATCAAATACTCATATCAAAAGTCTAACAGAATGTGTATCTATGAGATGATTTATGAATGCAAATGAAGCAAGTAGTGCATGTAGTTGTGTGTAGTGTCATTTTCTGCCTTCCCTTGGGGTGAAATGGTGCGACGGTCAGTTAGTTATTATTAATTCACAAGATTAAAAAATAAACTCACTACCTGTTTTAATATTTCAGGTCTCTGGGGAACCTTCAGCAGGCTCTGGTCTGCCTGGAGAAGCGCCTCGTTGTGTCTCACGAGCTGGGCAGCTCGGAGGCCAAGGCCCAGGCTTACGGAGAACTCGGGAACATCCACGGCAGTCTCGGCAACCTGGAGCAAGCCGTATCATGTCTGGAACATCAGAGGAATATTGCCAGGTACGGTCCCATTCATCTTACATGCATTCTGGAATATCGGTGGGAATACCTACACGGTTTCAACACAGATGTGGTGATGAATTCACAATGAAAATATTTTGTTTCTTGGCTGATTACCATTCAACGATTTTTCTTAATTGTATTTATTTCTCCAGGGAACTGAATGACCGGGTGATGGAATCAGATGCCGTTTCATCCCTAGGAGTGGTTTACCAGCAGATGGGAGACTATGCCACAGCACTGCGCTACCATCAGATGGACTTAGAAAATGCTCGACAGTTAGGAATTACACAACTACAGGTGCGAACATGCTTTTCCATAGTGAGATCCCTGAAACGAGATTAATAAAGGGATGCTTAAATGGTTTAAACAAATGGACAGAGTTTCAGGAGAATAAAGAACGCACAGGTGGATGGAAGACGTTGGGAAGGCCTCAAGAAGATATGGCACTATCAAGTGAATCAAATACTTGAGTTCAGTTATGTCAAGAATCTGAATAAAAGGGAGTATGTATGACTGTAGATGAAATAAGGATTGTGTGACAAGAGGAAGTGATTTAGCATTTAATTCTCTCTGCCTACATCTGTGGAGAAAAACTAACGGCGATGTGATTGTAGGTGCATTGTCCATGCTACCTTCACAAGCACTTAACATTACCTTCAGGATATTGCGCAATATATAATTGCTTACGAGAGCGGTTGTCCACATGCGCTTGAAATTAGCTGATGCAGACTATTTTCCTATTTGAGTTATTGCATCAAGCATTTAATCATCTTCTAGGTTAATAGATCATGCGTTATTGTTTTATATGTATGTATATGTATTTACATATTTCCGCAAATCTAAAAAAAAAAATTTTTGTATCCAGGGTCGTGCCTGCGGAAATCTAGGCGCCGTCCATGAGGCGCTGGGTAACCTGGAAGAGGCGGTACGCTGCCAAGAGCAGCACCTGGCGCATGCGGCGGCCGCCAGTGACCGACTGGCGCGCGCCGTGGCGCTGGGTGCCCTTGGCCGTGTGCACCACGCGCGGGGCGCCCCTGACCAGGCCGTGGCATACCTCAGACAGGGGTTGGCAATCGCAGAGTCGCTGGGCAGAAGGGAAGAAGAGGTAATATTATTAGTTCAATATTTATAAAAATTATGATGGTTACACTACACTAACAAGGTTTTCCAAAATTTTTACTCATTGTGCAATGTTTGGTTGGTTTTGAAAGTTAACAACACATTTAATCGAGGAAGAATAATATATATTTTACTACACAATCTATATAGGATAAACAGCGCCAGATCCACCATACATTCATACTGGGCAAAAAAACATAGGCGGCCATCTCTGAAGAGGCGCCGTCAAAATAAATATCTTATTTAAATTAACTTCAAATGAAAAATAAAATAGTTAATTCATTTTTTGTATGCTGTCAAAGTTACCGTTTGTAATTATTATATCTATGTATTATAAAATTTATTAATATATTCCTACATTCATTTACCCCCATAAGATTCAGTCCTAAATTCAAATAGTTATTCTTCCAGGCGCGAATCCGCCACCGCCTCGGCGTGGCTCTCTGGGCTTGCGGGCAGGCAGAAGGGGCCCGGCAACAGCTGGTTCTGGCGGACGCTCTGCTGGTGGCACTGCGGGGGCGTGCCAGGCAAGGGGGCCCACGGGGTACCAGGATAGCCTCGCTGCAGGCGGCCACCACGAGGGCTCTGCAGACTGTGCTAGTCGGTGAGTTAAATTATTATTATGATTTTTTTACTACAAATTGTGCAGTTCTGCTCAATTGATATTCAAAGAGAGGTTAGTGAGTTAATACAGGTAAAAGTCAAACCTCGTGGCTATGAAACCAATGTCACAGGTTCGAGTGCAGATCCACTGAGTTGTTTCGGGCTGCAGTCTGCATGCCCTGATGATAGCCCGACATCCGATAGGATATGGCACCAGAAGAAGAAATTATTATTTGTTTGGCAAAAAGTAAAGCTTCTGTTAACGAACTGGAGGAAGACATTTTCCAGAAGCTGCCAAAACTATTTATAAAGATTGTTGTTTTAAAAAAGATTTTCTTTTAAATTATCGAAGGAAGCAAACACTTTGTAGCTTGACATTATAATTTTAAATAAAAAATAATTTTGTTTTAAGCCACTTTATTTATACACATATAACAATTCGACCGGTTTCGGTTAGACTTAACCTTCATCAGGAACGTATAAGTATAAACTGTTTATACTTATACGTTCCTGATGAAGGTTAAGTCTAACCGAAACCGGTCGAATTGTTATATGTGTATAAATAAAGTGGCTTAAAACAAAATTATTTTTTATTTAAAATTTTCTTTTAAGTTTCTTTTCTTTTGAAGATGATATTATTTGTACACACCGATAGAAATGGCTAATTCGTTAGGCGCTATTATTTTTATGATATACATAATTAATTATTGTCAGAAATATTTTGCTAGATTAAATAAAACATAGTAAAACTAATAATTTTACTGTTCGAGTTGCAAACATTTATTATCTACCTGCTACTTAATATTATTGCAATACCTATTTATTTTCAATTTGTTGAATGAATGAATAAAATTGATTCTATGACTGCAATTCCAGGACTTGGAAGACAACAAGATGCACTGGTGGTCGCTGAGAATGGCAGGAGTAGATCTCTCGTCGATCTTCTGCTTGAGAAGAATACACCAGCTTCTACTAACAACAATGCTCAAGCATGCTCAGCCGGGCTCTCTGGACTCAACAGGTTCCTAAAAACATCCATTAATACTTCAAAAAATATTTCTCTGTTCATAAAATATTCTCTTAATATTTTAAACATATTTATTGCTTTGATATATTTTGAAAAATTATATAACTTATCAGGTCTTCAACATCCAGCCCAATAGATACAGGTCGGGAGAGGATTCCTGAGGTCTGGTCTCCCCAAAACATTGACCAAATGCTGGAGATAGTCAATAGACAAAAAGCTTCAGTCTTGTACTACAGTTTGGCTGCCGGATTCTTGTATGCCTGGCTCATGGTGCCAATGAAAGGTTAGTTGCACCCTTGTATACTTTTATCTAACCTAAATTAAAAAAAATATTCATTATTTAAATTAGAATTAACTTATTATGGTTTTATACTTTATTTTGATATTAATTAATAAAACAACGTTTTGTTAATTATTTATTAACCATTGGCTCTTGACCAGTTATGATGACTTTGGTTGCTTTATAAATTTGTACTTCAGCTAATTATTTTATTTTTATTTTACAGGGGTAGTAAAGTTTCATCAAGTTGCAATTAGTGAGGACCGTGAAAATAATGGGGCACCTAATATTGGTTCTGAAGAATCTCAGCCTCCTTCAGGTATGTTATGATTAATTTAATCTCATCTGTTTTAACCTTTTTTTCACATTTCATATTTATCATCAATTTTCTTGGTCTTATTCCAGGTTCAGTTCTCGAGCACTATATCCAAGCTTGGAGAGACAGTCTTCATATGGAGCTGCAGAAGTCTGGTGGAGGAGATGGTCCAACCTGGGACAGGGGAGTCGGCGGGGAAGAACCAACTGACAGGGCTGGTTTCTTAAGAATGGTGACTTTACTTGTTAATAATATGAACTTAAAAGTCTTTATTAACTCGCTTATGCAATCATATATCAAATTAAAGTTGTAGTGGAAAAATTGATTATATATTTATTATACTTGTTTTTTTAGGTAAACCGAAACCATTTGCTGAATTCATCTAATTATTCGCTGAGTTCACTCTTTAGTGTCGGATCTGTTGGTGGCTCCGTAGCAAGTCTACAGGGCTCTACTAGGTAAGCAACATCTCCGCCATCATTTTATTGTCAATTCAAAAATATGCTAGTGATATCTACACTACCATTTGATATTAATCTATGTGCTGTATTCCCATAGGTCCAGCACAAGTCTACAAAGTTCTACTCGCTCCAGAAAGATTTCCATGTGGCAGGGGCCATCTTGTATTCAGACCCTTTACCAAATGCTCTTGGCACCATTTGAGGATGTCCTTCCTACTTCATGTTCAACAACCAATGGTAAATTTCAAAAACACAAAATCATCTTTTTGAATATATTTTTTTTTATGACTACATATTAATAATTTATTTTATCTTCCTCCAGCTACCCACAGCACCAAGAACTGCGGAGGTCGCCGTGACCTTGTATTAGTCCTAGAAGGTGACCTTTACCTGGTTCCCTTCCCCGTCCTGCGTCCTGGCCCAGGTCATCAGGCTCCGCCCGGTGCTGCGGCTCCGTCAGCCCCCCAGGGTCCTCCAGGGGCCCCTTCAGTTGCTGCATCGTCAACCCAGGGCTCCGACATCACGGAGTACCTGTGCGAGAGGTTCTCACTGATTGCTCTGCCAAGTCTGGCAGCATTGAAGGGACATAAGATTGCGAGGAGTAAAGTGCATGCTGATTCACACCAACAAGGTGATTACATATATTTGTATTCAAAACCTCTTTTTTTCATTGGCATTTTTCTTCCACAATTATGTACTGCTTATATTAACATTTCATTTTCGGACTTAATTTTTTTAAGCCAACGTTTCCAAACTAAAAATATGGTTTTGTGGTTTTGCATTTCTAATCTTCAGAGATGAAGCAGTGTTCAGATTTATATGAAAGATAATGTAGATTTCAAAGAATTATTTACAATAAATTTAAAAAAAAAAAAAAACAAAAAATTAGTGACTAGTTTTCTGAAAGGGATGAATTATTTTGGTATCATTACTCATTATTCTTTAACCATCTGTTTTAAAAATAATGTTAAAACATAACATTTAAAAATAATTTTTATTTTTTTAATAACCTCTTACTAAATATTGTAACAATAATTATTATTTTGAAACTATAGGTACATGATTTTCTTACAAGTTGGGCATGAATGTCCTTTACATTAGAAATTAACCTGTGTTGTATTTATGTAATAATAAAATTAAAACATTTTACTTGCAGATGGTGGAATGCGTTGTCTTGTTGTTGGCAACCCCCGCCTACCCTCTGGAGTATCTGAGAACTGGGGATGGCAGCACAGTTCCCCCATGCAAAAGGAAGCTCTTATGGTGGGAGATATGCTACATGCGCATACACTTACTGATATTCAGGTAAACACAAAATTATTTTCAAAATGCAAACCATGAGATTGCGGGCACATACTTATTGATGACTAGAGAATATTTATTGACAATTAAACAATGATTTTTTTTGTATTTCCAGGCGTCCAGGGAAGCAGTACTAGCCCAAATCTCAGAAGCTGAATGTATTCATCTTTCCACCCATGTATCATGGAAGCTATCAGCCATCGTTCTTAGTCCCGGTGAAATGGTAATTATTATAAAACATGATTCCATTGTTCTGGTACACCATGTAGTTTCTACGGAGATTTTAAATGACCGCCTACACACAAGTGTTTGGATACTGTCATAACCATACTCCAAACATTTGCGTATTTTGAAAGATAAGGTGACGAATCCAAAGATTGCGAAGTAAAGATTTCCACCACATTAACATGAAGTATTTGCAGGTGGACTCACAGTCCCAAGGGGGCACCAAGAGGTTCCTCAACACCAGCACGGGCAGCGGGCATTCCGACTCCATTCCTGGAGAAGGAGAAGAAGAAGGTAAGAACTTACTAAAGCTTACCTAAATTAGATATGGCACTAAGACCCCGTCAAGATGACAAAAAGTTGCCTGCCTTAGTGGCTGAACAGTTTATATGGCGCTGTTCATAGTTCTGATGTACCAGCTGGTTTACCAGCTCAGTACACGCGACATAATGTTGTGTCAGAACTCGCTTGCTCATAGGTTAAGATGGTGTTATTCACATTTGTCGGCCCAACATGCATCTGCTACACCCTGTATCCAGTCCACTCTCGGTCAATTGCGTTTACTTGTGGATGTTATTTTGTTAATAACTTTGATTTATAAGTTATAATGGAGAGGGAAATTAATCCTGAAAACATAATTCCACTAGTCGAAGAAGGAATTGTGCATCAGTATATATAATGTCTGAACTTTTCAAAAATGAACCGCCATGTATAGTGTAAATAGAGGCGTCCCACATATAAGATGTACCACATGGTGGGAGCAAGGCCTTACTTTTTACCAAAGTTATTATGTATAATATTATTTTACATAGTGTACCAGATATTTTTACTGTTCTACATACACATTATTTTTTTTGTAGGAAGTGAACTGTCATCCAGCAACATGGAGTTACCACCTTTGTCCGAGTTCCTCTTGACTGCCAGAGACATACTGAATTTGAAACTGTCTGCTAGATTGGTGAGTAATTAAAAAAAAAAATGTTTACGTACCTATAGAATTAACCCAATACTTCGTGACAGATGAGTTCTTATAAATCCACTTATAATTACTACCCACCCAGCTTCACCTGAATAGCAATACTCTTTTTTTTATTATTTCTTATTGTAAATTTTATGACACCAGAACTGAGCCTATTTGAGAGTTATTGCTGCTTACAACAATCAAATTTTTGTTTATAGTTAAGATTATTTTCCTTTCTCATAAGAATAATATGATAAGACACATAATCTATTGTTAGTAAGCTGTAATTCATCAGTATAGAAGATACAATAATCTGTTATGGACCTTGGTCATCTATGTACTCTGTCCAATAAACTATACTTTTGTCTTCCAAAGCTTTTTTTTGTGAGCCAAAACATGAATAACGTTTGGCCATAAAATTGCTTTTTTTCCTTCAGGTGGTAATCTCCTGCTGCCACAACAGCGCCCCCAATGACTCCAGCACCCCCACTGCCAACTGCGGTGCGGGGGGTGCCTGCGCTGGCGTGGTGAAGTTATGCCGTGCCCTTCTGGCTGCGGGGGCCCACTGTGTCCTGTTGTCCCTGTGGCCCGTTCCCGACACGGCCGCCAAGATCTTGCTGAGGGCATTCTACTCGGCCCTGCTGCAGGGAAATAGGGCTGCAAGGTAATTCTAAACGTTCTATGTATGCGTAACAGAGTAAAGCCTGAGTGCCCGCTCTAGTCAAGCGTTCAGCGGGGCGGAGCATGCACCAAAAGCTGTTTCGGCTTTTTGAAGGGGTACTCTATACTATTTTTTTTACTGTGAGTTATAATTACTGCCAAAGGATTAAAACTATATGACGTGTATGACATATTTAATCAATTAGAATGTATTATTTAATATTTTCAGAGCTCTTGGAGATGCAATGCAGACTGTCCAACACACCAAGCACTTTGCACACCCCGCCAACTGGGCCGGCTTCACCCTAGTGGGCTCCAATGTACGACTGTCCAACAAGGTTGCACTCATGGGACAGGCACTCACAGACCTGCTCAAGACCCCCGACAAGTGCAGGTATGTGGAATTATGTGTCCGACTTATTGTACAGTCAATTTACCAGAAAGAAACCTCATCGAACAATTCTGGAAACTATATATATATATATATCTAGATGCAGATGGAATGTGTAACCAGGGCAGAAAATCATTGAAGGCCGTCTAATAATTTAATCACTTTTAATTTTTCCAAAATACGGCGGGAATGCCTAAAAACCGTATATTTATTATAAACGCGGATTATAACTTCAGTTGCAAGATGTATTTGTGAATGCTGTCTAATGATAAATAGTATAAAGATGACTCGTTTGGATCACTGAAATATATTGCATGTAATCTGTCATATACACATAGGTGTATAAAGATAATATGGGCAATGGTATAATCTATCCCAGGATAAGCACACAAATATACATTATATGTATAATATATATATTTTTTAATGTATGTATTTCTTCTTTTTTTTCAGGGATGCATTGAGGGTGTCTCTACACCTGGTGGAGAAATCTCTTCAAAGGATAGTCCGAGGGCAAAAGAATGCCATGTACACCACACAAAAGAGCATAGAAAACAAAGTGGGTAATGTTACTGGCTGGAAAGAACTTCTCATGAGCGTTGGCTTCAGGTATACAAAAACCTTCCTTTACTCTTAAAAATAAAAAATAATTAGAGCAGGCGTAATTGTATATAGTTGCCTTTTCTTATTTTATATAGTTAATAACACCATTGATTATTCTAGTTCCATATTGTGAAAGTCCACTGCCTTTTAAAACATGTATACTTTTCAGGTTTGAGCCAGCAGCAAATGGAATACCGTCTAGCGTTTTCTTCCCCCAAAGTGACCCAGAAGACAGACTGACCCAGTGCTCTGCCAGTCTGCAAGCCCTTCTAGGTAAAGATAATAAAATGATCTTGATTTCATTACTTTACAGTAATTTTACAGGACGTCACGCTCGAAGCGTGACTTGATGGAATGAATGTCTGCCCCGCACAGAGACTGTAATATAGGGGCACCGGTTAGGTTAGGTTTGTATGTTGATTAATTGCTATAGAGAGTCCGGCCGTGATATTGTATACTTGACGTCCTCGTCTTCGATCTTCCCACGACCCGTCCGGTACAGTAATAATGTTTTTGGTTCAAGTGTTTTCTATATGTATTAAAAAACGTGTTTTTGTTTCCAGGTCTAACTTCAACTACCCTCCATGCCCTGTCCAAACTAATTTCCAACGTGGACATGGCTGATGACATCATCGGAGTCATTCGCTCTGTCATCTCACAGTTCTCGCTCAAGAACGTGGAGACTGAGAGCATTGAGATATCCGTTAGTGTCAGGTAAGCAACATATTTTATTTTGGTTCTGCTTAGTCTACATGTACAGCAATTTTTACCATATTTATCTGTTCATCTGGATTTCGTACGGTTAGCAGTCTCCTCCCTTAGAGCTCTCTCTTTCTCTCTAAGAAAAGTGAGTATTTGCCCTTCTCATATGGCCATTGCAGGAGAAAATGCAGTGTTTATTTGTGGCATTGTCTTGAACCCTCGTATCCCTTTTTACCTTCTCCACGGCATTCTTCAACCTTTCCTGTGTGCCGCGGAAGTTTATCTCGCTGTCCAAGCACACTCCTCATCTATTCACATGCAACCTGGAGCTAGTCCTTGAGAACTGACTCGGAAATGACCAGGGTTCCAAGAGAGGAAACATGCCTCCTGGGGTGTTGGGGATGGTGAGATCATCCTTATCCTATATGACACGTAAAATCCATGCGAGGTGCTCTTCCCAGAGTGTAGCAAAGGTGACATCGTGGCAAATCTTGTGTTGATGGGATTCTAGATCGAAGGACCATCTTTTACCTATTAATAACAATTGTTGGAAAAGTAAAATATACTATGTAATGCATTATTCCTTACCCTCCTTAGATTATGGAGAGTTGAGGGCTGCCACGAACTGCTGGCGTCCCTGGGCTGTGACCTGATGGAGGTCGGGCAAGATGAGGTAACCCTTAGAACTGGGAAGCAAGCCAACAGGAGGAACATACAGTTTGTTCTGCAGGCTTTGCTGGCACTGTTCGGTAAGTTTAATGTTGATGCCTTTACACAAAACACGTTTCCTACGCCTACCCGTTCTATTTTACGTACCAACAACTATAGGTATGCAGTGAAAACGGTTCAAAATATGAATCAAATTCATTTGTATCTTTAAAATATATTGGTGCTGAAATTTGATTGAAAAAGTGATTAAAACAACCTAAAAGTAAAGTTTATTGTTTTGCAGACACTCAGGAAGCTCCGAGGAGTCTCAGCCTGGATTCTAGCTCCAGTTTGGAGTCACTTGCTTCCATTGAGAACAACGACATGGAACCACATTCTGATGGGGAACTGCACCGAGCTACCAGCTCTCCTAATCTTGGGAATATAGGTAATGCATTTAATTTCTTGTTTTACTATTTAGAGATACACTCTCTTTTACGAGTTTTGGATTTAACTCAGTACTCGCTTATCTGATGTGTTAAAGGAGCTCCTTGTCTGTGTGCTTGGTCTGATCCAGGGAGAGGTAGTAGTTCGGGGTTCAAGTGAGGGGAGGGTCAAAAGGGAAAAAAGGCGAGTAGAGCAGAAGTCATAGCAAGGGTAGGGCAGAGAAGCCATCTCTCTGCGTCGGCGAGGGCTCCAGGGTGACCCTTGTCAAGCAGCGCGGGACTGTCAGTTGGCCCTCGGGGCCACACAAAGTCACCAGCACGACTTTCGATAACACTTTTGACAACACAAAATAACCCCGTGCTTGTGACGGTAGCGTGGGTGTACCCGGCGCCGTGTAACAAGCAGTGGTAGAGAATTTGGCACCTTCCAACCCCACGGTTGATTCTTAACTTGCACAACCTAGATTGGTGTGTGCCATCAAGCACTTGTAGCACACTCAATTTAGGTTTTTGTGAGCTGCATCAGGTATATCGCACACTTTTCACCAAGTTTCGGCTTGAGCCTATTGTTTGCCAGGAACACGTTCTCAAAGCGCAGTTGTGCGACCCACGGATGTTCGGCAGTGCTCAGTCGCGTCACTCGGGTGTTGTCAGTGAGGTCCGATCGGGGTACCCCGTACATCAGCCTCTTCAGGAACGCAACAAGCTGCTGGACAGAGGCCGATTGCGTGTGGTCAGGTACCTTGTCCAGCCAATAGATGTGCAGAGCCAGCGGCATCTTCGACGCAATCTCACTTAGGAGGCCAGGTTTGTGAGGTAGTCAGTCGCCTCGTAGATTCCCGAGCGAAGCCACCACGTTCTGCACTGCGCTTGAGAATTCAACGAGTGCCTCGGCGAATGTGCGTCCTCAGGCAGTGAGTTGCTATCCTGTCGAACATCATGATCGCGATCGAATGAGCGCTCCTGAAACAATGCCCCAGCCGTGTCCATGAAAGCGGGCTATCCGCTTCGCTTCAATCCACGGCGACCTGCGGGACGACTGCGGCAAGAACCTTATGCAGCTACAATGGGCTTTCAAGGGCAAAGGCTCGCAAAGCGATTTGCCAAAGAGAAGAGGACGACATCTCTCATCGCTTTGCAGTCTAACCTGCAAATGCTTGAGAATGCCGGAAGACGTTGCGGGACCCCATGTCATCTGGACAAGGAGGTTCCATTCTCTGGTGGTCTGCCTTGCCGTCTCGTCCGCGGTTGGCCGGCTGTTGAATTGTTTGGATCCCGTTAGCTGGCGGCTGCGAAGGTGAATTCTTGCTCGGTGAGAATGCGGAAAACTGAGCAGGCAGCTGATCGGTAGGCCCGCGAGTCCCAGCAGGATACGTATTGTATACTGGTGCTGCTTCACTCGTTGGTAAGGTATCTGTGGTCAGGCCCGTAGCATGAGCGTATTCCATCCTCAGAACTGGTGGTTTGCGCCCTCGCTGTGTGACCCGAGCTTTGAGTGAAACCGCTAGGAGGCACTGCCATCTGGTTCCCAGCACCTCCCAGATCTCGACTAGGTTGTGCCAGCGTCGTGTGATTTGGGCCAGGCAAGCGCAGCGAAGGAAGATGTGTTCCGCAGCAGGCCCCTCAGCGTGGCGATGAGGACTGTCAGCTGCCGGGCGTGTTCAGCTAGTATCTCGAGCTGCACCTGCTGGAGCGTGTCCTTGCTAGAACTTTCACTTCTCAACAAGGAGTTGGTCATAGCAAGGGTCGTCAGGGGGTCCGCGGTCTGGCTAGCAGCGACAAAGAGCTTAGAGCAGAAGTCAGAGCGAGGTAAACAGACAAGGCAGGGTAGATAGGCTGAGGGAATAGAAGTTTCTGGAGGTCTTTTAAAAGCATGGGCTGTGATTGGGCACTCATATCCTCGCCGGGTGCAGTTTCTCACTCCGACGTATTCATTTATTTTTCACATTTACAAATTTGCACACAGTTTTTAGATTTGTGGTCGCGTTAAATATTGCGACCATGTCGTATTAACAACAAGCTGCAAACACTTCCAACACAATAGTGTTATTTCACTTTCTAAGACTCCAATTATAATGTGTTTTTAATTATCTCAATTTATTTCCAGGTCAAAGTGTAGTACCACCCCCCCCACTTCCCCTGAGTGGCCCCAGACTCACACCCGGTGCTTTCACCTCCTACGTACGTCACCGCGGGGAACCAGACGGCCGAACGGCCCCGCCACCGGATGCACCTCCAAGGAATACCACGGGCGCTCTTGACTGCGATCTCTCAGCCACCGCATGCTACGGAAACGTCTCACGTCTCCCTGGAACTGCCACATTGAATATGTCAAACAAGTTCGGAGCTTCCAGGAGTGACCTTCAACACCAGTCTTATAGAAGTACCCATAGCAAATCTGACTTTAGAAGTGGGGAAAGACCACCAGTGAAGATTTCAAGACCCGGAGGTGGAGGAGAAAGTGACGCAGCTTTTACTCCAAGTCCACCGGTCGCATTACAAAGACACATTTCCGATCAACTCTCTGCTATTAATAATCCTACTAATGTGACCCTCGCCCTGGCTCATCAGACTAAGATCAGGAATCTGTACCACGCTACGCCTGGAAGCAATCAAACGCTGATGGGAGCGCGCATGGTGGGCAGGCAAGCTCAGAACTTGACGGATATGCAGATGGACGCTTATGGACTAAACGCTAGCATACTCGATGGTGATATTAAAAGTTATGCCCAAGTGGGACAAATGCAGAACCAGATGGGAGTCGGGAATTCAGGATTGAGACCAGATAGTTCTAGCTCTGCCAGCTCTGCTACGGATTGGGAGAGTTCGGGACATGCTACTGTACTGCGGAGAGCTCCTCTTCCTCCTTTACCACCTCCGCGTCTTCCTCCTGCACCGGGGCCACTTGTTGAAAACCTCCACCCATTACCACCCGTCTATAACAACCTCAGTTCATTAGCTGGTGCATTTGCTGAAGGCAACAGTTCTGATTCAGACTTTGAAAGAAGTTTTGAACAAACACTCAACACCGCAATACCTATGATTGTTCAGCCAAGTGGCATGGCAAACTTGCAAGGAAGGAACAACATCAAGACTTTGTATAAGAATACTGGAACTCATAGGAAAGGTGTGCAAGCTTCCGACGCCTCTTTGGAGAGACTCAGCGTAAGGACGGAATTGTCTACCAATATTCAAGCAGTGACTAACGCTATAGCCAATATGAGCACCACCAGTCGGAAAGCCCCAGCTTTGCCAACTAGCGACTCTCATCTGAGCACCCCGGGAAGCATCTACTACTCCGCAACTGAGGCGAGTGGTGGTCCCAGTCGCAATCTTGAAACCAATACACTGAAGAAACACACTGATTCGGAGAGCCAATCAGTTAAAACTAAGATCGAAAATATTAAGCAATCTAAAGTTTCTAAAGATATAGCTTTGTCATCATCATCCAAATCTGGCAGCAGCACCATTCAATCTACCAGTGGAAGCGGCAGCATTCAAGACTCCATACTGGCCTCACAACTGAGGCACATCAACAGGGAACTGACTCCGACCATATCTGAAGTCTATCACGAGAGAAGCATCGGTCTCGGCCTAGCTCCACCACTTTCAAAACTGTTACTGAATTCAAATGGCCAGGGAGGGTCTGGCAACAACAACTCAAACAACGATTCAAATCTCATGACTGGTCTTGAAAAGTTCGGCATCATTGACGAGAACTCCATTCCAGAGAAAGATGTCATGGGTCACGGAAACTCTTCTCAAGTCACCAGGGTGGCAGCTGAGTGCGAGAGATTCTGCGATATGTGTAACAGACCTGTAGAGCAAGGCTCCACCGTGTGCGCTTGCAAAAACGTTGTCAATATCAGCCACAAAAAACCATCAAACAGCAAACCCTGGCTCTCGGGAGCCACAAGTCTTCACAACAACATTCAAGGACCCGATTTAACTACTGCAGAAATAATTGAGCGACAAACCAAAACCAAAACTCACAATGTTCAAGAAATGGGAACGATGAAAAGTAAAAATCAAACATTTGCCGATTCTATTGCAAATTCGTACTCAACAGAGATGACGACTATTAGGCACGAGTTGACTAAGACTGAACTGATCGAAAGAGATAGAAGAGAAAGTGTTATTGCAAGTATCAGTGCAGAGATACAGAACGCAGGTTCGGCCATCAAGCGCGCTGTAAGCCCATTCTCTGAAATGTCTCGAAGAGATGAAGGAGACGGGAGGAGCATCGCCGACTCCCACTCCTCATACAATGGAGTGGTTATAAGTCCGCAGAACAGCACTCCGAGCTGTGGGAGCCGCCAGCCCATGTTCTCCAACAACCCCTCCTCGGAAGAGAGCGACACCATGGTGGGAAGTGGCTCCAGTGAGGCTTTAGACAAGCAAGGAAGAATGGGAAAGTCCACTCATCCCAGGACCAAAATGAAGCAGCAAGGTGTTCCACAAAAACAGAGGTCCACATTCAACTTAGAACTGATTAAAGATAACCATCACTGTAAATAATTTACTAAAATTAAATACATAATAGAAATTCATATCACATTAAATTATTAATTTCGTATAATATTATTCATAGGTAGCACAAAATTAAATGTTAATTATTTTTATAGACTTCAAAGAAAAGCCCTTTTAATTTTGTTTATAAAATAATTATTTAAAGAAGATTATTATGTAAGTGTTCTGTAATTTAAATAATCTTGTAAATAGATATGATGCCAAAATAACTAAAAAATAACTTAAATTAATAAAATAATTTTATTAAATACTAAATTAAATATATGTGTAATATGATTTGAATAGTGCTTCAAGAGAAGAATTAGAAGTAAAAAAATCAAAGTAAAGAACTTAAAATAAAAAACATGTAAATAAAGTTTTAGTAAATGAAGAATGTAGCAGAGTTAATAAGACTTAAATAGTCCTAAAAATGTATTAAATTTGTAGATAGAGAATTCAATTTTAAATAATTAAATTTGTTAGGTGCATTAATGTAAATCAAAGAATTATTGCTCAATATTTCTTTTTTTTCTATAAGTTATACTGTATTTGTGATATTTATTATTTATTTTTTTGAAACTGTTAATTCACGGTGAAATTTCATTTTGATGATTTATCGATACAATTTTTAAAACTTTTTTCCATTGTTTTTATACTAAAAACCGGACCGGTTTTTCAACCTGTTATGGTCTACCTCAGAAGATCATCATAACAGGTTAAAAAAAGCCGGTCTGGTCTTAATAGAAAATAGTGGAAAAAAGTTAAAATTTGGTTTTATTAAATCATTATTTATTTATGGTGTGAAATATAATGTATATAGTTTTTGTAGATACGTAATATAAATAGATATATACAAATATTTTTACAATATGAAAAACGTGTACAAAATCAACGATGAATTAAAAAATTAGGCAAAAATTAAAATTGACTATTATTCGTATCGGATATGACATTATTTGAGACCACCACAAACCTCCTGTAAAATTCAAGAAATTGTAAATAATTACAGGTTTTTTAAGGATATAAAAGCAGATATCTCAGATAAAACACATTACAAACTTTGAGTCTGATATAAATTTACAACTATGTATCTCTCCAATCCATTAAGATTAAAAACATTACAGTGTGTATTAAAATTACTGGAACCTAAATCAAGATCAGTGCCAGGTAAAATTGCCACAATATTCCTAAAAAAATCTGCAGATAGTGTATCTTGTTCCCTTTATCTATATTCAATTAATCAACCTCACCTGTATGTTCCCGCAAATATGATAAAAAAAATAGCTTTCTTACTTTAATGTCTTAAAATTAGTCTACAGAAAGTTTTCGTAAAGTTGATTCTTCAAAAATTATTGTGTTCCTGTTTAAAATTTAATATTTCAACTTACCCAACCAACCATGGTTTTGTTTCTGGCAGATCTACTTAAACTCTCTACGAGTAGTTTGCGACGTCTGGTCGGTCGCCACCAATGTCGGAGCAGTATTAGCACAAACTTTCATTATTTTTCTTCAATACGAGACTAAGATGGCGGTGCTACCTGTCACTCATTTAGGTGCGATTACCTCCCCACACCTGGCATCGATTTTAAAGATGTTTCACGTCAAAAAAATGTTGCCGGAGACCAAAATGCCGTCTACATTTTTCATTCCAAATAAGCTCAAGAATCGCTGGTTAAATTTTGTCGGGTTCGTCCTGCAACACCTGTATATGAAAATAAGTATTATTATTATCTGCCAATAAATTATCGCTAAAATGAAAATCTAATTAAACACTGATAATTTTTATTTTATATCTTTGAAATTTTATGACACAGAAAAAGGATATTTTTATGATATTTCAACTTTTTAATATCTTAAGTACCTTATGTCAGGATGAACCAAATAAACTTATATGCGTAGTATAACAACTTACATGAATAGATTAATGATTTTTCAGAATAAAATCTCATACAATTTCTTAAATTATTTTGGCAATTAGATTCATAATTATAAAATTAAGCATAGTAATTCCAAGCCAAAGAATCAAATCACATGAAATCGGATAACCTAATTAATTCTTTCAATTTAAACTGACACGTTTAATATTTATTTAAGGAGCTTCTGGTTTTTTAACACATTTTAACCCCCAAAAAGCCACCAAATCCAACAAATATATTATTTAATGCGTGTATATAATTATAATATTTTACGCCTTTCATCAAATATGTAGTTAAATTACATATTTGATTCTTTTGAAAAAAATACATTTTGTTTTACATATAAAAATAGCAAAACAAAAAAATACATCAAAATATTATGCTTTGAAGAATAACATTGAAAATTTTTCATATTAAAAATATACATACCGTAAGGCCTTGTCTCCAAAGAGGCAGGCGGTGAATATAGAGTCACACTTCACTGTCCTGATACAAACTTACCACATACCTCGTCTACAATCATTTTTTTTTAATTCTCTTTATCTTAAAATGCTACTTTGAAAATTATTAGTAAATTGACGATTAAATGACATAATCTTGCATATTGTCAGCTTACAACTAGAATCAAAAAAGCGCAGTTTTGCTGAAAATTAGTTAATAATACCACCAAATGCAAAAAATATATGTACAGGTAAAATCGATAAGATGCAACCATACCTTTTTAAATCCACCATGTGATTTTGTTTTACAAATTTCAGAAACATGAGCTTGTCGTATTTTCGTTTTCAAAATTATAAAAAAAATTCCATAAAGACAAAACACCAATCGCATGAGGGTGTATTTTACTTGGAAACATTTAGAATCATTGAAACAAATGGTGTCTTTCCAAATATGACAGCTGTCACTAGCAGACAAATTTGACTGAAAAACAGCCTTTTGACTTGCTTACGCCTATTATTGTTTTTAGCGAAAAGCGGACGAGTGTATACGGTGCTCAAATCTGTATACATATTAGAAAAGTTTTGTTTTTTTTATTATGTAAAAAAAACTTTTTTCTATTTCTCTGCAAGTCGAGTAACAAGTATGAAACATACTGAATGCAAGCAATGAATCTTGCGTGGGTCGACTCTGGGTGCGATACCTATACTCGGCTATACCCGTTTTAGACACGTAGTAGATTCTAGTTATAAGTTAACGACATACATATTTCACAATTTGTTTGACCATCAGTAAGATGAGATGTTACACCCATACGTCATTATCATAATGTTAAAGATTGTTTATTTTACAATACAGATCTGTACCAGCCAGATCAGTCTCTTGGACTTGTCCCATTTTAAATTTACTTAAAATTACACATACTCGTACAAACAGCAGATAAAATTTATATGTAACAATCAAATAATGTACAAAGTTTAATGATTTCCTTTAAAATTTTTGCAGGTCAACAATCAGCTTTGACAATCATCGGTACATTCTTGACATTTACATCTCATTTTAAAATTTTCAGTAGAGTAAAGTTGATAAAAAATATATTTATGGTGTAGATTAAGATTGATATATTTTTTTTTATATATTCACAGTTGGCTTATAATAATTTAATATTATGAAGAAAATAAGCATTTATAAAATAGAAATGATTTTTTTATATTTACAAACCAAAAAGGTGAAAATTTTATTTCAAACTTGGTAAATATTTAAAATGACAGAATGGTAAGGATTTGACAATCGATAGAATTTTTAAAAAAGCTCGATTATTCTTTTATAATGTTCCTTTTGAAGGATTTTATTATTGATATGTTCGTTAGTTTTTGCAGTCAATGAGAAGGATTATGTAAATATTGATTGAATATTTTAGAGAAGATTTATTCTACTTTTAGACAATAATAATTAGTTCAAAGAAAATGAGTTGGATAAATGTTAAATTATATTTATCCTTAAAAAAAGAAATGTCCTCTACGGACAATCATTTTTTCAATATCATCTTTAATTTGCAGCTGGATGAAAAACTACCTAAACTATAAAATATTTCCTTTTTTTCATTTAAAATATTGATTTTTATTTAAAAATTTGGCTTTCTCCTAATGCCGAAAATTTGGACATCGTTGTGGCTTCCTTCTTCATTTCCTACCCCTAATATTACTATTAATAATGTTATCTAATATTTAGATTACCAACAATTTGAAGCCAGCAAAAAATACAGACCTTACAAAAAAGGCTTTACGTAGTAATATAATGATTATAATGTTTTTTAAATTCAATATCTTTTACATAATATATGTATTGAATATTATTTATTAACTTAAATTATTTTCAGAAATATTATCTACCTAATTTACTATTAAATTAAAAAATAAATGGAATACACACTTTGATGATACATAATGATAAAATTTTAACGAAAATTGGGTACCTATATGAAATGTGTCCATTTTAAAATACATATTTCAAAGACGGTTTGAACAGATGAATGAATGGAAGTATCTAGATACTAGGTTTGAGGATGGTTGGAGGTAGTGTAATGTATTGTGGAAGAATGTTATGTTAGTGGAAGAGAATATGAACCCAAATGAATATGAAATATATGGAATTATTTTATATACATACATGGTAGGTACTGAATAAAAGTTCTTTTTTTAAGTGAAAATAAGTTCTGAAATATGGTGTATGAACAATTTACGTTACACAGGGAAGGGAAGAAGATGTGAAAGAGGATAGATTGATAGTATCTGGCTACTCAAATCTGGTCACCAAACACAGCTGAAGCTATTTCAAGCAATGTTTCAATTCTGAATGGTGGTCTTTCACCAGGGCGATACTGAGAGTATCTAAAACTCTGGGATATGATATGATCTATAAATAATAGTTTCACAAGTTGCATAATACCAGTTACCCATTTATATATGGAATGTATATTTGGCAATATATTGCCCTTGTTTGAATAATTTATGGGGTGCTAGTCTGAGGGTTGTGATGTTGATTTTTAAGTTTAATGAACCCTAAAAATATATAAATGCCGTTAATTTTTAATTAACTTGGAATTTTGAACTACTTTTCCGATATTTATATCTGTAAAGAAATTTCACTACATAGTAAGTCAAAATGACTGTGTTTTTTGTAACTAGAATAAATTTCTCCCATCTCTCAGTGCTCGGTATACAAATGCTCGTTGTCTTAACAAAACATGTATCGTTTAGTATATAAGGGAGTCCGTAGTTTATTTTGTTTATTTTCTACATAAAAATATCTGCCTCCTCATTTTGAGATCAACAATTATTACGGTTCTCGGAAATGTTATATTGAAATTTGATTTTCGTCTTTTCATTTTGTTACCAAATGCGTGGATGCATTGTTTATTTATTTTCTATCAAGGTTTGCAACTGCAGGACCAGGTCTCTCGCCAAAGATAAAACTGATGGAGCGTTGTGACGTTCGGCCATTTCTGTTAAAAAACATATTTTTGAAATTATTGTGGTATACACAACCTCAAGTTGTTATGTATTTCAAATTGAAAACAGCTACTAGATTACGCTTTGTCAATTTGAGGCAGCTAGGAATGTTTTATCCTTAATAAGGTTCCTATCAATGCAGTAGGTATAGTGGTAGATTTAACATAAAAAAGTTGTTTCATTCTCACCATTAAAGAACTTGATGATATCGGTAAAGTCCATGCTGTTGGATAGGATGATGTCCCGGTAGGACTCGAGCAAGGCCAGCGCCAGGAACAGCACCATGTGCGAGGAGCTGATGTGGCGGGCGGCCCAGATCATCTCCCAGGCGGAGAATACGTCTTGGTAGAGCAGCTCGCGCTTGAAGTCTAGCAGGAACCAGCGGTAGCAAAAGTAGAAGTGTGTGTAGTCACCGTGCGCGTGCATCAGCTCGTACATTTCGCAGTCCAGGATTTGAATCAGTGACCTGAGAAGTGTTACAACATCAGGACATGGTAAACTTTACGAACTCTAAATTACGGGTCTAAATTCTTCATAGTTGTTTCAGTTCCTACCTCATGTTGGCAAAGTGGGCATCCATAGCGCCACCTGCGGGGAAGTTATCCAGCATGCGAGACATGAGGCAGCAGAAGGCGGAGTAGGCGGCTGCCTCATCGTCCAGGAGTACCAGTAAGGGAGCTGCCAGGTCGCACATTCCCTGCATGTAGCCGGCCTCCATGTGTTCCCATACATAACTGTAATTTTTAGTATAGTTATCAGTGTGATATAATTTATAGGTCCTTAATAATATTGAGAAATAACCTAATTTAAGATTGGACTAATTTTTTTAATATAATATATATTGTAGTTGTCAACTTACGTGCTCATAACATTCCTCAATTTGTCTAGATTATCTCCAGTGAAGTACCAGTAGTTCCTGTCGCATCGCTGTACATCTTTGTCTATTCGATGAAGGTTTAGTCCAAAATTCTCTAGCAACTCAATCTGCAACCAATCATAGAACACATTGCATGATGGGTACAATCTTCTAAAAGAACCAGTACAATTTAAAATACTATTTTTGTTATAACATGCTATGCACCGTGATGCGATAAATGTAATTATCATAAGCAGAGGCAGTTATGTTTGAAATGTGATATTTTATAAACATAAAACAAAAGTGGTATCGAGACAGTCCCTTGTGGGAGTCCTTGTGAGAGGTTGGAACGATTGTCATAAACATGATTGACCACTCTAATTAGTAATTTATTATGGAATTTTAGTCTTTACACTATAAACCCCTCCATTAGAGCTCGCTGGAGACACACAGTTGGACCGGGGGCCTTCCTTATTAGCCTCTTGGGATGCAAGAGGACAGTCCAAGGTATCAAAGGAAGTACATGCGGAGTTTCGTTCTTCCTCAAGAGCGCCCAGGGGAGATTTCGATGGACTGACATTTTCTGGAATAATATAGAATTGGTTACACATATCCCAAATCTATGATTTTATAGTTTTTAATACCTACGCACAAATTTACAAAAAGCAAGAATAAAAATCAGAGTTTTTTTTACAAAATTAATTCTATGGTACTAAGGATTGATTAAATGAATAGCTATCTGGTTATTTAGTTAGTTTAACAAATAGACTACATTATTGAAACAATATCAATAATATTCAAAGAATATGCAACAGAAGAAGATACATCAAATAAAAAGATGAGGTTGAAAAAATAAAGAATCAATATTCTAACGTAACATTATACTAACCACTCAGATGTCCAACAGGTGATGCACCAGACACTATATCAACTGAAGGATTTGTAACAATAACACTTGTGTGATTCTGAATAGTCACGGCTATATCTTTCCCAAAGTTATCTTCGTCACAGACAGGCATGGCGTCATCTTCAATACCACCGTTAACGTGGCCATTGATCCTTGCCATACTCTCTGCAATCTTCCTGATTTCAGATTGGTTCTGCTCTGTGATATCATCTCTTTCTAAGCCATTTGTTTTGGCTGTTCCTTCGGTTTGTTCTACTTCCATTTCTTCCTGTGTTTCTTCGGGCATGTCTACATTTTCGTCTACCGATGACTCTATGACTAGTGCTATAGTTTTCCTCGTGGCGGAGGAATCATTGCATTGTGAGGAGTGTTCTTCTTCACACTTTTCAAGGTGAGATGCATCCTGAGTTTCACTCTGGTCGGGAGATATGACCGGGGGATTATCGTCGTCTGATATGAAACTGTTGTCTTCAGATACCTAAAACAAAACATATTTGGGTAATAAATAGATATTATAATGTACTATGTCTTTGAGTGTTTTACAAACCTAAATATTTCTCCAGATCAGAATGGAGAACGATAAAGAAGAATAATAAGTTAAACTAGAAATAAATTGAATGTCTTAATGTTATTATTTTTATACATACAAGGAGATTGTAATATTAACGGTGAATATAATCTAAAAATAAAAGTATTTGATACTGGTGATTACAACAACTATACTAGTAAAATAAATGGTGCGCACTGTTGTGGAGTGTGAAGTGAGCGTGTCAATAAATTATTGCAAATGTAATGTTTCGTGAACACTTCCCTAAGAGAATTTGTACAGAGGTGTTAAAGTGTAATTTTGATATAAGTTATATATTTCGGAGATGATAATAGAATTTTATTAAGGTGTTTGCTTTTGAACTTGTTTTAAATAATATTTTTGGAATAACACATTCAAGTTCTACAAAATAAATGATAGGAACAAGGATATATATTATTATAAGTATTGAAGAAACTACCTCGTGGTTGTTCTCAGCATTGGCCTTAGGCTCCGCCAGCCGAGCTATAGAGGCGGCCGTGGCCTCTCTGTCTCTCTGCCTAACGATGGCCTCCACTGCGAGCCACTCCGACATGGTGGTCTCGTATCTCCGCCTATCCGTCAAGTCTTGCTCCTTTCTGTCTTCAGCGGTGGACCCGAATCTGACAACAATTAATAGCTCTAGGATGACTATTAACAAGGTACTGCCACCTCAGAAGACACATGCAGCTGTTGGGAGTGGAGAGCACCAATAGCGGTAGGAAATGTGATGATAAAGAAATACCCGTTCATCAATAGTGCCAATATCTTGCCTGCCTTGATGAAAAGAAAATTCGGATACCTGGTGAGCCGCATTGTGGAAACAAGAGACATCGCCAAACCCCCAATAACAACCCTAGTAAACTTCATTAAAACAACTAGGCTAGGAATAATATGAAACTTAAGAGGTAATGACACGATGGGCTTATCCATATCAATAATCATGATAGTAATAGTGTTTACTTGTAATATCCCAGCAGATAAGGCCAGACTTCCTTCCTGATATCGTGCTCCACCCCCCCGTAGTAGGTGAGCCTGTAGATCTCCAGCCCATTGGCAACTACACCCGCCTCATCCGTCATGGCTTGCCATCTCTCCTTGGTGAGACCTCCCGATGCGCCATCTGCAAAAATGGGTTGATTTGCTAGACTATATATTTTCAACGTCCACTATCCAGTATTGTGGCCTTGTTATTGGTAATAGCACAGCTTCTTACCTGAAGGTACAATGTTGGTGTTGACCAGTCCAGAGAGGTGGGTGCGCACGGTGGAGAGATGGCGGCAGTATGCCAGCCAGCCGTAAAAGGCGCGGGAAATGATCTGCCTCCGCATTGTGCTGCACACCAGGGCGATGGAGGCTGTCTGCTGCACCGGCTGCAATTGTAATTCATCTGTTAATATGAAATCAAGTCTCGTAATTCTCAGAATGAGTACCTTCATACTTATTTGCTGGTATCTGTGTCTGTGACAATACACAATTAGGTAAGTGTATACGTGATTGTTTGTAACCTGAGTATCCTGGGGCAGCGGGCTGGCCAGCGGGGGCGGGTGCGTGTCCAGGGACATGCTGGAGCTGTCAGAGCTCCCCGTAGTAGAGGCAGAGCCCAGGGGCTTGCGGGGGGCGCGCGGTGATGCGGGGCTACGCTCCATCAGGGAATGGCGGGACACTAGAAACAGTACAAATACCTAAATTATTATTTGAAAGTTATATCTTTTACCCAAGAACCTTGCTTCTTTAGGGATCTTCTGATAACCTGAGGAACGTGTGAGGTAGCTCACAGGGATTGAGGGTTCCCTAGACCACCTTCTTATTTTTATACTTCTCTGAACTTCTAAGCATCAGGTAAGACAGCCTGTTTTAAACTAGCACAAGCTGGTTCCCGCCCAACATATGATAATGCAAACTGGAAATGTCTGTTGTCAAACCATCATAGGGCGAAAACATTCTAGCCACAATTACTCAACTCCTTTGATCCCGTAAAAGTAAAAATCACGAGATTTTGTTTTGATTATTATACCTTACAACAGCTGTAGGTGATGTTGTAATTTTTTTATAAAATGAGAATCACCATTATGGAATGCACACAGCAGTGTCTGGCGGTGCCCATATTTAATTATTTTATGATGATGACGGATAGCAGCTTACCATACTTGCCGTACTCCTGATGGTTGATGTTGTTGTTGACGATACGGAACACATAGTCGGTGGCCTGATTGTCATTGTTGCTGTTGGATATGTAGTTGTTGTCCGTCTCCGGGTCCTCAATGGAGGTGCTGCCGCCCTCGCTGACGATGGGCAGGGGCCGACGCCTGGGTCGGCCACGGGGCAATACCTAAAAAAATAATTCAAAGTGTTGAAGGAATTGATCCCACTTTCACCCACTGGAGAGATGTGACAGATGCACGTAAAGAAAACACATAGCGTCTAATTCCCCCCCATAGTGTATTTACTATTTGCATTGTTTAGTGCTGGGTATCACTGAAATGAAAAAGGACAGGCCGAACCGCGCAAGGAAAAAGAGATTGTCGGTGTAACACCACACTAAACTGAAGATCAAAAGGAAAAAGAGCGAAAGAAGGCCACTAGAAACGAATTTAACAGATGTGTAAGGAGGAGGCTAATTCCCAGCAATTAGTAAGACAAGTCTAAAGAAAGAAAGTGATGCTGTACATGTATTACAGTTTAGTATGGTTTGTGAAGGCTTACCTTCCCGGTCCCCCTCTGCGACCAGAGCGGTGGATCCAGCTGTCCATGGGGCAGGAGTCCAGTCTCCAAGCAGCTCAAGAATGCCAGCAGGTGACCACCTGAAACACACATCATATTGTTGCCTGTTTGCAATACACCTTTCTTTTGATAAAACATTTTTACGCACTCTCTTCTTCGTTTGTTCATTGTTACGAAATTGCAGATATTACATCATTTCCCCAACACAGCAACACATTTTTTTGTTTGTGAATACTGTACAAGAACCCCAACTGTCCGGACCCAGTGGGACTATGGCATCCCCAATAAGGAGTGAGTTGTGTGGATTAAGGGAGAGGGAAGAGGGAGAAGAGGAAGGTTAGGAAGTATTTGGATTTTCAAATCTGGTCACTAAACACGACTATAGCCATTTCAACTAACGTTTTGATTCTGAATGGTGGTCTTTCACCAGGGCGATACTTGGAGTATCTATCACTCTGACAATATGAAAATCTGCAAATAATCTCACATCTTTTTAACTTTTTAAACTAGTTTTCCCTTCAATAACATCTGTCAAAACAAAAATGGATCAAATTCGAATATTGACAAAACCTACTGCAATTTTGTGACAATACATATTACAAATAACTACTTCCCGACTTCATCTGAGCTTCAACACTGTTTTTTCAATATCTTTTTCTTACTGAAAAATTTTAAATCAAATCTTGTCTAAATGTTTAGGAGATTAAATGAATATTTCAAATCTCCAAAGCCCTTCATGAAAATTATGTTGCAAGTAGAAAAACAGTATGTTGACCTATAAAATCCAGAGAGAAAAAACTGATTCAAAACAATTTTTTTTTTTGAAACAGAGCTTTTCGTTTGAGAGTTTTTAATAAGACATACATGGCCTGTTCAAAAGAAAAGGTAAATTTTGAATTTTCGCGGGCTGTGTACATTCGATTATCGTTTTTTTTTGTTGTTATGTTGGTACACATATGTTCATCATATGTTAGCATTATCAGCCATTTTGGATTAGTGGTTTGTTTTTGACAACTGGAAAGGTTAGTCACGTTTTTGTGTGTTCTTCGATTTTTTACTTTAGAAAAAAATCGACAGAAGGTCGAGAAGATGTTAATGACGATGAGCGTCTTGGGTTGTGGAAAAACAAATCATGGATTTTATTCTTTGATCCATTTTTTTCTAAAGTAAAAAATCGAAGAACACACAAAAACGTGACTAACCTTTCCAGTTGTCAAAAACAAACCACTAATCCAAAATGGCTGATAATGCTAACATATGATAAACATATGTGTACCAACATAACAAAAAAAATAAAAAATAATCAAATGTACACAGCCCGCGAAAATTCAAAATTCACCTTTTCTTTTGAACAGGCCTCGTACATTCAAGTAGATTTCCTGCTGTATAGTTATAACATATACTAGTCCATTGTACTAAAATCTACCAGTTTAATAACAATTTTCACGCACAGCAAAGCATATGGGAATGTGTAATACGTACCCTTGGGAAAGTGTATAGGTGGACGCTGTACCCCGTCCTGCCCCACCAGCACCACGGTGCCCCCGCCTCCCTCCCCCTGGTGGCAGTGTACGTACACCACATCCTCGAGGCTGACGCTCAACGCGTACTGCCAGTAGCTACTGTGGGGTCAGAGGTCAATCAAATTATTATAAGCAACAACAACGTAAAGTGAATGCTGCTGGGTGCTCCCTCAATACTCATCAGGGCTAAAACAAAGGGGTTTTTTTTACTTGCAAGAATAATTGGACATAGTTATGCAGAAAGCGTTCAACCCACAATTTGCAAAAATCGAGTTTTACATGTTTTCCTATAGATAAATACGAGATTTCTACCTGCTGTAAACATCCAAGCTCCAAATGCAATAGATTTTTGGTAATTCAATTGTTTACTAACCTACATTGTAGATATTTTACTTAAGTGGAAGTTTAAAAACATTGAAATGAAGGGTAACTTAAGAAATTGAAACTTATTGATAGATTACAAATTACCTATTTATAATAATTTTCATAAAGAGAAAAACTGATGTTTACTTTACAAATGCCGATTACGCATATTAATGCTTTTTTTTGTATGGTGAAATTTTAAAACTCCTTTTTCTCGGTTTTATCTTTTTGGGGTTAGATGCTTTCTGCATAACTACGTCCAATTATTTATTTCAACCCACCTTCGGTCCTTCCCTTCCCTACCTGAGGGCATTTTATTTGTGTTAATTTTTTTAATTGTTTTAATGTATTTTTAAGGTTACTGTATCGATTTTCACATATTTGTTTGTTCCCACAATTTTATTATTCATAAATCCCCACTACGACTCTGGGTTCATTGGTATAAATTTCTACCCGACAACATAGCTTACCTTTATTCTAGTATTATGTTATTAATTTTATATAAAGTGTTCATAAATAAATATGAATTGAAAATGTGTGGACAGGCGATAAAGAAATATCGTAAATCGTAGCAAAATACCTCTTATCCGTGGTCTCGCTCTCGGCAAACCCATTCATCAGCTGGTTGGGCGTCCACTTGATGACGAGCGACTGCGCCATCTGGTGCAGGCTGAGGTAGCCGGCCATGGGCTCGGGGACGTCCTTCTGGAATTGCAAAACGTCCTGCACATTTATAGACTAATCCAACGTACATGTGATACAAATCTAGCAAATTCAATAATATTCTATTTCATCAACCCCAATAATAATTAAGGCATTATAATCTCTCAGTATCGCCCTGGTGAAAGACCGCCAATCAGAATTGAAATGTTGCTTGAAATGGTTTTAGCCATATTTGATGACCAAATCTGAATAGCTAGGTACTTCCCCACTTTTCTCTTCCCTACCTCCTCCTTCCCCACCCCACCTCTTTCAGCCTCACAACATTCTCCGTTACGGATGTCATAGTCCTACTGGCTCTGGGCAGTTGAGACTCTGGTGCGGTATTCACATAATCTGATAATATTTGAATTCTCCCGACACCCATTAAAAAAGCTGAAATTGTCGCTTGTGTTATGATGGAGGACTTAGCTATCAGAGGGTTGAACGTGCGACGCCTGGGTGCTAACCCGACACTTTGTATTTACATTTCATTATTTCTGGGATGGGTAAAAGAGCTTTATGGTTATAAAATCAACAAATAATTGTAAGGGGAACATTTTACAATAAAGCAATATGTATTATTATTGACATTATTCTGAGAGAGCACAAAACCCGAGATTGCGAATGAAACATGGCTCCATTGTAGCCTCTCCTTCCTTCACATAAATGACGCGTAACAGAAAAAGAGGTTACAACGAAGCTCTCAGCAGCAGGACCATAAGTTCAAGTGGGATTGCACTGGTCATGATGTGAAACAGGAAAATGACTGATGGACCAAAAACTGCTAAGCTTCGTCAGCATTGTGGAACCAAATAAAAAACAGAAGTAGACCTCAAACAAGATGGGCTGACCACATTAAAGCTAGCTCTTATTATTAGTATTTTATCCTTATCTTTCAAAAATATTTGGATAACCTGACAGATTTTACCTGTGCTTTATAGGGATTTAACTTACGGGGTGCACCAGGACATTGTTCTTTCCATACAAGAGGGTGGCCCGGCTGTTCTGGTGAAGACTTTCCACATAGTCCTTGGCGCATGTGGCCACAGTGGTCCCCACGCCACAAGCTGCACTGGATCCCGCTACAAATAAAATAAAAACAATATTATTAATAACTTTTTCCACATGCCATAAACTAACTCTTTGGAAGAACATATTCGGCACAACTTAATTTTGTATCATTTCAATTCAGGGGACAAGACCGGCAGAAAAACTATTTACTACTACTCACTAGGGTGATACTGAGAGTATAGTGACAGATTGCCGTCACTCTTTGTTGCGCTGTCTTTTGGCAGATAACCTTTATATTTAACGAGAAAATTAGAAAAATCCGAACATTCCTTCTTAATTTGTACTTCACTATTTTTAAGTAAAAGCTTAAATCTCCGTTGTAACCTCTCTTTCTGATACATGTGTCGTCTTTTAGAAAGGGAGAAAAATTACAGCGGAGCTACCAGCGGTATGGCAATACCTGCAGCAGCAGAGGTGGCCATGGCATCCTCCGAGGAAGTGTTGAGGCTTCGTCGGAAGTTGAGGATGGGGCGGCGGCAGGGGGGTGGGGTGGTGGAGCCGGCACTGATGCGATGTCTCTGAACCTGAAAACATTAACTTCATTCTTTAAAATCATGACCTGATGATTGCCAACCTTCAATCGTTTTATGATGGAAGTCTTCAGGAGTTTTAATAATTTTCATCTTGACACCGTATGAACTCTGAAGAGCTACAAATAAAACTGAAACTGAAAAATAGTTTTCACATTTTATGCAGACGTTTTCAATCTTTTTCAATTTAAAAAATAATCCAATTAGATTAACAGTTATTCGCAATGATTTATTGTTATTTACAAAAAACTAATACGTCTCTCGTAGGGTAGAGAAATAAGGATCTTACCGCTCAGCCATGGCGGTCATCACCTCTGTAGAAATTCTCAATTTCACGAAATTAGGCCGTAGAAATATAAAATAAATTAACTTCTACCGTAAGATTAAATCGGGATAAAACCTTGTCAAAGGTAAACCGAGACGATAAGCTGTGATCAATTTACTACAAATTCAATTATCGTTTCATGATTCACGAGGCGGATTCATTTTCTACAAATATTACATTGATATCCAATTATTATTATCCGCGTAATGTTGCGCAATATGAACTCCTAGAATAAAACATTTATTATTTCGAATTGGCTTCAGGCGCGATATTAAATATTCACTGATCATTTTGTTATTATCGATCAATTTTTGGTGCCCGTTCAATAAAGAAAATCCATTTTAGACGCTGACAGTTTTCACCGGTTTGCTTCAATTTGCGGTACTGACACTACTGACGTACTGACTGTGACTACCGACGCTAAGACAGACTGACGCATCTGAGTTGCAACTGCAACAATAAAATGTACATTGTTGTAAGAATGTTGATTTCACCTAAACAAACAGCAAAAAATATTATTACCTAAACATTGTTGACACAATCAATATGACTTTTTACTTTTGCAAAAACAATAGAACTAATTCCACTTTTCTGAAATTGAAGTACCTTTGCAATATTGCAATTTGCAACTAATAGAGATGTTTGATATTTCTGTCCCGGTGACTTTGCGGCCGCTGAAACCGCCGATATTATTTCTCTGAGGAACCAGCTATTTTTGTACGCGGTTCCTTTTCATAAAAAAGGTAATTTCGAAAAAGTCTAATTGACACTCGAATATCTATTTTTCTCAGAATATCGCTACGTATCCCCCCCCCATAAAATTTGAAATACCGACAAACCTTTCCGCCATCGGAAATAGGTTCCAAAAATAACTGAATAAATAACCGGCTCCACGTCAGTCTCCGGTGACTGGAACCGCAGTGACACCTCATTTCAGATATCACCATCTCTAGCAACTAATACTAGAGCATAGACAATTATTGTCTGTTGGACGTGAACAAATTAAGAAATATACCTACTTTTTTTTATAATGTTGACTTGAAATATTAAAAATATATTCCGATTACGCCTGTATTATAATTAAAGTTTATTTCGTTCAACACATTTAATATTAATACTAGATCACGCCTCTTTTGTACACCTGTGTTTTCAAAACGGAAAAAAAAGTTTTTTTGTAGAGAGCAATAACTTTGTTGTCATTATACTATTTAAAATAAAACAATTATTTTTTATGGAAAGCCATTTAGTATAAATGATCTGTTATTTATTCGCTTACACCTAAACTTTTTCGGGGCAGAAATAAATCACTCTCTTTAAAATTAAAATAAAATGGAACTGTAAGTTTACTTGTTTTGGAAAGTGTTTAGCAAAATACTGTTACCTTATGGTGAGGGTGCATTTAAGAAGGGTGCCCCAGGCGCTAAAATACCTCGCTTCGTTCCATTGGCGAGGGCACAAAATCCAAAAAAAGAATTTTTTCCAAGCCCATGAAAATCAAACAAGATTCAAATTTGATTTTCCCGAGAATCGTTGACTTGTTGAGAGATATTTCTTGTGAATATTAAATATTGATCCTCGGAAAATAGATATAACCTCTCTATTCTGCCTGCAAATGTTTGACTATGCAGAAAAATACAAAAGTTGTCGCCTTTGGCACAAGAAAAACATGAACATGGACATCTACTTGAAACACTGTACTATATATATCTTTAAATATTGTAATCTATACCAGTTCAAAAGGAAACTGATGTTACCAATTTACAAAAGACCTTTCGATTCTTAGGCCCCAGACAGGCCAATGAAATTGAATATATATAAATTCAAAAAAAAAATTCGATCTTTGAAAAAGTTTAACAATTTAACCCGAAGTAAAATAAAATTGACCTTACTTCGGACTTCGGACACACCAGACTCGGTTTATTTCTTCAGGTATTTCCAAGTTAATGAACCTAACAGAATTGAGCCATTATTGACTAAAAGGTAATTAGGATAAAGTAGTTACGGCAGAAATATTGACATTCTTTTGCAATTTATTAAATTAATTTGTAAGTATAAATTCTTTATACAAAGTAAGCTGGCTTGAAAGTAAATTTGTCTCAGATGAATTGAATTAATTTCGAACGATGAATATTTATTTGGGTTTCTGCGGACGACCTAACCGTCAGTATCGCGTGGGTGTATTTTCCCAGAAACTAAGCTTTCCCAAAATGTTCCTAATATTTTGGGCAAAAGTGCGTGAAAAAAGGAAACACAATAAAAGTGTTTGTGCCAGAGCTTAATTTTTTTGGTATTCCAAACCTGAAATTGGATGGTGGATAAGCTATAGATAATTCATAAGCTAAGGTTTCGGGGAATCATGCCTCAAAGGCAAATACAAACTGATCAGAATTCAAAGTTCATCTCTTCATAAAAATCATATCTATGAACAAGGTTAAAACCTTAACCGTAAAGAAAGCACGTATTAGTTTGAGCGTACGGACCTGGGCGAAGTTGACAATGACCTGCAGCCATCGATCTTTCGGCTGCTTTTACTATCCACAGTAGAGGGAGCTATTTGTTTTGACTTTAATATATTTTTATATATCTATTAGGCCCTCAGAGCAATAATATACTAGGAGGGAGCGCAAGTGTAGTCAGTATTGATGATTTGTGCCTGACTAGTGGCTAGGGCAAGGGCTAGGGTAGCACATGTCGACATAACGTTTTTGTTTATTTGTATTTTTGCACTCTTTCACAGTATTGTTATAAACAAAAATGTAGGATATAACCTAAAAAACCGTTGAGTTCTGTCCTGTTATGTCGCATAACAAAACGTAGTGGGCGGAGTCGGCGAAGACGCGGGAGACGGATAACATGCGTACATACCTAAAAGCTGAGCTATATTGTTTGAGAACTTGTCTTATCTCTTTCTCTCTCACGGTTTACGACGTAAAAACCCGGAGAAAGTGATTTATCGTAAATTTGTATAGGTTGGGTAAAAATTTTTAGCTCTCTCTCCATATATATTCTTGCTCTGAGATTAGGCCCCTTGCTCTATGTTGTTGACGTACCAGTTCCCCCGCTGGCGGGTCGGGCCAGTACCTGTCCGGCGGACGCGCGCGCGAGTACTCCAGCGCGCAGGGCCCCACCAGCAGCGAGGCCAGGATGGAGCCGCAGTCCGGGTCGGCCACCAGCGCGCCCCGCTCGTAGTAGCGCGGCGCGTGGCGCACCAGGTGCTCGATGATGCGCGCGAGGCGCCGCTCGAACAGGGCGAGGCGGATCCACAGATATCTGCAAACAAACAAACACACACACGGGGATAGTAGTTTCATCAGTTAAACTAGTACATGCTTACACACTTACTATTGCACCCAGCTGTTGAGTTAGGGAAACGATTTCTAATAATCTGATCGATTCTGCTGTCTTAAGCGGATGGAATTTAGTCTTTAGAAAATACACAGGTGCCGGTGTTAGTTGGAAATCAGTAAATACCGTGCTTTTTCCATTGATATTTCATTGGATGCAGGGCCGGTCCTGAGTAGGCGCAATTGGATCAGTCCGCTCCAGGCGGCGAATCGCCAAGGCGCTGATAGTACCAGGTGACATGCCAAACGCGCGCCCAACATTACGGAAGTCGGCGGCTTGGTCTCACCTGACTGTGGAAGAGGCGGAGGGTGGCACGGAGCCCATGCTGCCTTTCTTGGTGAGGGGCGGCCTGTTGGTGGAGTCCCCGCTGGAAGAGGACCTCCTGAAGGGCTCCGCGGCCTCCTGGGCCAGCACCTTCTGGCTGATGGCGGCCGCCTCCTCGCAGTGCTGGAACAATCATCAAAAGGAGATATTTAGATATCGTATCCTTGAGCCCTAATGTTAATTCAAATGAACGTTGCAAACCTCCTAAATACGGTAATATGTGGAAGAAAAACGGGATGTAAGTCGGCGCATGCGCGGACGGTAGATTGTAGATGGCGCGCGGGATGCGCACGAGGCAGTTCGCAACTAACCAATAAATAATTTTGCAGTCAAAAGGGCAAAATAAAGTTATGAATTGTGACTATGCTAATATATTCGGGCTATTCCACGTTCAACTATCGCTTGATACTTGTTCTTACTTGTCTAGCTCATTTGACACTTTGACAGACGACGGCGAAGTCTCGTGTCGTCTGAGCGAAGCTAACGGTGATTAGCTGTTTGTTTTGGACGGAAATGTTCCGGTTTAGTTAATTTGATTGTTGACCGAGTTTACGATACCTAGTTAACAAGTTTATCGCAGTATTTTTTGGCGAATGTTAGTTAACATTCAAGCAATCAATGTACCATAATTAGGTAAGTATATATCCCACTTTGTAATCACGATCGAGAACTTTGATCAAGTTAATAAATATTTGAGTATTTGTAAACATGGTAAAAGTCAAATGTCACGGTGGTATTGCCACAAAATATACATTTGTCAAATAAATTGATTAAATATGTAGACACGTACTGCCTACTCCTGAATAAAATATTTAGATTGATAAAATATGTTATTTATGATTATGTACGGACGTAAGTCAGAGATGCCATTCCTACCGTCGTTTAAATCATTTGGAAACAAACGTTTGCTTTCAATTCAAATCCCCATTATAAGATTGTACGCGGATTATTTTCCCTCGAAAGTTGTGAAAAGGAGAAAAAAGCTTTTTAATCTGCCTTTTGAGAATTACGCTGGCTTATGAAACAAAAGCAAATTGGCCTTTGATTCCAGACCATTTTTATTTGAAAAAGTTTGTTATGAAAAGCAAAACAACTCTCGGATTTCTCGCAGAAAAGCCCCGTTTCTCGGAAAACCCACCAATCAAAAGACAAAAGTAAAGCTTTGAGTTTCATTTCACTTTCTTTTTTGTTGAATAATAATTTCTTAGTTGGTAAAGTTTAATGAGTTTGTCTTTCTTGGACCTATATATTGAAGAATTTTTCGAAAATGTAGAAACACAATTGAAAAAAATTCAGTTTTTCCACAGATGTAATAAATTGGAGAATGTTGTCTAGCGGAAAAAATGTGGGGGAGAAGAAGAAAAAGAATGGTGATTGAAAAGTGTTGAATTTATTACAAAATGTTAATTATTTAACATAAGACGATCTCGTGGCGGAATGATAAAAGGTTTGGCTCTGGGTCAATAGATATATTCACAAAAAGTAAATAAATATTGTATTCGCACTTTGTTTGAATGTTTTTCAGTTGCGCCCTAGTGAGAAACTACGATTCAAATGACTTGTTTAGCAGCTGGTCTGAATAGTCAGGTACGCCCAATCTTCCTCTTCTCACCATGACCTTGTCAAGTTGAATATGTCCCGTGAACGACCGGTGTTGTGTTTTTTCACGAAAACTGCCATCACAATACCATTTCCCGTTCTGACGGAAAAGAACAAAGTTAACGTTTTCCGCCAGAACGGAAACGATATTTTCTTCTAAAAATTGATTCAATTTGTTTCCATATGATATTTTGTAAGTGCTCGTTAGGTATTCTATACATTCCATATTTTCCTCTACGTGTATCACTGAATCATATTTCACAGGAAATATATTTTTGACGTGATATATTATACAGTTGACAAGTTTCGTAAGTGAATACCGTAAAGGAATGTAATATCAATAACGTACCACGATAATATAAATATGTATGTTTAATAATACAGTTTTCTTTATACAAAAACAGAGCGAATAAGAATCTATGAAATTAACGTTTTCCAATGTTTCTAACAAACGTTATTTCCTGGCTGGGATAGCGCTCCTTACTAAATTCTTATTTGTACACCGTCTTATATATTATATTGTCGTAAACGGGAAAATACCTACCATGTGGTCAACTCTACAAAAAAGAGTTAAATATGACATTGCGTAGAGTTTCACTTTGTACGTCAAGTTTCAATGTTTTTACTGGTGAAAATACATTATTGCATCTAAAACTACGAAGCTCATTTTTAATGTCTCAAAAAACAATCTGTAACTCTCCAAAATCAGTTTTTAATTTCCTCCTGAACAATTACGCTTTTGACACATAAGAGGTATTTTCGCGTTGACGACGATAAACTTTTCTTTTATTCTGATTCTTGCTGTGTCGGACGTACTGTGCCGCGACAATTATAATGTGTAGTGTTAAGTTAGACTTGAGATTATTTTCCATATCATAGGAAATTATTATGTATGTATATTTCTCCCGCGGCTTGTTGAGTCACAATGACGCAAAGAGATTAACCCTTCGGGCTGGGTCCTGTTCGACTAAGCTGGAAACTACCGCGATGGCGGGATGCTTAGCGCGGACCAATCCCGGCCGAGCCCGGGGAATCTCGAGCCGACTCAAGCGGGAGAAATCATTTTTTCCGACCTCATCACGAGAGCCGGGTCAATCACACGACCAAATAAATTATATCATTGTGATGACCCGACTCTCGGCTACACAATTTTTGTAAAATTAAAAATGTAAATGTTAGAATAAGGTAGTTATTAAGAATTAAGCCCTCAAAAACCGGGCGCCATTTGTAATTTGTGTTTTAAAACCTTTATTGTGACATTAATAAAAACGATAGAGAGGCGAATTGAAGTTGAGGTGAAAGCTGGTGGCAAGGAGAAGAGGATAGGTAAATTAAAACTATTCCCAAAAATTGCCAGCCGGCCGGGGAGAGAGGGAAAGAGGGAACAAAATTCTTCCATACAAAGTTCCCTCACCCCGGCTGTGCGCTCTCGAGCCAATTAAATATTGCGCAAGAACGGGAGAAAAAAAAGATCACCAGCATCCTCCGCCAGCATCACCCACCTTGACTACTCTCCGCTCTTCGACATCGCCTTCATCTTGAATCCTGGCTTTTATTTGACCATCGCCTGCCCCCCTGGACCGCCTGACTACCCCTCTCTCTGGATCAAACCCGCAGCATCCTCACTTGGAAGCAGAACCCTACAAGTCAACCCCGTCGTCTCGCATACAACGAGACCGACCACTTACTATTACAGTTTACTTGTGTGCCCTGTTACGTCAGGTACACTTGCGATGCCTCGACTCAAGGTTTTTTTTTTAAACTTGATGGTGCAATATCTTCCTGGGAATCCAGACTTTTACTTCCATCCACTTGTGCCTTATATAACCTACTTTACCTATTTAGCCTCGCATCCTTTGACATATATTTTAAAAATTAACTACTGCATTCAGTCCTCCAATAATTGAACTTTCTGCATTTACCCAATGCTCTTATGAACCTTTCCTTTTAAAAATCTAGAATCAATTTCCTATCCATAACACGATCGTTATAGCAGAAAAAATCTAAAACAAAACTTGTATTGAAAAAATATATTTGACGGGTTTCTAAAGGTTGAATCGATATCTAAATGGGTTAGAGAAGTCGCTCGATCAGTGAAATCCGTAACCTTTATTCTAGTGTGATTTTTTACCACAGATAACTTAGACCAAAAAAAAATCTTGAGAATGTTCGAATGTCGTAATTTAATCAGTTTAGTTATAGTACGTTTGAATTTTAATTTCTACATATAACAGTTTCTTCGGCTCACGTTAGGAAGTATTTAATCTTTTTAGTTTGTAAAATAAATTATTCCCATTTTTCATGAAATTAAAGCATTAAAAGCTTTGCGTTAATTAAAACGGTACGGAACAAAAAAAGTTTGTGAAAGTAAAAAAATATTCTTCATTGTAAATAACTCTTTCTGGCTTATAATTAAATTGAAATAACTGACCATAGATGTAGAAAACAGTAGAGGAACCCTAAAAGAATGCAAATAAGTAAATTAGTATGCGGTTGATAAATATGAACCCACTGAGCTAAAAAAATATGGAGAGACGTCATATTTTGACTTTAATTATCCCTCACAACGATGTTTTTAATTTAACTTCAGTTAAACAAACTAAAATTGAATTCAAGTAACTTTTGGCTGGTTTTGATAAAGCAATAACAACATTTTTCCTATCGTGGATACTTTTTACTTTATAGACAGCGGGTTTAATCAATTGATATTTTCTATCTTCTCGTTCATATGGTGGGAGAGAGGGCGGAGGTCAGACTGGGATGCTGAGCGTTCAGCCAGTCGACAGCATCGGGACATCGGGAGTCCCTTGATACTCCGGGAAACTGGTGAAGGGCACATTCTTTACACAAGTCCAAGTCTTTAAGCCCCCATGCGTGCAACATCCTCATATTTTCTATAGTGCGGTTTTGACGAAAAATAAACTGGAGCACGCCCAAAATCTAGCATTCACAGAAGATTTTACTTGAATTTTACCTTACAATAAGTTCACAAGTCACGGGAAACGGTGCAGCATTCCAACAACAAGGGAATGTCTATGAACCGTCCGTCTACACATCAATGTATTCGTTTATCGACTTTCGTGATGAATTATGTAAAAAAATATACTTGTACATCACATTTATATATCCTTAATTTCAAATAAGATGTCGATAGGAACCCAAATATATTTATCACCTTAATTTATAATAAGATGCCGATAGAACCCCTAGTATATTTATCTCCTAAATTTCAAATAAGATGCCGATAGAACCCCTAATATATTTATCTCCTAAATTTCAAATAAGATGCCGATAGGAACCCAAATATATTTATCACCTAAATTTCAAATAAGATGCCGATAGGAACCCAAATATATTTATCACCTTAATTTATAATAAGATGCCGATAGAACCCCTAGTATATTTATCTCCTAAATTTCAAATAAGATGCCGATAGGAACCCAAATATATTTATCACCTTAATTTATAATAAGATGTCGAAAGGAACCCAAATATATTTATCTCCTCAATTTCAAATAAGATGCCGATAGGAACCCAAATATATTTATCACCTTAATTTCAAATAAGATGTCGATAGGAACCCAAATATATTTATTTCCTAAATTTCAAAAAAGATACCGATAGGAACCCAAATATATTTATCTCCCTAATTTTCTATAAGATGCCGATAAGAACCCAAATATATTTATCTCCTCAATTTCAAACAAGATGCCGATAGGAACCCAAATGATATACTGCCTCGCAACAGGATGTTCCTGTACAGTGTACACCTTGCTATCCTATTTTGTCATTTCACAATAATAGCGTGTCTCGAAGAATTCTAGTTAGATTATTTACCGAAAAATGTCGAAACGTATTTAAAGTATTCAAATTTTGCTTTTTACTCAAAAGAACTTCCCGTTCTTTCATCCCACTTTGCAGAATTTCTTAAGTTGTCCACTCCGAGAAATTTTCAGTTAGTTCATATTATTCAATTCGCATATCAAATAAATCCGGTTTTTTAGAAATAGCTTTCATCAAAGTCCATATATTCTGCCATAAAATATAAGGGGCCAAACAAAACACCGCTGAATTCGAATTCCCATTTCATTCGAAAAGTCCCGGTCGCACAGTAGTGACGTCATCATCAAAAGGGACGCAAAATACACGAGTATATTCCGCAATACATTCCTTTCGCCTGAAACGAATCATTTAATAAATTAGTATCGTTATATAGAGTCTGAATAGATTATTTTCCATTTCCTTTGGCTGAAAAAGGAAACTTGTAATAAATGAGCATCGCTGTATAAAGTTCTATGGCGAGACCGCTGACATTTCCTGGCCGGTCTTGCTCGAAGTTCGAAACTCTAAGCTCGAAGTCTAGCAAACTAAGGCCCGGTGCACACGGCAGGATTATCTCCGCTGCGGTTCCGCAATCGCGGCGCGAGATTTATGGTTCACCGTACACACACCGCACTCCACACACAGTATCCGCGTCGGATTGCGGAGCCGCAGCGGAAATAAACCGGACGTGTGCAACGAGCATTAGGAGAAAATCCAAGAGCTTAACTTTTCAAAGAAAGGGGACAAAGAACGCTTTCGCTGAGTCAGAAGGAAGTGAGAATTATCTTCGCAGCTTCGAAACAATTTTAATGATCGTTATTTTTTTGCAATGAAAGCAGTTTTTCTAAAGAAATGAATTTAGCATGTTTGCGATTGAAAAATATGCAAAGTGTCTCATAAAGAATATTACAAGAGGTAAAGTGATCTGTTTTGTTTAGGACGTTGCTACTGTACATATATGATGATTATTTGTGTCTACCAGCTCAAAGAAAATAGTTAATTCGTTCGTTAAAGCTGGATTCACACCAACGTCCGGATTCACTCAGTGACGATACTGTTCCGCATGATAGCTTATCGATATGGTATGAATATCAATCAAGGAGTATGTGCCAAGACAAAGTTGTGTGGCAGTTTCTGCCCACCCTTGTGATATTTAACTACTTAGTTAGTTAAATAATTATTTTGAAGTGTAAAAATACTTACATCGCAGATTTTTTAAAATTAAAAACCATTTTTTATCACTAAATATTATTTTTAATTATTAAAAATTACGGACGTTGGTGTGAATCCAGCTTAAATTGTACTTTTGGTCGCCTACACAACTAAGAAAAATTCACTTTTTAATGTAATAGATAAACTTTTTTGAAGATCGGTGTTGGAGTGGTAAAAAAGACAAGAAAGAGGATTGCTAAGGGGCGTGCAGGGGAAACAGAAGTTTGCCGAGAGAATGGGGCTACATGTTATGTTAATTTTTTCCATAATAAGTATTAACGGACTTCCTGATTTCTAATGCTTTTGAAATTATCTGATTTAACACGTTTAACTCAGTCTGTTTCCCCGGATTCTATTAGCCGTCACTTCTGGCTGTGTTATTTGCTACTTAATGAGTAGGCAGCTACTTACAATAATTTAATACCTCTTCTTACTATTGTATAACTTTTGACTGGATGGGCAAGGGTTTGGCTGAAACCAGTGGAGAGTTTTAATAAATTCAGAACAATGTGTTCATCTAATTATGATTATACTGACGACTAAACTTTAGTTCTCCTACGTACAATGCTGCTTGACAATTTAATATGCATAATTTAAAGCATCCACGAAATTAATCTGCGAGTTAATAGAATGCGATAATTACTAACTAACTAACTAACCATCACGCCGTTTCCCCGCAGGGGTAGGCAGAGAGGACGGACTGCCATACAACTCTGTCTTGGCACACACTTCTTGCTTCATTTACATTCAAACATCGTCTCATACATACTTTTCTGTTATTCTGACTGTTCACATGACCCGATTCAAGTATTTGATTTACTTGATCGTGCCATGTCTTTCTCGGGCGTCCTCGACTTCTTCTTCCATTCACTTTCGCATCATATATTCTTTTCACACTCCTTTCTTCGTTCATTCGCTCTACATGCCCAAACCATCTAAGCGTCCCTTTCTTGATCCTATTCATTACGCTCATATCAGCCTTGCATTCTTTCCGGATATCCACATTTGTAATACGGTCATACATGGTTTTACCGCAAATCCGTCTTAAAGATCTCATTTCCACAGCATTCAGTCTACTTTCATCCTTCCTTTGCCAGTTCCATGCCTCACTGCCATACATCAGGGTTGGTATAAGCACTCCATTGTGGACTGCTAGCTTCGCTTCTTTGGACAATTTCTTATTTGCCCCAACAGCGTTCAGTCCTCCATTAATGGAGTTTCCTGCATTCACCCTTCTTTCAATATCCTTATCAGCCTTTCCGTCTCTTGTAAACGTGCTTCCTAAATACACAAACTCATCCACTTGCTCCAAGTATTCATCATTCACAACTATATTGCACGCTGTTCTCGTACTCTCTCTTTCAAACACCATCACTTTGGACTTACTTACATTCATCATCAACTCATTTTGCATACATACTTGGTTCATCCTAGACACGAGACACTGTAGATCTTCCATATTGTCAGCAATCAGCACCGCATCGTCCGCATACAATAGGCAACATACTTTCACATTGTTCATTTTCGCGCCCAAGCCCACACCTTTCAATTCTTGCATACAATTATCCATGTACAAATTGAACAACCACGGTGACATTACACAGCCTTGTTTTACACCTTTTGTGATGTTAAACCACTTCGTAAAATCACCGTTCACTCTAACACATGCAACGCTTCCCTCGTACAAAGACGCGATTGCTTGTGTAAGATTTGTACGCGGATTTACCTATGCTGAATGGAAATCTATACAATATATAACACACCTCCAATCGGTAAAAGTAGAGGGGCCGAAAGAAATGGGTGGGAAGAAGAAGAGGCGAAGGGGAAGATTGCGAAGCAACTGAATAATCAAAACTATTTTAGCCAAATTTATTTTTTGAAGAATTAAAAAAAAAAACATATACCTACAGATTCTTCACTACGCATAAATTCTTCTAAAGGGGAGTGGTGGGAGGATTTATAGTTAACTTTTCTAAGAAGGGGGGCAGACGGTAAGGAGGATTGTCTTCGCAGCTCCGCGACAGTTTTAATGATCGTTATGTTTTAGGGAGGAAGGTACTCAGTCATTGCTCAGTGTTCTCCTTTCCTTACAGGATTTTAATATCCGACTTCCGCACCTTTTCTCTCTTTTTCACATTGAACAATTTTAAAGAATGGTCAAATTGTCATTAAATAAGTTGCGCTAGTTTGCGTATAGCGTTCCCTGCGTGTGATAGAATTTTCGGCGTCCAAAGCCATTATCAAACCGTGGTCAGACCGCACACCTGATTGCACGCGCGTAGAGTTCTACAAACTAACCACAAAAACCATAAACCAAAGTATGGAACGAGCTATTTCTTTTTCTATTACTGGAATTCACGTTCCCAGCTAAAAAAAATACTTGGGTCAATATTAAAATTCCAGACAGAAAAAGCGGTATAAACAGACGTTAGAGTTTTGCTGAGGTAAAAAAAAGGCTTTTCTCCTGTAAAGTTAGGACCAGAAGAACTTATTTTTCAAGTATGTACTTATGTAAGCAATGCATCTGTGTGAGTAGGTACTGTGTACGGCTCAACTCTGGTTGCGATACCTATTATAAATAAATTCACAATATACAGTAGTCTAATATTACCTAAGTAGAAATAAGCCTTAATACATATTGTAATAAAAAAGACCCCGGGAAAATCTATTTCAGAATAATAATAACTGAATTAAAAGAAAGGTAGAAAATATTCTCATAATAATAGTACGTTCATTATAATAGAATGGATAGCATTTCAGTATCAATTTCAGTTCGCCTTCAAATAGCGATCACAAAGACCAGCACATAAAGTTTCAGCTATCAACGGATATATTTCCGGGCGCTTTAACTCTCGATCAATCAAACTCGATCATGAAATGGTATCGATTCTGTCGCTACGGTGGCTTTGCCTTAGCTTTTTGATAAAATATTAGATTTAAAGGGATGCAGACCAACGATAAATGAAATCAAACCAAAACCTTTTTCCAAACAAGAGGCCAAAAGTAACAATAAATAATTATTATTTAATTTGTGAGTTACGTAATCACAAATTAAATTACTCGTCCGTACGAGTGGGAACTTTTACAAATTTGAAACTGATATTAATTTTTAAAATAATCTTTTCAAATTCCTACCTACAATGTATTTTAGCAGGCATTATTCTATATTTGAAATGGGTGGATTAAGCAATTAAAAAAATAGACGAGGCTTATTTTGTGAAACCTTTAGGGAGGCTAATTTATAAATGTGTGAAGCTGATATGTGAAACTTGTTGTCCGGCCGGTAAAACAATAAAATTGCGGTTGGTTGGAGAACTGCCATTTTATTCACCCATAGAAACCACCATGAAAACGTCATGAAAGTAACACAATATCAATTTTGTTGCTGTTTTTACATCAAATGAAAAGATTTCTCTGTCTCATTTAGATATTGATGGCTCTTGGTCGTGAGATGCCAACATATTTATTTAATCGTCCGTTTCAACATCTAATTATCTTAGAGTAACCTAGAGACCTAACTTTGCGAAATGTTGTAGCAACTTTATGACCAAGCTTGACCAAGGAGGTAGGGCCTATAGACTGCCGGCCAATGGAAGGCGAAGAAAACCGTAAAGATAAACATTATTCCGTCTTTATCTGTTCGCCAACAATTTAGCGTTGGTACCATAAAAAAGAAAGAGACCGGGATACATTCAGAAGCCGAACGAAAAGGGGGTTTCCCGTTCTTAAAAAAATATATGAGAATCTCGTTTATCTCTCTAAGTAAAACATATTAAAAATGCATTAAAACTCATTTCAAACGGAAGTTTATTATACTTAAACGAATAGTGCAAAGATGATTAAATATTGGTGTAAGTTACTAGTTGTTTTGTAGGTTAGGATGTTAAATATTTGAGATCAAACTAAAAAAGACGAATTCTTTGATACATACCTATAAAAACTGTTTTTTTTTTGTCCTTTTGTACTTTGGTTGAAGCATCCATCAACTGCGCATATAGCCATACCGTTTTTTTTTAATATTGTACTTAATTCATTTAAGTTATGATATTTTTACGCACATTTTACTGTCGGCTCGACTGACATAAGTAATCAGTCTGAAGTTTGTTTACAAAAAAAAGTGCTTACACGGCGTTTAGCCCGCCCCAAATCGTATATATTTTTAACAGCAATTGTTTGTCTCTTTTTCTCATACGTTTATAGATCCGAGCATAAAGAGAGAGCTTTATTTTGCGAGTATGTCAACGATTTGATTCATGTGAGGACGGTCTCTCTATAATGTTACTCTAAGCTAATAATTTAGAAAATCTTAGATTCGAGGTGAGATATAATGGCACAATGTGAATGGCCTTATCAATGAGGAAGATGAAAAATCAATCAAAACATTTTTTGGGTTTTTGTGAGGATAGATGAAAAATAACTCGGAACATGGGTATTATTCAAATAAAATTACTATCTAAAATAAACTACAAGTTTTTGAGTGACTGTATCGATATACTCGCGATCGCATTATACATGACCTAACGTAACCTAACTCAATAGCAGCGTTCTTCTTTTTTTATTTCCCCATTTAGCCGATACCCTCATACGATCTATTGGGTTAGGTTAGGTTAAGAGGGACATGCACAATGCGGTCGTGATGCCAGTACAGCCGCGCAAAAGATTTCAGTGTTGTCATCGATTGTATCATATTTTTCCCAAACTTTTACATTGTATTTTGTGTCTGTGTGAACTCTCTTTGCCGTGATGACATTTTTATGTGAACAAAGTAAATAAATAACATTTTCATTCTGCTACAACCCTTTGAGCCACTCGACCACCCCAAAAAAACGCCTCCACTACAATAGGGGTCCTGCTATCTTCCTCGACTTAATTATGATCTACGTTGCGATGTTGACTTCTACCCTACCCAGCCACCTAAAAGGTTTCAGTTTTATAGATCTTTTTACTGGCGACTTACAGTTTGTATTTCTCGTGATTTTATTTAGTCCGCCAGCCAACATCTTCTAGAAGTGTGTGATCTTCTTCTGGAAAATACCAAATACCTTTTCATTTCGCCATTATTCTTGAAGGCCCATTACCTAAAGCCTAAGCCGCAACGTCTCGAATTGAAATGGCTTTTGAGATCGCAGTAGCAGCTGTTGGCTAGGGGTGATTCGTCAATTATTTTTTTGAATTATGTCATTTTACAGCGTGATAAGGTTTCAAGTAACGTTGTGTTTTGAGTTAAATACTGGTAGTACGAGTATATACCTTTGAAAGAATTTTCAGAAAAATAACACAACTTACATGGATCGGTACTACAATAAACAAACTTAAGTGTTTACGAATTATGTTAATCTTCGACTATATTAAACACTAGACTGCATTATTATATAGAATTACAATTGGACGTAGTTATGCAGAAAACATCCAACCCCAAAAATATGAAACCGAGAAAAAGGCGTTTGAAAATATGACGATATAAAAGCATTAATATGCGTAATCGGCATTTGAAGGGAATATCAGAGTTTTTTTTTATTTGTGAAAAATATTATAAATTGTTCATTGATAATCTATCAATGTTATTTAAAAAAAATGTTTTTCTTGAGTTACCCTTCATTTCATTGTTATTAAGTTTCAATTTAAGTCAAATGTCCACAATGTAAGTTGGTAAAAAATTGAATTACCAAAATTCTATTGCATTTGGAGTTTGCATGTTTTTAGCAGAGAGAAATATCGTATTTTTCTATAGGAAAACATGTAACACACTCGATTTTGGCAAATTGTGAGTTGGACGCTTTCTGCATGACTACGTCCAATTATTAGTGAAATAAGTACGTATGTTAAATATCTCGATTCATGTTCATACATCAGTATATATAATGAAGATGCAAAACTTGAAGTCCATTTTCCAGCTTGCCGCAGGAGTGTGAAGACGATATGATATTCAACAAAAATTAATAAAAGTAGAAAAAGAAGCCAAAATAAATTAAAAGAAATGCCTAAAGGAAATTATTTAGGTCAATAGTCAGTTTTTGTACATCCTAAACTGAGAATTTATAATTTAGTTTTTGTAGGAAAGATATTAAATTCGTGCGAATTTCACTATAGATTTTCTGTCTATATAAATAATCTAAACCTTTTTTCCATTTTCACAAGAGAAATCCTTTTTATAAATTTATGAATAAAACAACCAGCTATTCACGAAAAATCATTCCAGCCAGATGTGAATATAAGAGAATATATAATATTTTAACTGAACATAAATTTATTATTTTTAGAGGAAATTCTTTGTGTTACAAATTGGCTCTGCGAAATAAGCTTTATGGGCCTGTTAGAATATCCATGAATAATATCCATAAAATAAAGCTCCGGCAATCTATCAAGGCTTCGTTGATAGAATACACAAGATTAACCTTCGGAGTACAGCAATGAGCTCACATGGATCGAATAAAAAAAACATGAAAATTTGACAGCTAAATAAACAATAGCTTCAGTTGTCATAAAATTGTCGACTTTTATGGCTAATCAATGGCAATGAGATAGGTACGCTAATAATCGAGTAGAATAATAGCAGTATAAGTTTCACTCCGGGTCCAGAGGTCAAGGGTTCGAAAGAAATCGTTTTTTAAATTATTTATTTAATGTTATAAATTGACGAAACCATGTCTCACATGTTCTAATCACTGGAGCATGTTCACCATAAGTTTCTACCAGCAACCGATGAGCTTCAACTGCTTTTTTCTTTTGATGATATAAGAAAAGGAACGAATGCCGCAAATTCGATTTACTTAGAACGAAACTCGACATATTCACAGAGGTAAACAACTATGACACTATTATTTTGGCAGAATGTAACTTGTGTATTTTTGAAGGTTAATGTCCATAGAAAAATATGATATAGATGCCAAATCATAGAAATGTATACATATCTCTAGCGACATCTATGAGTAAAACCGGCAAACTTCAACTAACACCCCTGGTGAATAAAAAGCATCATTTTAATTTTTGGGTTTTTTTAATTTTATTTAAACAATAATTATTATTATTTTTTAATTTTTTAAAACAATTTTTAGTTAAAAGCTCTGCGATGTAGTTATTTTTACGCGTGACAGCTGTTTCGCCTTTGATAATGCCCTCAGAAGGCGAAACAGCTGTCACGCGTAAAAATAATTACATCGCAGAACTTTTCACTAAAAATTGTTTAAAAAAAAATAATAATAATAATTATTGTTTAAATAAAATTAAAAAACCTAAAAATTAAAATGGAGTTCTACAAAATAAACTTTAAAACCATAAATAAAAAGCATCATATTTTAGGTTTGTTGAAAAGTGTGAAATGAAGACCCCACGGCTAGAATTTGTCAACTCCAGAGTGGTAGATACTCTAAGTATCGCCCTGGTGAAAGACCACCATTCAGAATCGAAACGTTGCTTGAAATGGTTTAGCGGTGTTTGCTGACCAGATCTGAATAGCCAGGTACTTCCCAAACGTCTTCTTCCCCATCTCCTTCCCCTCCCCACTACCTTCAGCCTTACAGCATACCCCAATTGGGGATGCCATAGTCTCACTGACTCTTTTTTTGCGTTTTGTTAAAAAACGTGTGTACCATCCTCAGAGTAACAATATAAAGAGACCGTACTAATTTGTGACAAATCGTTGACAAACTCGCAAAATATAGCTCTCTCTTTATGCTCGGTTCTATAAGCATGTGAGAAAAAGAGACAAACAATTGTTGAAACCAATACACGACTTGGGGCGGGCTAAATACCATGTCTTCATTATTTAATCCGCACAAACTTCAGATACGTTTCAAATGTCAGGCGAACGGACTGTCAAAAGTACGTAAATAGTTAAAAACTTGAGTTATTTTTTGTGTAATATCTAGCAAAACATCATGGCCACATGTTCTATGCTTGTTTGCTTTAATCGAAGTACAAAAGGACCAAAAAAAAACAGTTTTCACACGTATGTACCATAAAAATCGTCTTTTTAGTTTGATCTCAAATATTTAACATCCTAACCTACAAAACAACTAGTAACTTACACCAATATGTAATTAATCTTTGGACTATTCGTTCCAATATAATAAACTTCCGTTTGAAATGAGTTTTAATGGATTTGTAATATTTTTAACTTAGAGATTATATTGTTACTCTGAGGAGATGTCACATGCGAAACCCTTAGAACGGGGAAATCCCTATTCGTACGGCTTCTGAAAGTATCCCGGTCTCTTTCTTTCTCATGATACTAACGCTAAATTGTTGGCAAACAGATAAAGACAGAATAGTGTTTATATCTTAGTTATCTTTATAATTTCGGTTGACTCCCCAGATTCAGGACTATGCCAAAATTGGAATATTATTATATATTTAATTATTTTTGTTTTTCTAGGTCCTGTATTATATAATTTAAAGATGTGATTTTTCGTAAACGTCGACGATTTGATTGTTGTAATGCGGAGATTTTTTTTTCTAGTTTCAAAATTCGCGTATTACGTTAAAGTATTATATTTTTAAGACTACCTTTTTTGGAGTATCTACGATTGGTGCAACTACAGAATTCTCGGGCGTTACGGATCTAACATCAAATTCCAATCTAATTTCTTTTTCTTTGATTTAACAAATATGTTAATATGAATTCATACGTTTCATCTGGATTTTTATACCCTTAGCTTCTAATTAATTGTTTTTTTTTTAAATCTATTGATGTGCACATGCACTATTGTACCCATTTCTGAACCTGTTCTCTGATGATTTATGATAACGATCATGCATTTAGATAGTTTTAATTTTGTATACATATTATATATTATTTTCTCCTTGTTAGTTAGAATTATTAGCTTAATTAATTAAGTATGAAGCGCACTTGACGTGAAATATCACAAAACTGTGCTATATAAGTTCACTGTTATTATTATCTGCATTCGAAATTTCCTTACAAAATAACGCGGGACGGAAAACATCCCTACAATACTTAAAAAGCGGTGTCATGTTTTGTGATTTTTTTTGTGTCTCTTTCTCTCATGGTGTACGACGTAAAAACGCAGAGAAAGTGATTTATCGCAAATTTATATAGGTAAAAAAAATTGATCTCTCTCCATATATTCTTACTCCAAGGTTAAGAAAATGATTTAACATCTGTTATCACCGTACATTTTTTTTTATTTTACTTTTGTTTGTAAACTATTTTGTTGATGGAACTGAAGTTCATTTTATAATATGTATTATAAAATGTTCTGTACTAATAATTTAATTCGTTTATATTTTTATCTATAAATAAGATTTTAATAATGTTATTGATTAATGTATCTTTGAATAAACAAAAAAAATACAACATTCATTCTTTTTAATGATTTACAACTACCTACTCACAACAAAATACCTAATTTACTTAATTTGTGACAACCCTGTTAGTGATTTTACTCTGAGTTTAGGCCACACCCTTTGGTCATTGCTTGGTCAAAAAGTGCGGACAAAATTTCGCAAAGTTAGGTCTCTATATATTGTTACTCTAAGGTACCATCACAAATCCTTAAACTATTTTTCGTGAATTTTATAGCCAACATACTAAATTTAATACATAATTCAGCATTTTAATGCATTTCTGCAACACAATGTTATTATTGTAGATAACATGTCCAACTCTTTGATTTTCCATTTTCGTGCCATTTTCATGATCTGATCTGAAGTGTTTTCATTGAATATAGTGTACCAGAATTAGTTTAGTGAGAAAACTAACTCATTTTTGACAAAAACGTTAGTTAACAGGTTCTTGCCGTGGGGTCTTCAAATATCACCAGTATATTTATGGGGCTCTAGCACAAAACATCGATATTGATTTTATCGACAATGCCGGTAATTTACAATCGTTCCCGAGCCCGACTGCAGATCGCCATCATGTTTAGTCGACTCGAGAACGATTCCAAATTACCGACATTGTCGATAAAATCTATATCGATGTTTCATCTTAGGGCCCCTGCTGAGAGTTGGCCATCCGGATTTAAAACATTGTTTCAAATGCCTTTCCCAAAAATACATCGCAAAGAAATCGAAACATGAGTTTTCCTCGTGTTTTTTTGCCTTTTATAAGATTTCCAATTAGCCACATAAAGTGGCAAAATACGATCTAAATTTTTTGAAAGGTTGGTAATTATCTGGCTCTTCTTATCTGAACGATGGTATCTTGTTAAGATTATACTTAGATTTTCTCTTATTATGGATTAAGATGCTAATACATAACACATACTATTAAAAATTATTTAAATTCAGTTTGCAGAACAAAATTGTAAAAAAAAATTATTTGCCGAACAGTAGGCCTAGAGCAAGGCATTTTACCGCTCTGCCACGGAGTTCATTACAATTTAACCCATCTTTCTTCATTCTTTTTCTGTTTCCATTGCCTTTCACCCCCCCTCCCCCGCCGCCATTTCACACATTCCCCAAAAGGGCTCACCAGCTCGTGGCAGTGTGTGGTATTCACCTAAAAAATAGGCCGAAAGCTCCGTAATAATATTTATATGAAGGTCGACCCTCCAATTTAGGTGGAGAGCTTATTGAGGATTTATTCAATCATCTTTATTTAGCCGTTACATGAAGGGTTGATTGATGAAAATGCTACGAGTTCTCCCTACAAAACTAATTTGGATCCTAAGTTTTAAGTACAGCAGGATCCCTGATTGAGGTTATACTTACCCTTCATTAAACTACATCCTTTGATTTAAATATTCAAATAATTAACGAACAAAGTTGGAAAAGTTTTACCGAGAAAACCCAAAATTCGATTTAGGCAAGAGACCTTGAATTGATTTCTGTTGGAATAATATTTTATGTTTTCTTAGCCCCGTGAAACATTTAGATCGTCATTTGGATTCAATTACATATCACATGTATGTTAACGTCTATTTGACGCGGAGAAAAACAACGTGGGCTTAATCTCGTGTAATTAGTCGCAAAAGGAGGATTTGTTGAATTATGTGTTTTATTTGTCGACACACAAAGAGTGTAAGCTTGCAGATAATTAATTACTTACAGACATATTTGACTCAGTTTCATCAAAATAAAATAAATACCCATCATTAAAAAAATACAACCCGAGTGTTGCATTAAAAACATGCCGATTATAATTCTTGAAAAATGTATATTATTCCATTTTTGTGAAATATCACCTCGACGTGATTAAAAAACCTTGCTGGATTTTCACATGTTACACTGCGATATATTAAGAGTGAAAGAAATATTAAAAGTGCTAGAATCAATCTACAGGCGATATCGGCACCGATCCATCTGAGTCATCTCAAATATCCAATCAGTGAGATACGCTGATCGCGCTCCAGTCATTTCAAATCTTTACTTGGTTTATATATTCCTTAATTGGGTTCTTACACTGATACCAATCTGTAAACCACTTAATTGGGCTTTTAAAGATAGCTTTTAGATTAAAGCAAAGACTATGACTAACAAGTTTTCATTTTAAGATTATCTTTATTAACAGATATTGATGACAAGTAATGTTTTATTCCGTGAATTGTTTTCAGAAATTACATTGTCTAGCGTTTTATTATTATTCTTAGGTAGATTATATGAAATTCAAATTGAGTTCTACAAATGCAACACGAAAACTAACAATAATCTAAAGCACTTTGGCAACGCAACCATATTATTACATAATGGGGTTGCTGCTAGCTTCCAGGTGTAGTTTATTACCCGAATCTTAAGCTGCCATTCCCTTTTCGCTTCATTCTTAAAATATTATAATCTAAGGATTTATCATGTTCCACAGCTCTCCCGTCCGAATTTTACAGAAAGGAGAAGATATAAATTGTAATTTCATGGCAGGATTACGAATACATTTCAATATTATTAAAATATATTTTACTGGAAATAACCACATACCCTTTTAAAATAGTATTATTTGGTGTAAAACAGGTACCTAAAGAATAGAACATTAATTACACTTTATTGCAATATATTTTCATTATTATTTTAAAGAATAATAAACTGACTTATATAAAATTGCTAGAGCGGTATTTAGAGAAATTAATCCCAAGCCAAATGATTGTATAAAGACGTAACGTTGTGCAAAGCACGTTTCGTAAATTCGCATTGCCAAAGGCCGCTTATTACGCCCAGACAACCCCGAAGGGGTGAGTGAGTTAAGCTGTTATTACGAATACGTTATGTATGTTGTTTTAATTACTAGAATAATTGCCGCATTCTCATAAAACACAAGAAAGTTTGAGTATATTAAATTAGTTTATGTTTGAGGGTTTCTTTTACTTCAAGTGGCATTCTTTTTTTTTGACATTATGTCAATTTCCACCTTTATTATGTATTTTATTTGAAAACACAAACATCTGTGGTGGTTTAATACGGCAGGCCTAAATTTATGCGATAGCTCAGTTCATAGGGTATACGCTCGTACAGCAAAAAGGCCCCGAATTTGAATTCCAATATTTTATGTGTGATTTATTTTTATTGTTTTAATATTTCATATTATATCATATCATGTACGTATTTACTAAGTGCACAATACGTTCGGAAATAAAAATGTAAGTTTTTACGTGGCTATATCGACATGCTCGCTTAACCTAACCTAACCTAACCCTACAGAGTTTCTCCACTTGGCCGATCCCACGTACGCTCTATCTATTGGTTTGGTTAGGTTAGGCTCATTTTACTTTATACTTTACTTAGAATATGTACAACAGTCATGTATCTACCTACTCGTATGTATATTATAAGGTCGTATATTAGAGCACTGTGTAATCTGACATGAGTAAGTACGATGGCACAATATGTTTTCAACACAATCTATCATAAATAATAGAATTATTTCTCGCTAGGGAGAACAAAGCACTCGTAATCCACTTTCAAAATGACAGACTAAACTCCCCAAGCAATTCGAGATATCTTTGTTTTGGCTCCTTTGGGAAAGGGGCACCTGGCACGAGGGCGCTTGGTCACGGGGGGCGAACCATTACTACCCCTACCACTTGAAAATAAAACAAAAAAGTCATAATCTTTCAAATAGGTTAATATCTATATAACTTGCTTGCCTAAGCTTCAGTCTTAGTTTAATCTAAAAAAAACTATCAGTCCGCTTTATTAAACTCTGCTCGTGTCGGACGTTACTAGTCCAGACGTTTCACGCGACCAAGCATAAAGCGATGTTATTATTTCTAAGTAAAATTTCCAGAAAATGGAAAATTACAAGGCAGAGGCAGAGCACCGCCTCGGGAGGTTTTTTTTACTCCGTTACTATGAAACGAAGAAAATTCCATTACCCTGCATCGACGTTAACTCTTGTCATCTCTCTGGGGACAGATTAATACATTTCAAAAATAAAACACCACGGATGAACTAAAATTATGGACAGAAGACATCTTACTAGCATTATTCAGCTACACAGCGGGCAGTCGCTGTCTAGAAGAAAGAGCAATGAAGTAAACGACAAACTTTTTAACCATTGCCCACAGGAATAATGAATTATTCACGTTTCAAACGCTGAATAGTAGTTGTTTACTTGAAAATATATATATATATATATATATTTTTTTTTAGGTTTTTACTTTTATTTAAACAATAATTATTATTATTTTAATTTTTAAAAAACAGTTTTTAGTTAAAAGCTCTGCGATGTAATTATTTTTACGCGTGACAGCTATTTCGCCTTCTGAGGGCATTATCAAACTGTCAAATAATTACATCGCAGAGCTTTTAACTAAAAACTGTTTTTTAAAAATTAAAATAATAATAATTATTGTTTAAATAAAAGTAAAAAACCTAAAAATTAAAATGGAGTTCTACAAAATAAACTTTAAAACCATAAATGAAAATATATATTATTACTAGTTAGTTTGACTTTATAACGACCGCCAGCGGTTAAAATCCTCGGCTACGAATTCAAAAATCGCGAGATTAAATCCCGCCATACGCAAATGAATTTTATTTAAATGTTATTCTATTGTTTTCTCATTGTTTTGTTATTTTATTAAATATTTTGTTCTCCTTCTGTAAATATATATAAACGCACACTTTTTATTTTCTGTTTAGTTTAATTTTGTACCCTGATGTTGCTTAGGCTAAGCGAAACCGGTCGGTCATAATTTTTTTAATAATATCCGTGGTTATTTGCCCTCAGAAGGCGAAACAGCTGTCACGCATAAAAATAATTACATCGCAGAGCTTTTAACTAAAAATTGTTTTTTAAAATTTAAAATAATAATAATTATTGTTTAAATAAAATTAAAAAACCTAAAAAAAAAAAAAGATCCGTGGTCTTATACAGAGTTATTTTTTCATTTCTTTAAATTTTATTTGATTAATATGTGTTATTCCACATACAATTAATTTTTAAAAAATCACGTACTCGCGGCACGTTCCAGAGTGGTAAAAACTCTCAGTATCGCCTTGGCGAAAACCACAATTCGGAATCGAATTACTTGAAATGACTTTAGTCGTGTTTGGTGAAGAGATCTGAATAGCCAGGTTCATCACAATTTTTATGTTCCCCACTCCATTCAGCCTCACAACATTCCCCGATTGGGGATGCCATAGTTCCACTGGCTCCGGACAGTTGGGTCTTATGTGCGATATTCAATAAAAAAAGTTGAGATGCATAATTATAGCTGTGAATTATATAATATTATTGTATGTATTATCTATATATATATATATATATATATATATATATATATATATATATATATATATATATATATATATATATATATATCTTTATGCCGGGCAGATCCAGTTTAACAAATCTTTCACTATACGAAGAATTCATATCAAGTGCACTTAATGATTCAATATATACGGACTTTGTTAAAGCATTTGACAAGGTTAACCATAAAATCCTACTTAACAAACTTTGCAAACTCGGTATAGAAGGTAATTTGTTAGAATGGATAAAAAGCTACCTAACCAATAGAATTCTTCAAGTAAGAAATAACTCTAAACTATCTTATAAATTTATAGCAACAAGTGGTGTACCCCAAGGTTCACATTTAGGCCCATTACTTTTCTGCTCTTTGTAAATGACATAATTAATGTATTTGATAACGATGTGCATGTGCTGCTTTTCGCAGATGATCTGAAACTCTTCAAACTCATAAAAACCACAGATGATTGTTCTCACATTCAAGTTAACTTAAATAAGTTACATGATTGGTGTAAACTTAACCAACTTTTTTTAAATATTAGTAAATGTCAGTCAATCAGATTTTTTAGAATTACTCACCCTCTCGACTATGATTATAAAATTGATAATATTTCCCTTACATCTGTCAATGAAATTAATGATCTCGGCATTACTTTCGATTCTAAATTAAATTTTCTCACATATCAATATAATAACAAGTAAAGGTTTAAAATTGCTAGGCTTTATTCTTCGAAATGCCAATGAATTTAAAAAATATTTCTACATTGAAAATCCTGTACTCTTCACTAGTTCGAAGTCAAGTCGAATATAATTCTTCTGTCTGGTCCCCTCACTTTAAAAATCCACTCTGATTCCATTGAAAAATTGCAACATAAATTTCTAAGATACATCAACTATAAACTCGGTCTACCTATTGAAACCATAAATTATAATTATTTAATGAAAGAATTAAAATTACTAAAACTTTCAGACAGGAGGCTTGTTTCCGACTTGACTTTTTATTTTTAAAATTGTTAATGGTATTATAGACAGCCCTGATTTACTTAGCTTAATTACCTTCTATGTACCTAACAGATCCACTCGATCCAAAAATTCTTTTTAAATGTAACAACAATATCAGGACTGAGTCATTTAAATACTCGCTTGTACCTAGATTGCATGCAGTGAGTAATTCTATCGCTGAAATAGTAGATATATTCAACTGCACTGAATCTAGTTACAAGAAGGCTATAATAACATACCTCTTTCTAAAATACTAGTGTTAATTTTCTTGGGCGTAATCAAATCGTCGCATCAAATGTTTTTGGGCGCATTGTTATTTTTTATGTCATTGTTATTTTTTATGTCACTGTTATTTTATTTTATACCTATGTTATGTAAAAGCCCATGAGGGCGTATAAAAATAAATAAATAAATAAATAAATTACAACTTTTATTTTATTATTATTATTACTATGTATTATTATCAATTATGGAAGGTATTGCATTGCACTACTCCTGCATACCTTCTGGAATAAAACTTTATTATTATTATTAGTAACAAAATAAAATAATTTCCTTGGTGAGTACGTACGTACGATAGTAAAATTTTCAAATTTGGAACTGATGTTAATTGAAATGATTAATTAAAATAAAAACAAATCCCTACCTACCTAATAAAGTACCTACCTTTAATATATTTTAGCAGACATTGTTCTATATATTTGAAATGGGTGGATTAAAGCAATATTATACGTACTATCGATAATTTTACACGTAACATATTTTAGTTTTCCCGCATAAATCTAGCCTCAACAAAATGCCAATAGTATACAATGTTTGCTAATCATTTCAGTTTGGTGTCGGAATTAATTCCGCCACCAGAGCGATTTCTTGTACCTACTTGAAGCTACTCGAATGTTCTACCCAGATTGTGTTTGCTAATGGATACTGATGATGTTTTGCGGGAACGGCTTTCCCGATTTGTGGCGAGATTTATAGACGGAGAGACATTAAGTTATATTTCAGTGAGTAAATTAAGTTATCAATAATAGTTGCTAGATTTTAAAATACAAATAATAAATTTTTAGGTTGGGGTTTTTGAAGCTCGTAATATTCGAAGGGTAGGCGGAAGAAACCCGCGTAGTCTTTAGTACACGCGTAGATTTTTTAATTTTAAAATCGTTTTAAACAATTTTTTTAATGTTCTTTTTTAACATATTTTGAATGTGTCATTATTTTTAGTTGAACATTTAAAATTATAATTAAAATCTAAAAACAATATAAAATAAGATATTGACATTTCACGTTTATTCAGCGTGAACTAAAATTTTATGTTGATTTCTCTTGTGAGGGAGTTTTATCGATTTTTTTATAAAACGTTCTAGTGTAGACGGCTAATACCTACAAATTGACATGACCCTTCATTTGATGACCATCAAATCATCGACTGGCGTCATTATGAATTTTCGCCATTTGAACGGTCTCCGTTAAACGCTGATTCTCGGCCGGATTCTACTTTAAAAAAAATGTCATCAACTGAAAAACATGACCGTTATGCTCGACACCATATCATAATTTGTTCACGAGCTAAAACGGACCGAGAACCGGCATTTAACGAGTACTATTCAAATGCCAAAAAATCCAAATGGCGTTTATGTGAATACCGCAATAGAGTCCCCAACCAGCAGTGGTGGGATGCAATACTATCCCCAATTTACAAAGGGGAACGTTGGAAAACACCTTACTCTTCAGATCTGGTTACAAAACTCGGTTAATGCTATTTCAAGTTTCGGTTCTGAATGGTGGTCTTTCTCCGGGGTGATACTGATCTAGTATCTCCACTCTGAGACGTAGTGCTTACTATCTAAATAATATATTAAAAATAATATCTGATTCAGCCTACGCCATAATATCAAACTCGCGACCTCTGGCCAAGGAGTTTATTGCTCTATCGTAAAATTTGGAAATTCAATAGGAAAATGTCAAGAATTTACCTTTTCCCGCATTCCTTTTCATGTTTAAGACATATTTTTTGATCAATCTTCTTATAATAAAAATACTTGGCATATTTTTTATAATGCCATTTTTGCTTTTATAAATGTACTTGTTAATTTTATTTGACAGGAAACAAAACAAAAAAATATTATTAATATTCTTTCTGTGGACCGAAGAAAAGACAGCGGTCATTTAAATAAGTTATCGAATTTCCTGGCATTTTTCACAATCGATGCTGTTATGCGAGAAGAGGTTCAGTTTTAATTAAATTTCTCGGAATTCTTAAAAACAGATTTTACAAAAATTAATTCAATATCGATCCCGTATAATCAAGTCTTAGTATCTACTTTATACCGCAACCAGATTCGATTCCAACACAGTACTCATACAGATGCATTGCTTGCATACGGCATGTTTCAAACTTGTCATTCGACTTCTTAAAGGAAATTTACTGTGAAATTTGAAAACACTTGTTGTAAAAAAAACGCACTAATACACTTCTTGGTATCCCTTTCTAACTAAAAAATAAGCAGGCATAAACTAAGTGTACCAATACACACGATCATTAGTTTGAGTCAACTCTAATTGCGCAACATTATAACGTAATCACAATTTTTGGTCGGTGTACCTCTCAAGTGTGAAAATAGGCTGAGAAAAAGTAATTTTAAGTTTGGAGATCATCACGCCGCTTTTAAGAGCTGAGAAACTCATTTGCCAACTTAATGAAATTCCCACCCCCTATAATCCATCACCCCTTCGACAGGAGGTGCGTCATTAAAATGATCTGCAGCATTATTAGGTAATTTCAGGCAGGCTTTTCACGTGAGCACGTAATTTTAATGCGAATACCTGCCAGTGGCGTACAGCCACATTTATTCGTGATAAAACTCTTCCGAGAAATTGATAGAAACATACAAATAAACAGAATGTCTATATGTTATCAATTTATTGATGTCTATCAATATTTTTAAATAACATCGGTAGATAAAAGTACTGCATATTATGGTTTTATATGGGGAGGCAGGGGGTGCCAGAGAAATTCTGATGAAAATGAACCGGAACTGCTTCGTCAGGCCCAACGTAAAAGCAATGGTTACAAAAATGGAAACCAGTTCCGAAAATAACCAGCTCCTCGGGTATTTTATAAAATTCGTTATAATATTTTTAGCTGAAATCGGTAGATCTACCAAAATTTCGGCAGGAATGGCATCACAGATGCACCCTTCCATACTCACGCTATCAGTACGAAATTGTACAATCGACCGAAACCGTTTGATTTACAATAAGATAAATAAATAATAATGGGGCGTTTTACAAAATTACAGTAATATGCAAATGTTTACGTTATTATTTGTTAAAAATAATATGCGTAGTGAAAATTTATTCAAAAATAATGTATTATTTAAAACAATATTGTTCGAAAATAATAATAACACTCATCACTGTATTTATGAAAATAATTTAGTTTTTTTGGTGTAAATAAACCAATTGCATTCATACAAAACTAACATTGTTCGAATATTACATACTCATATAGTGTGAATAATTGAGTTTAATTTTTACAAGTAAAAGATGAATGTAAAATGTGTTCTTGGATACAAAAAAGAGATTGACATATTTCATGGGTTTTTAAAACTTTTAAAAACAGTTTTAAATATATTGGGCTAGCATCCAAAGCAACACAGATACGAGTATACCAAGTGGGGAATTTTATTGCATGGCTTGTGACCTAGGAGTTAATAATTTTTTAACATAATTTATTACGATTACAATTTACATACTACTAATTTATTGATTAGTTATTATTACATATTATATCGTCGCGAGAAAGGCAAAAGGGCTGGAGCGCCATTTTGTATTTTTTAAGCTTTTGTTTGTTTCACAATAAAATTCATAAGTCTCTCCAGTACCTGGTTGGATTTTGAAAAAAAAACTCTGGTAACTTAATGCTCTTACTGAATTACCTGAAGTGACAAAAAGCTTAAAAAGTTCCAAACTTGTGGCTCTTGAGTCAAGCCTTCTTCCAAATGGTAATATATTTTAGATGGCTGAAGGGCAAACAAAGTCTTCAGAATCAAACGAGAGTCAGAGCATTCGATGCAGAAAAAAACTAATCAAAACTGCATATTTAACTCATTCTTGACCAAAGTGTCGCTTAAGCCCCCTTTCCTTTCCAGCGACGATATGTTTGTTCCCCGTGAAAATCATGAGATGAGACCTAACTTGCACATTTGACAAACGCAGCGCCAAAAACCAAAGATCTGACAGTTAAATGTGGCTCAATTGTTTTTTTTGTAAAATAAATCATAGATAGACCTACTCGTACATAGTTGCTTCTCTGGATTTGAAAAGATTCTTTTTTAGTTTGATAATTTTTATCCACAGTTCCGAATTTGAAAATTTCACACTCGTACGTGCGTACTCACAAAGGAAATGAAGTTGTTTAGTTTTAAATGAACACAGGAATCCGTAAGTATGTGCGGCGCGCAACTGGTGCCCACCAACGCGAGCTCGACTCTACGAAGTGTTCGGTGGGAAAGGTGCTTTATTAAATTACCGCCAACGCGGAGATTGGCTATTAGTGGCCGTATGGGGGTGGTTTTAGGGTGGGACAAGGTGGTGTCTATTATCTATGGCAGGGGCTCGCAACGCTTTTGCGGTCGATGGCACGTTCGGCAAAAATATGACATGCACAAATATTTTAGCCAGTGGAAATAGTGCATTACTGTTAAACAAACGCAAAATACAATCGAAAATAAACGGATGGTTGTATAGCGTGGCTGTAACATAGTCTTATGTACTCGGTTGAGCAGCGTATGTGGGATCAACCGGATGGGAAAATGAAAAAATAAGAGAAACGGTGTTGGGTTAGGTTAGGTTAAGACGGGCCATTCACAGTACGATTCAGCATGTCGATACAACCACGCAAAAAGGTGCATTTTTATTTTCATTGTATTATGTGTCTGTATAAAGTAACGTTTATTTAAAATGTTCAGTTTATCTCATCCCAAACTAATTTAATTTTAAATTTCAGTTAAATTAACTACAACTAGATACCTTCAAATGTAAATATCTATATTTTTGTTTTGTTTGCTTTTTATAACTAAAGAAACAAAAAAAAAAAGTAAATAATGTACTGAACACTTTATCAATATACCAACATGTAAATACCTAGTTATATGCCTCTAATAAATTCTTTAATTTCTTTAAAATGATGTTAGTATCCCTCTAAGCAGTTTTCATATTGTCTTATCAAAATAATATAGTTGAGCACCGTGTTGAAAACCGTTGATCAGTGGTTTGTGTATCATGAATTTTGAAGCATTATTATATGAATCTATGATAATGTGTGTTTAGTGGGTTTTGTGTAACCAGAGTGTGGTCTGTCACAATAATCGCCGTTTATATCAAATACGTTACAATTGTAATTACCTCACCACATGTATTTAAACCTGTTGGATCCGAAGCTGCGATAAAACACCGAATGTGTTTTCAGCTTCGGATGAATTTTGAAAATAGTGGACTGTAAAACGATAAAACTATACTACTCGATGGAAGTGTCTAATTATGGATGTGGAAAGATTATTGGAAATGAAGAGGAAATGGGAAACCATTCACTCACCGATGTAGTTGAAGTGGAAGTTCTTGATTCATCTTACATACAACGAATCACAACAAAACCAAGACCAAGCGAGACACCAACGAACAACACGAAACACGTTTTTACATTGAACTCTTCTGTTTCGATTGTCAATTGTTTTTTAACACGGCTTGTTTTTGAATAAGGAAATCGAATAGCGAAATGGCGGGATAGGTAGGAACTGGGTTAAAAACATGAAGGTAAGAACTATCACATTTAAAATCCAACACAACCCATTACGAAATACCTTGACTAATCTTCTATTATGAAATGTATCCTCTTAACGTGTTTATGTCAAATAACTCATATGCAAATATCTTACTTTAATATTGTTATATTAATTGTATTGTTTTGGACTATGGGATTCAGTTAGAAGTTAAACCATACCCGTGACATTGAAACCAGTGCTTATCAGTAAAGTGAATTCCATTCCTGTACAGTAACTATTATTATACACCCCTGTTGTTAATGGTTAATTAGAGTGTTTTATATTATTTTCCAATAAAATGCATTAAAACACGAAAAAAACAGTTATTTATTCATCAGTTACAAAGTAAAGCGCCCCTATACCCAAGGAGCATTATGTTAATTAAATATGTGGGCAAAAAACTCCGTAAGCATATTTTTTTAAATTAAAGCCTTTTCACACATGACCAGTAATTCATACACGCTTACTTCAAACTCCACAACGGTGTTCATCAAGTAAAAGGGTATTGCTGTTATATTAGTTATCAGTGTTAAATGCTATTACTTTTAGAAAATATTCGCTGTTCATGTCACCATATATATAAATATCAATAAACTTCCGGAGCCATCCACTTCCAAGTGAATTCCCACCCTAAATTTTCGCTCCTATTAAAAGAATATTACCATTTTGAAATTGATACTATTTTTAAAATTATACTATTAATAAATATACCCTATTATAAAAATCTGCCAGTGGTAAGGACTTGGTACTAACTCCGTGGTATATATGGTAAACTCATCTGGGTGTTGATATCTGACGGTTAATAGCTGGTATCACAACTCTAAGCTTTACGATCGAGCTAAATATATCTTTTGGTTAAAATTAGAAAGCAAATTATCAAAGGATGGATCTGGCACCGATTTACATTTGCACGGAAAGGTCAGTTGTTTCGCTATCGTGGAATGAACTTGATGACATTTGAACTCGAAACTAAAAACCCATCTAAATAAGGAATACAAAAATATGTTCGTGCTATTTTTGTACGTTTCATTGAGCATTATGTTGAACGTCATGACTTCAAAATGGTTTTTGGGATAGCACCAATTAAGTATGCAAATAACAAGATGTGGTCATTATAAAATAAGTCGACTGCGTGTGGTTGGTGCTGCAGTTCTTGCAAAATCTTCAAAAAGCGAAACGGTTTTCTTCCTAAAAATAACTAAAAGCTAGTGTACTCGTAAGTATTAGAATAATTTCAAAGAAAAAAAAATAACGTGAAAATATTATGGAGACCAAAAGAATAAAATAGCATTAATGATTTTAAATAACAAAAAAGATGAAGAAAAGGAAAACCGTGTATTTTACCCCCGAGCCAGACCTGATCGATGTATTGACATGTATTCCAACGCCTTGTTTTAATATTTTTATCATAGTTGTGTTATCCCATAGAATGTTTCTTTGGACTATGGTATTCGGTTAGGGTTAGAACATGCCCGTGTGATGACCCTACCACATGTGTTTCAAGCTATGTCACGAAATACATAAAGTTATCTTCTATTTCAAATAATATTTATGTCAAATAACTCATATCCAATTGTCTTACTTGTTATCTCAATTGTGTTATTTTGAACAATGGTATTCAGTTAGAAGTTAGACCATGCTCATGGCATTGAAACCAGTGCGTATCAGTATAGTATATGATTAATATGCAGTTGCTCTGTTATTTTAAACCCCTGGTGTCAATTATTAATTAGAGTAATAATGTATACTTTCCAATAAAACGTATTAAAGAGAAAACAGTGATGTATTCATCATCCACGAAGTGAAAGCGCCCCTATACCCAAGGAGCATTCTGTTGGTTGAATTAGCGACCATTACACCCATGATATTGATTACAAATATGTAAAGCCCATGTTAACGATTCTGCATACCCAACTCGAGTAAACTTTGGCCCAACTCAATAAATATTAACAAATTTCGTGCGTAAGCTATTACTACTGTTTACACGCTATTTTATGGAGATTATTCGAGAAACTGAGAAGAAATGGACGATAAACTATGTGAAGTAACTTTGTTATTATACATTCTTGTTGTCAGTGGTTAATTAGAGTAATTATAGACATTTTTCAATAAAAAGCATTTAAGCAAAACAATGATTTGAGTACACGTTATAAAATAGGAACTAAGTGCCCAAAAATAAAATAAGTTAAGCATGCAGAAAATTTGTAAAACGTGTAACGCAATTATCAGCACACTCAACTTTTTTTTGCGAAATAATAGCGACCCTAAACACAAGGAGCATTCTGTTGGTTGAATCAGCGACAAAATACTGTTAGGTTTTATTATGATGTCATAGTATTTAAAAATTATACAATGGATTTCTACAAATTACTATTTATTACCTACCTGACCAACGCTCATTTACGTAAAATTGATCCCAATTCTAGAATATTGTCTCCCTTTCATTCCATTATCATTCAAAGCAATAATCTGGAAGTAACCTAATCAGTAATTTATTTGAACTTGAAAGAAATTGGTAATGGTTCGCGAGAACATAATTATATGGGTTCGCGAATAGATCAAATATTGGTACACAAATTCAGGCGGCACTTTCAAAACTCAAGTCAATGATGGGAAACTATAGGTCCGCGTGTCGAATGCGGTCCCAAATTATAATATGTTTTTAAACTCTGCGGTCACTCCGGTGAAAATTCTCAATAACGACAGAAATCAGGGTAAGAAGCGAACAAGGTCTTGTAAAAAATACAACGATAGTTCGTTTTTACACGATTTGAAGAGATTATCTTTTGATTTTTTGGTAATTCTTGCAACGCAGCTTCTGTATTTTTTAAATCATTTTTTTAACGTTGATGTTCTCCCGGAAACTCGCCATAAACCCCGTGCTCGCCATAACTTTCGTCGCTTAAAAACTTGTAATGTTTGCGGCTCGTGAAGTATCGGAAAATGTTAATTTTTGCCAACATTTAAAAAAAGGTTGTGCATCACTGTCCTAACAATAGAAATAGAGAGACGTTCATTATTTTCACAGCAAAAATAAAAGTTTTTTAGAGAAGGGTGACCTTGACTTTTATGTATCTAAATTTTATTTGCAATTTTATAAAATATGTCCAGAACTGTTCCAAATAACCACATGGATAGAATATACAGAAAAAAAAGTTCACAGCTAGACTTATATGCCCTTGAACAAAATGAGCATTTGACCAAAAGCCCTGCCTACAGTAAACACGTTTTTTCTTTGTAAATAGCATTTCGAAAGATCCCTTTTTTGCCAGGACAAAAGTTAAACCAACAACAAATACCGAATAAATATTTGAATAATTTTGTGTTTTTCGCCCATGACGAATTGAAATACGTGAATCGGATTAATTTAGTTTATTAGTGGTAGGTACTATGGGTTTATGTTAACCTTTTTGTCGACGGCGCGTTTGTGTTGACATCAGGTTTTGAAAAGATACACAAAGTTAACGACACAGTTGATTATATTGAAGTTCGTCATTGGAATAATCTAAATCAACGGTAATTGTAACTATGCAAGGTTTCAAATAATAGAAGGATGGATCAATTTCTGCCAAGGATTTAGCATGATTTAATTTTGCTACTTTCCCATGGTTAAAGCATTCGTAGTAAATCTGTTTACTATCTCCTCATATGGCATATGTATGGTATCCGTGACCGAACTACGCAAGTGTATTTGAACTCATTATGCTCTCCTTTGTTTTATTAGAATGCTTATGGACATGAATTGGAATTGGTGTTCCAGAATGGAGTTTAATATTTTCTGTTCATACATACAAATTCATATCGTAATTTATTTTTTGTCAAAATGTTAGTGGTTATAAATAAAAATGTATCTATATTAACATTTGTAACAAATCGAATATTGACTTAATCCATATAGGAACTAACAAAAAGTTATGAAACAATAAGCAATACATATGCAAACAACGATGCTCGTCATGATAAATAATACTTATTTCAGAAAGAGTCAGAAAGTGAAACCTTTCTTCGTTGAAATGAAAAATGTCGATATTATGGGCGATTCCGTTTAGCAATAATTCACCCCTCCCAAAAGGCAATATCGTAGTTAGTTTGGTTCTAAGGGAAGGACGATTGAATAATCTATATTTTAGAAAGTTGTACGGATAAGTTGGCGACACCTCCATTCAGAATCATAAACTTTCCAACAACAGGCGGTACCGTTGGGAAGAGATTAGAAATTGTCTGCTCAGATGACGGTTCCGGTGTGACATGTCGATATATGGTTCTCTCTTGATTTAAGGCAGGTAATCCAATCAATTCGAGACACTTGTAAGGTCAAATCATCTACGTTAGCTAGAACCATTCATCCGTCACAAGTCAATAATATCAAATTAACTTTTTTATTAATAATAAGGATTACATAATACGTAACTTCCCCTTAGTTTTTCGCATACTAACGCTTTACATTATACTTTTCAAAATGAGTTCTCGAATAACCCCATGTCAGCTTTTTGAAATGTTTGGTGACATAATTTTCCTTTCTGAGTTGCAAGGAGTGACATTTGAGGAAGTTAATAAGGTACATTAGTGGGTAATAACTGTCACTAACAGAAATATGTCGAAATTGGCTACATTTGTCAAAAGTATAATAAAGTTCGAATTATAAAATTAAATTAGTGTAAGCAATGAATTGCAAGGTCTGTCACATTACATTTGCGTAACCTACCCTTGAAAACAAAAAGTTTAATAATGAATTGATTATTAAAACATTCTGAACTGACAGGTCCAGTAGTCAATATACAGATATGGATGATATAAAGCTGTTAAAATGCGAATCTGCAGAGGCATCTTCCAAATACCCTTCACATATATGGTAGAATGAATAGTGCGAAGGTATTTTTATATTATTTATTGAATTAATATTAATAATCTTCAACGTAAATATGAAACAGAGATAAGGTAGAGCTTTGTATACCATGCAAAGATGGCAGCCAAATCGGAAGAAAAAATTATATTAATAATTTTCAATTACGAATGAGATCGATTAAAAATGGCGGTTTCTTATAAGGTCTGGGTGGCTCAATTGGCAGAAGCGTTACTTCCGGATAGAGTAGAGGTTCCGAGTTCGAGTCTCGGTGGCGACCGTTATTTTTTCTGTTTCATATTTACGTTGAAAATTATTGATATTACTTCAGTAATTAATATAAATATAATAAGCGTAAAAGCTTTAAAGTTAAATCTAATTAAATAAAGGTATTTTATCAAACTAACTAACTAACTATCACGCCGTTTCCCCGCAAGGGTAGGCAGAGAGGACGGACCGCCATATAACTTTGTCTTGGCACACACTCCTTGCTTCATTCACATCCATACATCGTCTCATACGTGCTCTTCCGTTTTACTCTTCATTTTATTTAAAAACCAAAAATAGCAAAATCGTACAAAATATTAAAAGAACTCGGTAAAATCACGAGGGGCGACTAAAACAACATTGCCCAACTGATAAATAATCCAGGGAAAGATTGGCGGTTGAAGAAAACAGCGCGTCTAATGGCTTCAAATCTTACGAGACTAAATACGAGTAGAATTTCGCCACGGTGTTACGCCGGGCTGTATTCTGCGCGGTGAACATTGTGCTAATGATAGCCAACCCTTAATTGAAGAGGGCACTAGAAACGGGGAAAAGAGGAAGAAGAGAGATGTATAATAATTATATGTTTGCAAGAAAAGTGAAAGAATAGTCTAGCCCTAGGTTTTAAAACAAACATTAAGGTAGATAATATAATATTGTTACATGTTTCCAAACATTCCTTTTCAGGGTATATATTTCCACTCGGAAAACAATTTGTTTTTTTTACAGCATTCGGTAGTATTTGTCTTTACTTCTCTCGACAAAGAATATGAAACGATCAAGTTCAAAGTGAAGAAATAATATTTATCGAGCACAACCCTCCCCATTGGCTGGTGGAATATCCGGGTAACAGCAATCTCAGGGGACGGTCGGTGTTCGGTGGTTAGTGTTCAGTGTTCAGTGTTTAGACACTGTACTGTACGCACAACATGATAACGCAAAGAGGGTTAGGGATGATTAGAAATGCGACCTTCCAGATAATAGTATCCGTAGAATTTCAATGAGAGATCAGTCCTGTTAAAAAATATTTGTGTTATCTCCCGTTGTAAAGAACAGGGCTAGAGAAAAATATCACGTTTCACGTCTATTTCATTTAAGCATTTTTTGTATAATACCATGACTATATTAATTCTCTATTAATATATATTTCTGAAGCAACAAAAACACATGAACTGTGAGCTCTGGCTTCATGAAATTTGCACTGCTTTTCTTGTACAAACTGTACGTCAGCGCAATTAATTTAAGCTCGGTAGGTAGTTTAAATCTTGAGTTGTGGAGCTATGTGTAAATCATTTTATTTTGTAAAACATAATATGACAAAATGCAACTGTTTTTTTTATTATTTTTAATTGTTCTAAAAGAAAAAAGATTGATGGAACTTAGGCAGAACCGGGTAAAAAAACATGTTTTTTAGCAAAAGGCTTAAATAATTAAATGTACAATTCTACAGCAAATAAATATGAGGACATTATTTAACTCCAAATAGGAAGCAATGAGGGAACCATTAAGGTCTATAATATTATTTGGGGAAGCTCTGGGGTGGATATTTTTAAGGTAATGAAAGAGTGAACCTGGGCCTAGAGGAAGCTAAATTAACATATTTGCATATTACAATGATCATTTATACCATTTTATTATTAATGCAATCTTGTTTATTGCCTTAGCTTTCCCAAAACAAGGTAATCCTTTGTGAGTAGCTGAGGGATTAATTGTACGGCAGTTAAATACGTCTTCTCTTAAAATTTTGGAGAATAAATAATTCAATTTACTAATGGCTTTCTCGTTAATCCTCAGCCTTTTAAACCGAATAAACTATCTTGTCTAGCATCAGCGCACAATATAGGTGGTGTGAAATGTCGCACACAATTGCGTAGTTATACCTCGATGTACCCTCGGGTACTCTGGTGTACTTGCCATTAACAAAATAACCTTCCCAAACTAACGACCCATATAATTGTGTTGCTGGGTGTTGGGATATTCACAGGGTTTTCAAAAACATTTAATTGTGTTTTATCGCCTTCATTACCGAATTACTTCAGCTGTGACGTCATTTTGTATAATATAATATTGGTATTTTAAAAATATAGAATAAACAAAATTGTTTATTCTATATTTAAAGAATACCAATATTTTATGGTGCCAAACTGAATGGATAGCTTGAAGCTTCATAGCGCATCATGTTAATGACATTATGAGTTGAAAAAAGCAATTTCATGAATCCATAGAGCTCACCGATCGAGAGATTTGCGGCATTAGATAAACACCTTTTTATAAAGATAAGCCTTAATACAACATTTCCCAATATTATAGACCTTGTATTTCTACCGGCTTAAAACTCTTGAGTGAACTAACCAACCATCACGCCGTCTCCCGCAGGAGTGAGAGGACGGCCTTACAACTCGTTCTTGGCTTCATTAATATTCTCCTGTTATTCTGACTCTTCACATGGCCCGACTCAAGTATTTGATGCACTTGATGATCGTGTCATGTCTTCCTCGGCCGTCCCCGAATTCTTCTTCCATTCACCTTCACATCATATATTTTTTTCACACTCCTTTCTTCGCTCATTCGCTCTACATGCCCAAAACATCTAAGCGTCCCTTTCTCGATTTTATTCATTACGCCTACATCAGCCTTGCATTCTTTCCGGATATCCACATTTTTAACACAGTCATACATGGTTTAGCCGCACATATGCCTCAGCGATCTCATTTCCACAGCATTCAGTCTACTTTCATTCTTCCTCTGCCAGTTCCATGTCACACAACCGGATTGGTATTAGCACTCCATTGGGGTCATTTTTTTATTCGCACCAACAGCGTTCAGTTATCCATTGATGGAGTTTCCTGTATTGAGTGAACAAAAAAATACAACGTTATTTTTACCGCACAAGAGTTCCAACTGTTTCCAACCGTCTGAAGCCAGAGGAACTATGGTATGTTGTGAGGCTGAAGGTAGTGAGGAGAGGAAGGAGATAGGGAAGACGAAGGTTGAGAAATACCTGGTTATTCATACAAGCAACGCTATTAAATTTTCGGTATAAATGGTTAACTTGTGAAGCATTTCATTTTTGTCTTTTGAACGCCGGATAAACCGCTGTGATTTATTTTTAAATATCTCATAATTTGATAACGCCCTTGCGTTCGTAAATCCATTTTCATTCGTTTACAGCTACAGTCACGTGAATTATTTATCAGATAATAAATAAGAGTTTTACCGGCAAGTCTCATCAGCCATGTAGTCGGAAAATCAAGATATCGCCACCTTGTCGGATTTGCTGTCGGCACAACTATCGAAACATAAATTACTAGTTTAGCCACAATACACACGTCAAAAAAGACATAGTGAGTAAATCGTGAAGGACCGTAATCGGAATGAAATTTCAAACTTTTGTACGTATGAGCAATTTTTTCCAGTATATCGTATTTTCCAATGTATCGTATGTTTTCGAACGTGTTGGCAGAAGACGCGTCTGGACTCTTAGCGTATTAATACCATAAGAAGACAACATTTACACCGTCTTTCAGTGTGGTACCGTGAAATTCCAGGGGGTGAAAATTTATTAAAATCTAAGGAAACTAAATATTATATGTAAATCAAAAAATAAATTAAAACCCAAATAAAAGAGTTATGATTTATTTTGTATTTACATGTAATAAGGTGTAAACGTTCTTTAATAGCAAATAAAATTCCACCCACTTCGGGCGGTAATCTGCCGATACTGGCTCCCTAATTGCGAAATCTGTTTGACCGACAGTAACGGCTGATGAATTCATTTTTCAAAATGTAACTGATTTATTCTTGAAAGGGTACCTACTCTCACTAGATTTTAGCAATAGCGTGACAAACGATTGATCTATTGCAAAGCAATACCAGCTGTTGACAACTATCAAATAAAATATTTTTGAATAATTTGAAAAGTAGAAGTAGAATAGAAGAAAAGTAGATGTTTTGAATGTTCGGTTTATCAAAATTTCGTAACCCTGTTGTGTTGATGAAACCGGTGATTTTCTAAAACAATCCCCTGCACATTGTTTGGAAATAATAATACCGCACTCTGTTGGTCGGCTTCTACTAGCTAACAACCCGGTGCGGTGGTTATAGTGACAGCGTATATTTCACGTCCCAGCATTTCCTAGAAACACTTCACGTTTCGTAGTTTTAGTTTGAAACTTACATAGATCGCTTAAACTCAGAGTGATTTGTGTGGCAAATAAGATCTTAGTTAATAGCATTGCCTTGGGCGTATTGTCCTTGTAAGTTGTACATTAATTACGGTTGGTAATTGTTTTAAATAGAATATAATCATAATACGAAGTCGTTGAAAGGCGACTTTACAGAGAAGTTCTCAACTATTTGATTCCTCTCGAAACGTGACTAAAAAACTATTATCTATTTGTTTTCGCAGAAATCGAAGATGTTGAACAAACTTTAACCAAATACATTAAAAAATAATATGAGCGACAAAGAATATCAATTTTCTCGACAGTCTTTGAATAAATTTAAACCCGTCCTTGAATAATAAAATTTGTAAAATAATGAAAAATAATAAATATTATAAAATGATATTATCATTTTTATTTTATAGCGAAACAACAGTTTTTTTTTAAATAAACGTATTGAATGGGAACCAAAAGTTTTCAAAATACCTTACTAGTTTTTATTGAAATAAATAAATTAAAATAGAAAACCATAACCAAAGAAATTACTGCATTTAAATGCAACATAGGTACCTTAAATTGCAACATCTATGAAAAAAAATAATGTTTAATGGTAATACTAGTTGTTACTCGTCTAAAATCACCAAATGTAACTTGTAATAAAGTGTTTGCTAAAATACAAAATAAAATATAAAGTGTTTGTAAAAACGGGCTGTCTGGTGGTTCCCCTTTCTTAGCTGGTGGATTTAAATGCTTTAAACATAGACGTCAAGTTAGGTTAATGTGCTATAAAGAAGCTGCCATTTTGGTACTTATGAATAACCGGAAGACACGCCAAACGTGTATCCGAAAATACAAATAAGTAAATAAATATTGTACTAGTTAACAGTTTAGTCTTTACACACACGTCAAAAGGGACATAATGAGTAAATCGTAAAGTAGCGCAATCGGAATAAAATTTCAGGCTTTTTTACGCATGAGTGAAAATTAGCATATAATTTTTTGAATCATGTACAGAAGACGGCTTAGCGTATTAATACCATAGATATGAACAAATTTTTACTGAGCAAACTAATGAAGTCATCAACAAAGTCAGTACAACGCTCAACACCTTTTGAAAAAATTAAAACTTCGCATTATCTGTACGCAGCGTACATCCGCCCCCACTCAGTAATAATAAACAATACTGCACACCAATCAGAACAGCTTTCTATGAAACACGGATAAACAAAATCAAAACAATGCAAAGGAAATATTTGAAGCACGTGCATTTTTCGATTCATACGGAGTCTGCAAAACTTCATAACTTCAGCCCGCTTTAGAGGTGACGTTTAATTTTGAAATAAGTACTGCTGTATAATTTTTTGAATAATGGTCTAGACTCGCCTGACCTATGATCAAAAAAACTGCAATTGGACGAATATGGGCGCAGTACAATACATTAGGCAATATTAATATTTTTAATTTCAGCTTAGGAAATTAATATAGAAATGAAGTCCTGTGTACATTTTCCAACTATTGACGTAGGTACTAGTGTAGTATTGAAATTACGCGAGCTTGTATCAAGAGAATCAGCCGCCCCCCGTCTTGTCTCCCTTTTCTCCTTACCTTTTGATTATTTTATAAGCATTTCTACATTTTGATGAAAACTTGTTGTTCCAATTTATTTATTTTTACATTTGGAAACTCGTTTGGCTTCCCATTCAAAATGTTATTTTGTTGTATTGTGTTTTTTTTTTAAGCTGTTATTTCTCTCTAAATAAAATATTTTTAATGTAAATGAAATAATAACTTTGTATAAGACCACAGATTTTAATTTAATTTTTATGACCAACCGGTTTTGCTTATTTTAAGCATCATTACGGTACTAAATTAAACTAAACAAAAAATATAAAGTGTGTGGTTATATACACACACAGAGGGAGAACACAATATAAAATAAAATAAGAGAACAGCGAGAAAACAATAGAATAATATTTAAATTATAATAAAGGAACAGAGAGAAAGAGACAGATAATACGAAATGAAAGATGCAAAACGGCAACGAACGTGATAAAAATAATGAGAAATTTTATGAGCTTACGGTATATACAGTATTACCTAATATTGGACTACTGGACAAATTTAATTTAAAAATTTGACAAATTTAAGATTTTTTTTAAAGTATATACTTATCTAAATATATATTAGTTACTGTATGAATTATGAGCAGTCGTATTACAAGAAAACGGATCATTTTTACGATCCGTTCCGTACTCAACTGCTTGGTTGTAAAATTATTTTCTGATTTTGTATTCTTTCCCTCATACATAGTGTATCTTCAAGACAATGTTGACTTCTTCTTCTCCTTAAAAAGATCTTACCTGAGGCATCCCTAAAATGTTGATAGGCCCCGAGGGAAAACTCAGAGCCTCCTCCTACGGTGAGTTAATTTTATGTACAATAAAGAGTTGAACCGTCAAAACATAGGTTAATGACAAGGATAATTAATTAATGACGGTAATAGTCGTTTAAATATAGAGACTTACACCCCTATTACGTTTTTTTTTTTATATGACACAATAGACGTTCTCTCATTGTTATATTACTTTTAGATATTCATAAATATGTTTGGGCTACCGCGTTACTGCAGTGCTTCAGCGATGTTTGCTCGTATCATGAATTATCACGAGTAACTCTATCAATAGGGAATGGCAGCTATTGCAGATACCTTTGTCTATTGAACCTTTCATCGGTCATTGGAAAATTATTTTACTTTTTTGACTTACATTTTTATTGTTTTGTTGAATTTAATATTTAATATATTTACTATTGTTTATCATTATTATTCAAATACATTTTCCAGTTTTATTTGTATGTAGAATATTCTATGGAATATATGGAATTCCACTAATTCCCCACGTTCCGGAATAAAGAATATTAATATTAATTATTAGGTGAAATTTTAATTTCTTAGCTAATATATTTTATAATAACATTCTAAATATTTCTGATTGAGTGATGCACATGTTTGCACCGTGCTAATCACTTGAAGCATTCGCTAAACATTCTCGTAAAACATCATTCGAACAAAATATTATATTATATTCCGAGAAACAATGAAAATAAACCATGTAAAAGGATGCTTGGAACGTAAACATCTGGTACACAAATACTTTTAGGAGCCTCTATGAAGTGGAATAGGAAATTAAAATACATAGTTTAAATTATATCCAACTAGGATAGGTAATAATTTCTGAGAGAAAGTTTCTATCTTAACTCCAGTAGAGGCCAGTTTGAAAAATCGATACATTTTTAATTTGCAAAGGCAACAAAGTATACTGATCAATTAATTATAGCACCTAAATGCAACTAACGAGCTTTTTTCAGTATTATGTTTTAAACGACATGAATTGAAAATCACCATCTCATTTATTTCTGGGTAATAAATAATTAAAAAAACTATTTTCCTTGAACCTTTTACTCTTTCGCTTAATTCTACGTTTTTTACAATTAATAACAAACAAACAACAAAAAAACAATAAAAAAATAGGCAATAGAAACTTGACAGATCCCTGTTTATTTGAAAAATAACACCTTTTCCCAAAAACATAATATTTTAACATATATATTAAAGTCTATACATTATAAGTCTGTAGACTTTTCAAGGGAAAATTAAGCATTCTAGCGTCCATTTCCTATGACATTTATATGTATTGACATTTGGTGTTTTTCAAAAAGTAATTAAATTACACGAAAAAGTGTTAATTAAAAGCGCAATAAAGGCGTTAATATAATTTAAAATATATTAAAATAAACCAACTTTTTGTCAACCCTACAAATATTTATCACAGTGAAAAAGAATCTGTTTTACTTTTTAAAAGTTTTTCTATCTTTACCGTTTCCACCGTTTTCCTAAAAAAGGGGTATCGCAAATGTTTTTAGGTAATACTTCTTTTAAGAGGAATTTGTATTTTTGTCACAAACTTAGAAAATTTTCTCACGAGAAATTGGGAAGCGACGCGTTGGGGATTGTAAAAAATAATTTTCTTTTGTGTTTTGTAAAAAATAATAGCTTTTCAAATTCTTATTATTTTTTGAGGGAAGAATATTTCGTAGAAGTTGAACTTTGGCTGTAAGAAAGTTTTTTTAAATATGTTTTAAAAGAAATATGATTGTAAACTAAAGTCGTATTTTTTCTATGGCCTCTGACCCCCAGAGAAGAATCAGTAATAAATTTAATTTAACGTAAAGATATCTTTGCTTCAAATAATTTTCTGGCAAACCAATCTTTTTCTCCGACCCACCCCGGACTCTTCTTGCTTTTTCTGGTGCTATTTATGACTTAAAAACTTAATAATGACTTTAATTTAATGTCTTTCTGTATTTGTATTGTAAATTTAACTTTTGTATTGGCGATCTAAAGGGTAGTTTTGAGTATTCATTAATTATATTTTACATCAAGTTTTTCACCATCAATTTCTTTCTGTATTTGTTGTTAGGGTATATTTATTTTATTGAACAGGGAACATTTTTCAGAGCCAGGTTGGTAGTTCAAATGAGCATAGTAATTTAAAATAAAGTATTTTTTGAACTTATTATTTTAGTTTTTTTTTTTTTTTAATTTTATAACTTTCATATTAATAAACAAAAGCCAAGATGATTTTGACAAGTGGATTATTAATTGCCAGTAGGGGTTATAAAAAGTCTCTTTAATAGTAGATGGTTAAAATAATGTAATGGAGAAATTAATTTATAAGTTATAAAGAAAATTAATTAAGATTACAATAAGTTATTCTTATGAATATAACCGTTTACCGCCAACACTCAGATTGTTTATTTTTTTATTATTATTTAGTTAAAGTTTTAGTTCCAATTTCTCATTTAATAGTCATTTAGTTTAACTGTCAACTAACAATAGTGAGAATATTCTTTGTGCTTCATTATGTAGTTATGTACATAAGATAGTCGAAAGGTATTATTTTCAGAAGCCAGACCGGCATAACCATTGTCAAGGACATACAAAAACCATGTAAATAATTATCAAATCTTCTTCTTATCCAATGTAATCTTTAGCCTCTATACCATATCCCCAAACAACTCTACATAGCAGCACTCATACCAGTCAATCAAGCTTCGAAGCCACGAGGTGAGGAGTCTTTCTCTACCTCGTATTTCATTGATCTTCCCGTGTGTGATCCTGTCACCTGCCACTGAAAGCTCCATTGTCGCATGCATCGTTTACAAGAAAACGTGAGAGGTATTAACGAAGCAAGTAAAATGCCTTTTAAATAAGTTCGGGTACCTTGCACTTGGTGCTCTTCGTGATATTATATCGAATAATATAATTGAAGATAACTAGGAATATAACATTCATACACCCACTTATCCACCGAGTCGGAAATAAAACACTTAATGCGACCCATTATGACATCGATCTCATGGACAATATTTGCGGAACGCTGGCGAAGGGACATAGATACAAGACACAAGTGTATCGTTTTACAAGCACTATTTCAATAGAGCCATTAGAGCGGGAACTTGGCTCGTACAACTGGGAAGAGACAGAACAGAGATAGATTTGACAATGTGAAAAAAGATTTTTTTTTTTTTTACTTCTTACGTTGTTATATTTGCTTTAAAGCTAATATAAAAAAAAACATTACAATTTTTTTAAACTACGACACAATATCGACACAACCGTGCCCCGAAAGCTACCAAATAATGCCAGCTGATCGGGATCAATACAAAACCACGGTTCATTTTCATATTTTTTCTAAATTTATAAACGTATATTATATACACAGGTGTGCTATCGATACTATTGATCACGAGTTACATGTTAAATCTTACAAAGCTGCTTTACAGCTGCGGTAAGAAACACCGTAATAATAAACGGCGATATTTATTTGTTTTACTGCATACGCCGGAGTGAGCTTTTACCTATAAAGGTAGGTACATTAAACATTTAAAAAAATATTTGCTCAAAAAAAAGAAAGAATAGTCGTAAAATAGTAGAGAACAGTGTTTGATTATATTAAATAAATATTGATTGGAGATATATGATATTATAGTATTCTTGAATCTACATTCCGTGCAGTTATATACATCAGCCACTTGTGCGTATGTATTACCAACTACATGCGATCTAGGTACAAGCGAGTATCAGAAAGACTCAGTCCTGATGTTACTGTTACAGCTTAATAGAATTTTAAATCGGGTAGTTCTCGTTGGTATGTGAATGGAAATAAGGTTTAATTATAAATTTAAATTTCGTATCTCTAGAATTTCGTAATTTCACTAAATATAATTTAGAACAAAGAAAACAAACATTTGTAAAGAAGCACTCTGATTAAATTCTAGGAAATGTTAGTAAAAATGATTTTCGGAAGAAAAACACAGCCTTGTGAACACAAAGGCACGAGAAATAATTTCCTAGGTGACCAATGAATATATCCAGCATAATGTTTAGTTATTTCCAGCAAACCCATCTCGGCAGATTGCCCGCTAGAGGAATTTACTTATTTTGTCTCCCTCGTAAATATATCTGGAGACATTTGTTAAGTGTTGGTGGAATCGAATAAACGACCGTATTTCGTAACTTCTGCATTTGCAACACATTAAAAACATTATTTCTTCAGGCAGACTAAGAAAACTATTCAGATATTAAAATTAAGTTACAGAACTGGGAACTTAAGTTATGAATTTCACGAACATATTGGCACTTCATTTTGGCAAAAAAAAAAAGTGTGCTTCAAATGTTCAAATACGGTGGATTTTTATCAAAACTAAAGAAAAAGAAGGAAGAATGGAGGAAGTAAAGAAGACTGTTTCTCAATGTTGTGGGTCGTAGTGGATCGAAATCTCACTTCCGGACCTAAGACCAGAGCCATAAAATTTAGTATTCGGCCCAAAAAGTCTAAATAGGACGCGAATCGTTTTTTTTTTTTTAATTATCTTTTAAATTAGTATTTATTTGTTCCATTTGTTCTTACGATAATTAAATTATCTTGAATATAAGTATTTATTTGTTCCATTTGTTCTTACGATAATTAAATGATACAATTAATTATTTTAACAACTTTCTTCCACCGGTTTGGAAGTTCCCCTATTTCATCAAAAGAATAGTTAGTAATTAGTTGTTAATAATTAGTCTTAAGTTATAACTCAGTTTTATCTTTTGTTCCGACGGAGGTAGAATACTTCAGAAACCGATATACGGTCTAAATGGATTTGGGGGTTAGAACAAGAATTTGTTTGGTTTTATCTAATTATGGCAAGCCGCATTGTACCCAACAACTTGTTACAAACACATTGTCTTATAGGTTGACAAAATTGGAACGGAGCGCTGAGTCGAGAACATATTTTAACACAAATTACCTCCTAAACTCCTAGAATATTCCTTCCACAGGCATAACCCAACCTAGAATTTTACTAATGCGGTATTTATTCTCTCATAGGTACAGACGTACCTACTCCACAGATACACACTGCGATGAGGTAGCAGCCTACTACTAGCTACTAGCTACTTATGTGGGTTTCTCCGTATGGCGTCCTTGAGATTGTATACGTTTCTCCCTAGGTAGTATAGGTACGAATATTTTGCTGAAAATCAATAACGTAAATGCTACGACCGGAATACAATATGATCTGTATTTGGTTTTTTTAGATTTATTTGGGATTCTGAGAAAAAATAAAGTGATAAATACGATATATGGTATGATAAGTAAAAAATGATTTTATTTACTTTATACAATTTTTTTTTTTTAATTTCATGGTAGTAAGGGAAAAAATTGGTCGCATTGCTAGGTGATATTTCTACCAATTGACCCAGATTTAAAAAAAATTTGAATACCACAACTGTCAGTGGAACTATGAGACTATGGCATCGCCAATTGGGCTGGTGAATGATTCCTGCGTTTCGATTCTAAACGCTTGGTGAGTATTCAGTGATGCAGTGTTTTCCGAATGGTGTCAATGTTATTATGAAACTATAAATAGTTTCCTTTGGAGTATGGACTTTTCAAATTTGGAACTGATGTAAATTTAAACTTTCAAATTTTAAAAATAATCTCCTCAAATACCTACCTACCTATAATGTTTTTTAGCAGACATTAATCTGTATTTAAAATGAATGGATTAAAACGACTAATATTTTTTCTCGGCAAGTCAAGTAAGTATCTATTATGTAAATAATAACAAAGCCCAGTGTGTGAAAAAATAAAACTTAGGTAGGAGGTATCTAAAAAAAATGTTTGTTCGTCTTTACCACCAGACCACAGAGTCGAATATTTCGTGAACTCTTTGCTTAAATTTTTATAAAGGCACACGAACTGAAGAAATTTCTAATTTATACGACACCAGCTGGTTGCTTATTGGATCTCATATATTTTGACATTTTTGAGTAATGAGACATGAGAAAGCTTTCGGGAAAATTGCCGAAATACAAAATATCTTTATAGAACGACCAAAAGAGGATGTCCTGTCGCTAAATGTTTTCATGCTATACATTATTTATTTAAGTTTTCAATGCATTGTGAATTTTTTAGTAGGATACCCCCTAACAGTAGGAACTTTTATTATAATCTAAATTTGTAAAAAATATATTTTTTCTACGTAGTTGAGTACGACCGAGATCACCCAAATTTTACACTCCTTTTACTATTAAAAAATAAAATAATAACATTATTATCTAAGTAGTAAATATTCATACAAACAGCACACTAGTTGTGTCTTTCCATATTTTTGATAGTTTATTTATTACTAGTTCAGGAAAATCATGGGATGTAACTCGAATTGCCAAGAAAAAATATTGGTTACTTTAATCTACCCATTCAAAATATAGAATAATGGCTGCTAAAATACACCATAATTAATCACGTACTTTATTAGGGAGGTAGGGATTTGAAAACATTTTTTTAATAATTTGGTAATTTTAATTGATAACAGTTCCAAATTTGAAAAGTCCACACTCGTACGGAAATACGTACTCATAAGGGAAATTATTTGTAGCTGAGTATCAGAGATATTATTACTTCCGAAAAATGCTTTGCAGTTAAAATATAACAGAAAAACAGAGTATCGGATCATTATAATGGGGGCTATTGTTTGTTTGAAAAATATATAAAAAAGCTACATAAGATATTATTAATTGTAAAGATATAAACGTTTTCTTTAACTTTTGTTTCAGAAAGCAAATTCTTAAATAAGCTTAAAAAATATATTTTAGGAAAACTTTATCAGCTTACTAAAAAAATCTCTGAAGTTTCATCTATTCATAAATATTTTTTAATACGTATTGTTTTCAAGAATCAATTTATTTTTTAAAAAAATATTCGGGAGGAAAAGCCGGCTTTCTTGAATTTTCCAAGGCGGTATATTATTTGTAAGGCTGCTTGAACAAAACGTTGCGGGGACAAAGGGAAATATCGAGCGGTTAATGTTCTCATTTCCACCAAATCGCCAGGAGAACGTTTTTCATCACGTCCCACCTCTAAATGAGAAACTTTAGCGCGTCCATATTTAATGGTACTTTTGAAATTTTCCTTTTATAATTCTGATTCGTGAACATGATTTATCTTTGAGAGAGGGATTCGAGGAATTTTATTATAAAATTACGTTTCATAATATTACCTAAAGACCCGTTTATATTTCAGTTAGCGGATGCCGAAAGTTTACCCAAAGCTTTGAACGTTTTGATCATTTGCTCAGCAGGACAATACATATTTGAACCAAAAGGGACAATTTAACGAGGGTTTAAGCGATACTTCTTTAGTTTTAGCCTGCATATTAGAAAGGTTAATTAAACCATTTCTCGTGTTTCACCTTTTTATGTAGATATAAAAAATATGGTATAATACTCGCTAAAAACCCTCCCTTTCCCAAGCAAAACAGTAAATACAGACCTACAATAACTTCGATTTTATGTAAAAAATAATTGCCGTGATTATTCATGAAACTACAAAGAAAACAAATTACAAAGACTATCTCATTCCATTAAGGGGAGCGCAGGGGCCCGTTTCGTGCAAAATTTCAATCAAAAGTATGACCGCTCCGGAGTCATTAAACTATTGTTGCTTTCAATCATAAAATATAAATAACATAACGATTACAACTAAATAAAACAATATTTCAAAATACATCACAGGTTATCAGTAGAAAATAAACAATAAAAAAGAATACTTTGTTTGATAGCATTGATGATGTTTGACGATTTCTTCGCAAATGTGATTGGATACATAAAAAATTTAAATGTTTGACTATTTTTTTCCTAAAGGTTATCAATGAATTGCCTGTCAGTGGCTTCACCCTGATGTAATAATGTCTTCGGAAGGCGCAACAATTTAATAAAAATAACAATATTTACCAAAAATGGATAATAGCTTTCAAACCAAAAAAACAAAAAATAGTGATAAAACTGGTCGGAGCCACACCGTCCTATGACAGTTCTTGTTGTTGCGAAGCATAACATCACGTAAAAGTCTCAAATAATTCCGCGTAGGCGGCCAAAATAGGAACCGTGGTATAAACGAGGCGGTCGAAAGAAGAACTAACCAACGTTTTTTTGCGCTGGTAGCCCCAATATTTGAGAATACGAACAAGGAGCAGGCTCCAAAAAACGTATAAAGAACCTTACCCCGATCGTAGGGGCTTAGATTTTTTTCAGAAAAGGGTTTCAAAAGCTTTTCGCCACAATTTATGGGATTCAGTGAACCTTAAATGCTTTCACCAAAATAAGTCACATGTTTTTGACGATATCCTTAAAGTTGGACGGAAAATTAAAAGATCAAAAATGTTTTTATACATTTATCATGTTAACATTTCTGCGACAGGCTTTTGAAAGGGCAAAAAGGCTACGAATATACATTTACCATTATTGAATTAAGCCAAAAGCGGGTATATGAATAATTTATGAAAAGAGTTACTCGACGTGCTTTGATATAAACTTTCACCGGAAACTACCAAAAAGTGGGTTTGTTTTATACATTTCTTATATTTTAAAATTATACTACACTTTAAATACATTTGAAAAAATATTTCGATACCGTACAATACTTTGAGGCAGACAACTATATATGTGTATTATAACATAAATAAATCTCAAGTATAATTTTGCCAAAATAAATAAAACAATTGTGTTTACCTTAAGGGACCTGTTGCTTCTGTACATATAATAGTTTGCATAATTATTAATCTGCCATAGATTATATGTAGCTGGTAATAAGATATAACATAAGAATTAATATTTGTACGGCGCCCTTGAGGTGATTTTTCACAAAAATGGCGCTATTTAAAGGATCCACAAATTATTAGGTGTTTCGTAATTAAAGTATTAGGTATGTGTATTGCTATCAGTTATTTTTATTAGGTTAAATATGTAATATTGTAAAAGATTTAAACGAATTATAATTAAAAAGGCTCCACTTATTTTGGAAAGTACATTATTAAATATACATAGAGAAAAAGAGAGCGGTTAAATAAATATACTGAAAAAAAAATAAATACTTAAACATGTTTTATTTTTATTACTTCAAGTAGGTATTAACTTTTTCACATAATAATTCTACCGATTCCGCTATTAATCTGATTAATTACTAAAACGTCAAGCTCCAGTTAAAATACATAATGTGTAAATTATTAAAAGTACTTGAAAGTTGACAGCCTTCGAGAATAATTGCGTGGGAACTTTATTAATTTCGAGAAGAAGCAGAAGATGAAGATTTTTCGCAGATCATATTCCCTTCGCCTGGATTCGGTGCGCCCGCAAAGTTTAATGAGCTTGTCAAAAGTTCTTAGGAAATTTGCGATAGTTAGCGATGTTTTCAGTAATCTCGAAACTTTGCAATGGTCCGCATGTCTCACGTAGTAACTGAATTAATATAAAAAAGCCGAGAAGATGTACAAAACTTGATAATCCATCACTGTTTGTTTCTCCTTGTTATAATTCACTATTCTCGCCTTTATTCTGTTACTCAATTTCAGAATCAGAAAAAGGCAAAATGGGGCGTTCTGATAGAATACAGTAGGAATATGGTATGTTATTCTAGAAAGAAACCTTACAAAAATCTAAATTGGGTTTTATGGAAGAAAAAGGGAAGAAAAACCTTACCGAAAACTTAACTGGGCAAGAGTTTACTAGTGGTTGAGGGATTTTACGTATTCTTCCAGTGTCTATCGGAGGTTGACTATCATCGAGGAAATCTTCACCCTGCAGCCCGGTTTTACAAAAATCAAAATATGTCGGTTTATTAAAAAACCCAAGGGTGGAATATAGACATAGTTATCAAATGGCCTAGAGGATTCTCTATTACATTTGGGACAGCCTTGTACTGAAATGTACCCTGATGAAGGACAGTGCAAGGCTATTCGAAACGTTGGCCAAAAGTCAAACAATATAAGATTAGACGACGCACTTTCATTTGCATATTTACAATTTTACGCATCTTGAGAATGGAGGCTCTAAAACAAAGTTTTGTGTTCTATAAAGAGTAACTATGAAACTATATGATTTAATGGTTATTGAGTTAGCCAGTTTCTACATTATAAAACGGATGCATTAAGGACGGTACATTCTAAAAGGAGCATACATTCATTTCATTGCCATAATTTACTGGGTGCGCTCTATTCGTTCCATTGAAAAAAACAAATAATGATGTTGGATGGTTAGATATATTCTAGTAATAAATTATTTATTACACAAATTTCAAAAAACTTGTAAAATATGTTATTATTACGCCTGACGGTATTGTTTCACCTTTCGATGGCATTGTCAAATTGCAACTGGTGACGACAGTTTCACAATGCCCTCGGAAGACGAAACAACTGACACGCGTAGTTATAACTAAATATCTAAATAATTTTAAAAAACCTTATTTTAATTCAAATAATAATATTTACTCTTAAATATTGGAAACAACAACAACAAAAAAACGAGAAATCGGCATAATAATACAATTGCGATCTGGAAATAATTTAAAAGTTGAAATTGTGAATTGAAAAGTCTGCTGAATTATTCTGGGTTACAGACTGTAGGGTGAAGATAGCCCGATGATAAGCAGCCCCCGATAAGAGAAAGAGCACCAGAAGAAAAAGAAGAATGATAAATACCATTTATATTTTCTTCTCCCCTCTGCAAGCCAATCCTCTCGATGACAACAACTGTTTTTTGCTGCCTCCCCTCGGAGATGGACAAATATTTTCTGTGAGTTATCGATACCGAGATTACTCTGAAATGGATATCTTAATTATCATCAATGAGAATCAGAAGAAAATCAATTAGATCACACAATGGCTCAATTTCTTTTTTTATTATTTCGAGGGTCTGAAAATTCAAAGCACAAACTCGATTCGAAATCAAAGATCAACAATTCAAGTTAATGGCTTTACTACCCAGCTTCGCCCCAGATTCGAAAAATATTAAATAAATAAATAATGAAATCAGATTTTACAATTTATATACACTCTCAATGGATTAAAACTTTTTTTCTTACAGATGGTCTTCTCTAATTTTTTTACGGTTGTTTGGGGAATAGGTGGTTGATAGCCCAATGAGTAGAACGCATGGCTAACAGTCATAACTCGGACGGGCCGAGTTCAATACCAATATCGGGTAATTGACTTACCCCCTTTTCAAAAAAGGTCATGCTTAGTGAAAAGATCTATTCTTTGCGTTTTACACAACTTTTTAAATGTGTAATTTCTAAAGATAAAACCCTGATACTATATGATTTCTATATTGCCCTGATAATTAGTTTCACGATCGGGCACAGCTCACAGAACTGCTCCGAACCCACCGCCTAACCTTTCACGAAGATAAACATAAATCAGGGCTGAAAAAACAAAACCCAGAAAACTTTTATTCATCGTGGGCAGAAAGTAGCAAATAGGTTCGGTAGGTTTTCCGAAAGTAACACTGTGCGGGCACGAACATCACCTACCTACGTCAAACTTTCAATCCCAAAACATTCTCGTCAGATGTAACTTAAATAATTTTATTATCTTAACCATTGCAGAAAGTCTGTATTTATCCAGCAGTAAAAACTTCTCGAACGGAGCGCTTTTTACACTGATTTTTCTGTGTTTTATTCTAAGTCAACGCGACTATTTTCAGCTAGCAATGACATTTTTGTCATGAGCTATAGAACTTTTAAATGTGAAAATCAAATGGAATAAACATGGTGAGACGCCGAATTGATTGCTTGATATTATTCAAACGTCCAATAATAACGGCAAATCTGTTCAACTTTTAAACCATTAGGTCTGGCGTCATGAAATGAAATGTTTTTTCTGGTTTAAATTTCTGGATGAACGGTCGATCATTGCCATCATGAACTATTAATCATAGTATTCGTAAACTGTCCAAAAATAAGGCAGGATTTCATACTGTTTGTTCCAATTTTTCAATTTAATGACAATAACATTACATTTTAGTGACATAGTAACAAACATTCGAATGTGATCTTCTTACTTAAAATTACTCCTACTGGGAGGTTTACGTTATTTTAGGAACCCTAGTTACAGTCAACTCTAAATACGAAGTTAAATAGAAAAATGTATATTATTTAATGACATCAAAATTTTACTTTATATGACTTAAGTCGTATCTGTTTATTTCTACCTTGCAAGTATTAACTTATTTTAAACGTTTTCCAGTGAATTATAAGAGAATATGATGTGAATTCACACGTAATTAAAATCACAAGTATAGCTGGGTACTACAAGTAATGTATTATAATTCGTAATATTCGTATGACGAGGGTTTTCTTAAATAAAAGAAAATAAACCAGAACGTAACATAATCAAGCCTTTTGAGAAATTGCCTTAAAACATGCTTTTTCAAAAATGGAACAATGGAATAATGCGAATGGATATTTGAACAAACAATAATTCCACGTAAAACATTGTTCGAGGACAAATATAAATAATAGATGGTCGGATTATTTGACATAGATAAAAATGTCCATTATGGTAATTTAGAAATTTTATTAACTGATTTTCATACACAGTTTGTTCACAAAATTACCTAATAATTATTTTTTTAAATTTGATTATTTAGATCATTTGTATTGGAAAATAACCTCAAGGGTGCTTAAGGGTCAGCACCCAAAAATACACACAGTTTGGCTTTCTAATACAGGCAATACTACAAATTATCTTAATATTATAATTATATTAATCTTTTAATTCTACACGGGCAGTTAGAAAAACGTCTAGTTTCCACTGAATACAATTATTAAATAGTAAACTTTAAATTATTTATGAAATGCATACTAGAATTTAAGGTAATACGTTCAAAATGGCTGTGCTGGTTTTCAAACTGCACATTTTAGTATGTTTTTCATGGAATTAAAAAAATTACAGCAAAAAAAAAAAATTCACTGAAAACCTTAGACATTTTCCTAACTGCCCATGTAGAATTAACAGATAAATCATGTGCAGTATTTATTGTATTATAATGCTACAAGTGACATTTAGTGCCATTTTTGGGTGCTGAGCATAAACAAATATTTTTCGTGAGAAGAGCTTTTTCCGATCTACCAAATAACGCAAAGAGCTTTTATATACCAGCTTCAACCATTATAATACAACATTACCATGATTTAAAAATGGAATCATTCTTTAATGGTGACAGAAAAATGTTTTGAAAACACACATTAGGTTTTTTCATACATGGTTTTATCATAGTTTATAAACCGTCTATATTTTTCGCATTACTTATACAAATCATACGTTTTTAGAACTTATGAGAAAAGCATAAATATTATTGTTTAAGCTTTAACATTCCTGGTAATATTAAAATAATCACCACAAAAATCATTACATATTTTATTATTGGAACATCCAATGTAACAATCCGAAAATAAAAATGAAATATATAAGTAGGATTATGCATATTGTCATAAAATCTGGTACCCACATACTACTATAAGTACAATTAGATAACATATATTGATTAATTCTATATACGCAACTATATTTTATAAGTTTTTCATTAATTTGCTTTACCAGATATATAAATACAAAGCGAGCATTGAATGGACGTGAAACTTTACTAATAAAAGCTACAAGAAGGAAAACCTGCCTACATAAGCTTATGAACCTTCTAAAATAATGGACGCTTCTGCCAGATCCCGAAAGCTTAAACGGTCAAACAAAATTAGCATATAAGACCATCACTGTCTAAATTATTTGTTAATTCATGTAGACATGTGGTCGAATGATTCCCTCTTTGTTTATTTAAACGTCTAAGTCTAAAATTAAATTAAAGTTGAGACAACTTACCAGAAGGCAGAGTGATACGAGTGAAAAAAAATCGTAATACCAGAATAGTGTAATGTAACAGCTGGTTACGAGGATTTTATCGTTTAATGGGTCATTAAAAATATCTGATTATGTGCACTGTCAAAATGTCGAAATATGCTTCCAAATATGAACAATGCCAATATATCGACGCTGGAAAGTCAAAAGAGCATAAGCGATACATTGGTCACAAATTAGTAAAATATGCAGTTTTGATCAGTTTTTTTTGTCTATGTAGAATGCTCAGACTCTCGTTTGATTCTGAAGACTTTTGTGGCCCTTCAGCCATCTATGATATATTTACCATTTGGGAGAAGGCTTAACTCAAGCGACACAAATTGGGGACTTTTTGGCTCTTTGTCGCTTCAGGTAACTCAGTGAGAGCATTGAGTTTCCTGAGTTAACTATTATTTTGAAAATCCAACCAAGTACTGAAGACTTATGAATCTGATTGAATGAAAAAATAAATAAAGTGCTCTGGTGCAAACTTCTCAAAATGTTGTTTCAGCCGTTTTGCCTTTCCGGCGACGACATACTCGTACACTAACATCAACAACTTACTGATTTCCAATGGATATGTTCACATTTGGGAAATTTTGATGATATGGCGGGGGGGTTCTATTTTATAAAATTTTCAAGATTTTTTTAATGGGGGGGAGGAGTTTCTATCAAATATCAACAAGTCATGGGTTCCATTACATTCATTACGAAAAAAGGTTAAAATATGCATTATGCATATGCAAATGCATATTATGTCTAGTCACTAACGTATTTTTTCATTGCTCCTTTTTCTCCACGTTCCTACTATTATATGGAATAATAATAACTTATAAAGAATAAAATAAAATAAATATGCAAAAAACATAATTTAAAATTATAAATGAATAATTCCATAAATGTATCAATGTATTCGATTATAAATAAATAAACAAATATGTCGTCCGGGGTCTAAGATCTAAGGATTATTTTTTTAAATAAAATAAAATGTTCTGATTGGTATGGGTCTAGGTAGGTATGTGTTTTTCCCCGTCATGTTGTGGTGGACGAAGTCATGTGCCCATTGGCTTGAAAATTATACTAAACACAGGGACATCCCAAGCATGGTGAGCTAAAATAGAAAAAAAAAAATCAATAGTGATATTTACATATAATAATATTCTTTTTCATATTCGTATTTGCGACAAATTAAAATTAAAAATTGGAAATAAATCTCCTCTTATATCCTTAAGACCAAAATCTAACTGAGCATTAAACCTTAGTAAGATTCTGTAGATCTCAAACACTGCAATGGTAAAGCCCAAGTACTGAAGAAGGATGACTAGATACCGGAACAAATAGATAAAAGACGTGGAGGAGGCCATAAATCCACCCTGGGATGTAGCTTGTCACGTTGATAAATTCAATGGATCGCACTAACTGCTAACTCTTATATAAGCTGCAAATCGAACGAATGTGTTTTTTTTTTGTATTTTAATCAATTAAAACTTTTGAATCCGTTGCTAAAAGTGAAATAAAGCGAAATTGAAATATTTTTTTAAGATAATTAATAAAGATAAAGCAAACCATCTATTATGATGATTCATTGTAAACAACATCAATATTAGAAAGATTCATCATATTCCTATTGTGTACAAAGGTAGGAAGGTGAAATTTCTAATTATTCTTTATCCGCCCTCTCTTAAGAGTATTTTTTATCAGCCCATCGAATTCAAAGAAATAAATCTTAGCTGGTAAGGTACTGCTAATTAAAGGAAATCACAACTGAAGCTGTCATATACCGACTTCCCTATTATCGAAATAGAACATCTAAAAGTGAAAACCAAAGACATAAAATGTGAAGGTAAGATTTTGTAGCTCTAGAAATGACCAGAAAAATTAATAAAAACAGGTTTTTCCTTCAATACACAGCGGCAGGGGCTAAGTGCCGACTTTTAGATGTTTGTTAAAAAAATGTCATCGTTTCAATGATGTAGATAGTTCGATTTTATTATCAAAGAGCGCAACGAGGCCTCCATGGTCGAGTGGTAAGACGCTCGACTACGAATCCAAAGGTCGTGGGTTCAAACCCGGCGTGCGCAAATAACTTTTATTTAATTAATATGTGTCATAACACATTTAATTCATATAAAAATAATAACAAGTATATTTGCGGCACGTTCCAGAGTGGTAGATACTCTAAGTATCGCTCTGGTGAAAGACCACCATTCAGAATCGAAACGTTGCTTGAAATGGCTTAAGCCGTGTTTGGTGACCAGATCTGAATAGCCAGGTACTTCCCAACCTTCCTCTTCCCGATCTCCTTCCCCTCCCCACTACCTTCAGCCTCACAACATACCCAATTTGGGGATGCCATAGTCTCACTGGCTCTAGACGGTTGGGAGCAGTTGAGACTCTTGTGCGGTATTCATGTAAAAAAAAAAAAAAAAAAAAAAAATTGGAGCAGTTTTCTCAGAGGGGCAAAATGCCAAGATGCCATATTTTACTAATAAAGCTATTTTTTTTATTTATTTACTATGTGAATACCGCACAAGAGTCCCAACTGCCCGGAGTCAGTGGGACTGTGACTCCCGTAATTGGTGTGGCTAAAGGGAGTGAGAAGGGAAGGATATGGGGAAGAGGAAAGTTAGTAAGCCCTGCTAAAGCCAGTTTAAGTCAAATTTCGATTCTGAATGGTGGACTTTCGCCAGGGCGTTACTGAAAATATCTACAACTCTTTTAATTCTTTACCACTTATGGATTAAATGAAAAATATCCAACTATACATATTTTTTGCTCTGGGGAGAGGATCGACCTCCCAACCATTGAACTCAAATTCAAATGAGTTGACGACTACTCTATGGAGCCAATGACTGAATAAGAGGTGGCACGAGCGCATCCATCGGCGCCTTTAGTATTTACTTATTCCACAAATAGAACAGCAACACTTCATGTAATTGTGTAAAGGGTATTATCAAACAGCTTACAATATAAGTATTTGTAACGTTCTACTATGAAATATGGAAACCGAAACAATTAAAGACGGGTGGTGTAATATTAACTGGATAAAATACAGACCAATCTGAAGTAATTCTGTAACAATGGTGGCGACCCAATCAAAGATCTACAAACGATAAATAATTAGAGATAAGCGAGGAACCCTCTCAATTATTAATTATTGGCTTTACGTGATTAGTGTTTACGTACAAGGGGGAAATAATTATAGTATCTGACTGAGTGTCACACTTGGGGACATCGCCACAACACTTTGTATTGTCGAACGAGTCGTACAAAGTCGCCCGTGAGGTGAGCACTCCACTATCTGAATACCGAACATTTCAAATTCGACGTATTCTTCAAAACATTTTACATTAGTTAAAGAGTTTGCACTACATACTCACTGTATCAACGAATTAAATGTAAGAATATATATGTAATTACACAACATGTTATTGTGAGTATGTACGTACGGACGTACGAGTGTGAACTTTTCAAATTTGGAACTGTGTTGAGAAAATTGACAATTTAAAAAAGTATTCTATCGCCAGGGTAATACTAAGAGAAAAATTCTTTCAAATACTCCGTGTAATTAAATCTTTTTTGCCCTCATCAGGTGTTGAACCCGCGACGAATACTTCTTAAAACGACGGGACAGTTCTTCCACTTTATCCTTGAAACAAATTTCAAAATGAGTGAAGCTATTGTTTTAAGTTTTCATTGTCCAGCTTCCATATGCCCCTCCCCTCCTCATCTGGCAATTTGATGAGCATTATTCGCATTGTGTACACGGACGGAACAAAGCCCCGGGGAATGATTCAACCTTGTCACGGATCGTTTGGGAATTCCACCCGCTTGTGAAGTCGGTCCAGATACGGTAAATAATGGCTCGTATGCTGCAAGTTTCATATTATGTGGATGAAGAAACAAATACCATAATAAATATACTTGTTATATTAGTTATAGTAGTTGTTATATTAGGTACATACAAATGTCCTGGTTTTAATTTTTCATGGCTTAAATCACCAAGAAATCGTCATCAACAATTCCTCAAAGCATGAACTATTATTGTCCTTCGAATTGCTTGACAAGGTAATGTTTAATTTTGTACGTTGGAAGGATAATTTTTCTCTTTCAACTAAGTAGAACAGTGGGAGATAACTACTCTGTATCGCCCTGGTGAAAAACCACCATTCAGAATCGAAACATTGCTTCAAATGGCTTTAGCCGTGTTTGGTAACCAGATCTGATGATGTTTCCAGTTGAATTTAGTTATTTCAGACAGGAAGATGTCAAAGGCAGGACGCCACACCTCAACTACCGGTATATCCTATAATCTTGTTATTTTTGCTGAGAAGGCATCAAGGATGAGATTCACTTTGTTTAACATATTTCTATTGTGAAAATAAACTACGTAATGCTTTATTTCGATAGCCGTAATAAATAAGGGTAGGTATCGATCGAGAATATAATTTGTAGACAGGTTACCACCTACACGAGCGGGGCATGGCGAAGAATACGTTTAAGAGATTAACCGGCCATTCTGAGGGGATTAGAGAGAATCTTCACTTCCACGATGAAAGCGAACTAATTATCCGAGGAAAAGAAATTCAGCGGCTTAAAGAAATAATTAATCATCAGAAAGAAGAAATATGGAAGGAAATCCTTACTATTTATAAAAAAATTATGTGAACGATGATTTCAAATACAATATTATTTAGAAAACAGCTGCTTAGCATCATACTTTGTGTGGGTACTAGTAGAGGTTGGTACTATGCAAAGGGTAAACAAAACTACCAATTTGAAGATTGAGTATTCTCGAATTTCAAAAATGATCATTTCTATTTTTCGTTAAAACATAAGTATGATGCTCATGAGTAATATATACGAGTATATATAATATGTTTTACCATGGCGGCTAACAGTTTTTTGTCACTTTATCGTGAAATGTCACAACACGGATGTATCATTCACTTAGTCTTGATCCGATGTAAATTCTCATATCGATGAAACTAAGGTCTGCGGTAGTTTATTGTCGTACAAAAGTAAAATAAAACAAATCTATACCCCATAACTATGTTAAATATAACCAATGTATTTCTTCTTTATATGAACACATTTATATGAATCTTTTGCAATACTTATAATCATTTCAGTGTCATTAATTCCACAAGATTACCTACAATGTTACTGGCAGTTTACCTTCATATTTTTTTTTTGGTCCTACTCAGTAGTTCCATGAATTTTGTACTTTTTACCTATTGTGTACAAATGTCTCACTGTCTAATTTTACTTTGCTTCTTATTCACTTACTCAAATGTCAATGGCACATGTTTGTGCCGTATATGGTGTATATGAAAAATAAATAAAAATATCAAAAGTTCTACCCAGGAGGTGAAAATATCGCAATATTTCTATCCAAAAACCAGGTGATACCTGATGAGTATTTATATTTATGGGCAAATACAAAATATGCAGTAAGCAGAGGCGATTGGCAATATTCAAACTAATAAGAACCATTTATTTTTTTATGAGCCACCCTTGCTCAGTACAAATACGTGCACCCGGAAGTTACTGATTAAAAGCTCCTGGAGCAAATTATAATAACCTTATAATTAATGGGCTTTACGAGAAGGCCGCGGGGGCAGGCGCGACCTGTGGGGGGGGGTAGCTAACGAGGGGTAAGAGTCACCCCGTTGGAAGTGCCCCTCTGACTCGACCTGACGTTGAGATATCTTAAGTAAAAAGGTTAAGTTGGATTAGAACAGCATCTACTAAAACAATATCGAAGTCTGCTGTCGGCACAAATTGTTTTTTATTTAGTTAAATGAAGTATAAGGTACCTACTTTTATTTAAAAGTTAGTATATACACATATTTGAGTGCTAAATGTACAATATTACTTGATACGTACATAAATTAACCTTTTTATATGCCTATATATCGAATAATTTCTACTGGAATATCATTATGTTGACTTGTACTCTTTATACCTTGCATGATAGATTTTCACTTGGAGTAACAATATTAAATTACGCATATCATCTTGAGCTATCCCTAATAATCCCTACCTACCTAATAAAGTACTTACCTATAATATATTTTATCAGACATTATTCTATATTTGAAATGGGTGGATAGATAGATAATAGTAGACATTGTTTAATTTCAGTTTGTTGCCTCTCACAAATTTGGGAAAAAAGAGAGCCCGTGCATAGAGAAACTATGTCTGAAATGGATTGACGCCATCGAATAAACGCAAGAAAAAGACATCTTTCGATGCCTTGCAGGAGTAACGAGTTACCTACGCTGATCTGACGAGTAAAAGGGGATGAAAATTTTGTTTCTACCCCGGATGCTTTTTCTCTCAGAAGTTGACTGTCATCGGGGAAATGGCACATTTTCAAATTCATGAGTCAGAGTCTTTTCTTCATATTATGTCTTCCGTTAATCGTCATCAGTTAAGTTTTCTTGTATTAGTAACCCTTCACGAAGCGATAAATATACTAAAGATTTGATTAGCAAAAAAATATGGTGATAATATATACATTAGTTATAGTTATAACATAGTATATATGTAAATTTTTATTTCTCTCTTTTAATTACATTTTCAAATCAGTGAAAAATATTATTTTACTTTGTGTGTAAATTTATAAAGCTTCAACCTCAAACGAAAACTTCAAAGCTTCCTGCGTAATATAAAAATATTATTTAAAATAAACGTAAAAGGCATGGCCTAAAAACAGATCAAAAAATGTTTACAGATTGATGAATTTCGCTATTGGTCTCCATTATTAGAGTGATTGACATTTCAAAAGAAATGTGGAAATAAGACTGATGCTCTAAAGTACTCCAGGGACCATTTTTTCACTCCAAGCGAAAATTTGGTGGATTCTAAAGAAAAAGGCAGGAAACGGAAAAAAACCTTTAAATACTATGCAAAGACCTACCCATTCCCTAATACACAGACTTCCATAACCTAGGGAGCAAATTTTGCCAAATAATCGATTCTTTGGACAAAACCCTTCCAAAGTACAAATTTGAACTAGTTAAGGATTTTTAACCGAACTCGGGAATAGATCGGTTAAATCCTGTTATCTTTTTTCTGTATATTGTATTAGACTCCGTGTTTCACGCTCATACCCTTAAACTACGGAGGGGGGGGGGTGATATTCAAGAAAATCTGAGGAAAACATACGATCTCGAAGCTCGTTTTATCCAATTTTATTTTTGATTTACGGTTAAAATACCCGACCATACTGAAGGATATTTTTATCATCAAAATTTATGACATACCTAGCACGCACTTGAGTAATATGTTTTATCATTTTATTATTTATTATAAAATATAGAGATTTCGATTTTTTGTGATTAGAGGCAACTGGGACAATTATTTTTGACTAAATGGAAATTATAAAAAAACAGTCTTGTTTCTGCTACTTTGTAAATAGTGCAATATAAAATTAAAATAAAACATTGCTGAAAAAGTGTTAAGTTGGGTCGAAATTTGATATTATCCACAACAAATTAATGGTCTAACTTAAAACTTACCCAAAAATACACACTCTTTGGGTTTCTAGTACAGGAAATACTACAATTGATTCATCTGTTAATTCTGTGCGGGTAGCATTGAGGTATATAAATAGAGTCAACGTTCCTTGCAAATTTTGTGTAAAATATTGTTCTAGCCCGGAAATCGACAGGGGCGGGGGGGAGTGCCGATCTCGACCGACTGTTGCCGAACGCGAACGAACCAGGCATTACCAGATGACATTTGTCCACGTTGGTCAAAATCTGTTAGGGCTGCCGCATTCCATCTTACATAAAAAAATACAATTGATAATTATTGCGAAAAAAAAATTTTTTCAGGTGTAATTATTTTTTATTCTTTACTAATATTGATAACAAATATTAATTGTTTTTTAATACCTCACTGTGAGAAGTTCCCGTGTCAAAAAAGATGTAGTACATAAATTATTAAGTATAAGGTTATAAAATACCAATTGAATGAAGGTTTACAGAAGATTTAGATAAAAGCTTTGCAGGTTTAATAATATGAATAGAGAAGTGGATAAATAAATGGATAAGTGAGCAAATAATAGAAGAATTATAATTTTTACTGGTATATAGAGATTTAGTAAAAATATATTTAGTAATAATACAAGACAAAACACATGAAACAGGCAACAAAATTACATATTTCTTTAAGTAACGTCGCCCTTGTTTTGTGTGATACATATCTACATCTCTAAAATGAAGAGATCAGATATATGAATTTTTGTTAGGTAATTAACACTCTTCACTGCGATTATTTTGAACAAATTTGATCCAATCTTCACTCTTTTCATGAACTGGGCGGAGAAATCTTAAATGAAATAACTAAAAACAAAAATTAGTTGTGACAAAAATACATAGATTTTTTCTAACTTTACATTTTTTATGCAAATAACGGCGATGTTGGTTAGTTTTTGTTAAATTAATCTATTTGAAAGTTTATGTTGTGTAAAAATATATTTGGAATTATTTTCAACATTCATTGGTACAAGCAAGGAGATAATGTTAATAATAAATAAAATATAAATGAATTATATTATAAGTTAATAATAAATAAAATATAAATATTTTAATATGTTGCGTTGATTGTGGCAGCCCCGGTTCTGTCTCTTTTACACTACGGTCGGCCGAATGAGCACAACAGAGATAGCTTACGGCAAAATATGAATTAGTTGATTAACATTAAAAGAGCTCATTGTCGCTAAAATTGATAATGAAAACACTCTAGTTATTGATGAAAAGATCCACCATTGCTTTTTCCATCTTTTCCAGAACGACTTGTGCAGTATCTTAGCGTACATGTAGGCATTTTGCAGTTTGCGCAGGAGATTTACACACGGCAAGCGCTTGTAACCGACTGAAGCCAAGGAAAGCACAGTGATGCCAATTGGCCGCAACTTGGTGGCCCAACTTTTGAACGCTAATGTTTACTCCATTTGTATACCTCAATGGCGGGTAGGTAGAAAAATGTCTAAGTGAATACATTTCTTGAACAGTAATCTTTTAAATTCTGTATAAAATACATACTAGTATTTTAGGTAAAACGTTCAAAAATGCCTTTGTTGGTTTTCAAAATGAACTTTTACTGACATTTTAGTATTTTTCATAGAATTTAAAGGATTACATTTGAAAAAGTATATTCACTGGAAACCTCAGTCATTTTTCTAACTACCCATAGAAAATTAACAGATAAATCATTTGTAGTATTTTTTTTAAATTTTTTTTTTTTATTTGGAACATTTGACAGAGTGACAACATTACATACATACTGACAGATACAAATTAAATGGTAGGTCATAAATCCATTTCCAAAATGTATTGCTTGGATTAGAATGCTGGAAAGTAACGTTTAGCGTCATTCTTGAGTGCTGACCCCTAAAGGTAATAAATTTAAATCATAAACCTAAATGGAAACTGTAAATGAAAATAAATATATTCGTTCAACCTTTTTCAGATGTTCATATTTCACGAAGAATTAATTATAAATTAAATACAAAACTTTTTTTTTTTGCTCAATACTAATCTTGGTCATTTAATATAAATTGTAATAAACCAAATTTTCCAACGTCATTAAAGTGCTTTCTCTATTTATGAGAATAATCCTAGTAATTTGAAGGAGAAATTCCCCAACCGTGATACATTCTTGTAGAAACAAAGCAGACCCTCCTTGACGGAGTGGCTAAACGGTCGATCGCGGGAGGCTTTGAAGTTTTGAGATACCATACGGCCGAATAATATTAAGGAAATATTTAAGATATAACCCTCCTCCTCCCCATCTCTTTCCACTCGCAACTCCCTTCAGTCTCACGGAATACTCTTAATGGGGATGATGTAGTCTCACTTGCTCAAACGCCGCCTGGCGCAGATAAATGTTTGTCACCCCTTGTCAAAACATAAATTTCAATACCAAAATCGCTTTTTAAAAATAAGCATTTTCGCTATTTTCCACGTGGATTCACGAGTATTAAAAACAAAAAGTATAACTTTTATACAAAATGTCATCATTGTTAACCACTCGTTTTTGGCAGGTTTTTTCTTATAAAAAACTAGATAAAGATTCAAAAAAGTATATGTTTAAAGTGTAAATGGGTTGTTCTGTTAAATTTGTATAAAATAAAACAAGAGGCGCAAATCTCCACTCCGCGCCGTCGGGTCGGGATGTTACGGGTTCGATGTTTTTTTGCATCTAATATAATATAAAGGCACTGGGCGCGTAAAAAGCACTGTAATTAGGTACTCTCAGCGCCTTGGCGATTCGCCGCTCGGAGTGGACTGCTCCAATTGCGCCTTCACAGGATTGGCCCTGCATGAGACTTACCCTTTAACATTTTACGACTAAAATCATAAATATGACGCGTGTGGACTACTAAAAAAAAAAAAAAATATCCATAATAACTTTAATATACAAATATGGGAAATCACAAGTTGCGATCGTATAAAAATTAAATTAAAATGAGTTTACATAGAAGGGAAGCAAATATGCAAGGTATTTCAGGTTTAACTGTGGAGTTTAAGATACTTGTTTGAAGCAGCATATTAATTTATGCGAGTCTGCATTTTCGTATAGGTGTGAAAATGTGATGAAGTCGAGATATTGCACTCGCCTTATGGATTATTACTTAACATTGTGGTTGCGATTAAATAATAAGTAGCCACACGCCATCTTTTAAGATTTATACAGACTCTCTTTAATTTCATATATCGACATCTTGACCATATTTATTATTTCATAAAAAAATGATTTAATGGTAACAATCGACCATATCTAAAACATATATCAATGTTACATTGACAAAAATTCTGACAAGAATTCAAAGAACCGTCAGTTTGTTGAAAAAAAAACACCCCAATTATATTAGACTTAATATTATAATAAATCGGGTTTGCTTGACAACTGACAAACACTATTGCATATGGGAAGGTGGAATACCAACGCGAATTATTTAATTCAATTGTCTCTCGGTAGCAACTACTCAGTTTCAAACTATTTTGCCATAGCCTTTAATTCAACCCGCTGTATAATACGCGACCGTGACCTAAATGAGTATAGCTAGACTTTTGAATCAACAAGCGCAGCAACCTAATTATATCTATTGATATCAATATTCGGATGGTTTCCATTTGCAACCAGGTCTAGCCTTGAGTTATTAACAGCTGTTATACAGAGAAACATGTTGTACACTCTTGTACAGAGTAACAGGCTTTACGTAGCAACACATTGTACACAATAATCTGTTGTATAGAGTAACAGGTGATGTTTGCTATTTTCTTGAAATGTTATGTTATGCGAATATCATATATTATCAATGCGTTTGTTTAATATTTAAGTGTCCCAGTATCCCGGAGCTAGCGTTGGGAAAAAACTTGTTTTGTGAATGGTTCACGAATTGCTAGTTCTTTAAAATGAACCCTTCGCAAGTGAACACTTCAATTGAAATCGAACTTGCAAAAAAGAGATTTGAATTTATCCGGTTATTTGTTCAGTTCTTTTTAGAGCTGGTTCCTAGCCGAAAAAGAACGTACTAGTCGGTAGCGCTTTGAAATTGAAAAGAACTGGAACTTCAATTGAAGTACTTATGATGAATTACTAGGCTTTGAAGTTCACATTTACAGCTGTACTGCTGCAAATTGAAGTAGCTCTTTGTAATCTAACTTTTATTGAAGTATTTGTTCAATGAAATGAAGTTAATGAAATGAGTGAACGCTAAAATGAACTACCGACTTTATTTTAAGTATTTGTTCAATGAAATGAATGAATGCTAAAATGAAGTACCAACTTCATTTGAAGTATTTTTTCAATGAAATGAAGTTATTGAAATGAATGAACGCTAAAATGAACTATTAACTTCAATTGAAGTATTTGTTCAATGAACAATGAATGAAGTAGAAACTGTTGCCAAAAGAAGTAGTTATTTGAAGTAGTTGTTTCAAAGCGGTCACAACGCTACCCGGAGCCACTTCATCGTGTTTTCCCAATATGGGAGGCGGTAAAGTAGGTCAGAAAGATACAATATTCTGGCTACTTAGATTTAGTCTCCAAATATGTATTTGGAAGTCATGCGAAGTAGAGTTTAAGTTCTGAATTTTATATATATGTATATATATATAGATTTTTTTTTTAATTTTTTTAAACTTTAACTCCATACAGAAGGTCCTGAGGGAAACAATTCCCCTCAGAGCCTATGTGATCTTTGGGGACGATGTGTGAAGGGTCTAGTTCATTCATTTATTACTTTCAGAGTAAATTATCCTTTTAGAAACACACTATTTTATGCGATAGGTACCATACAAGCAGCGGCGGCCCTAACCTTTGATCAGGGTAGAGCGAGATTGTCTTTTGGCGCCCTTTGATCGACGCTAGCGATGGGAAAAACTTCACTAAACACTACGAAGCATTCGCACAGTGTGAAGTGTGAACTGCCCAAAAGTGAAGTAGTTCTTTTTAGTATTCGTAGTCGAACTACAATTGAAGTATTCGCATAGTAAGAAATTTGTGAAGTATGAACTGCCGCAAAATGAAGTAGTTCTTTGTAGTAGTTCGCACAGAGCGGTTACCGCGCTAGTTGACGCTTTCACATCACATAAATTGTATTTCAGTTTATGCTAGTGTACCTACAACTTAGCTTCTGCTGGAATTTGAGGCATTAATTAATCACGACTCGTGTCAAGAAGAATTGTTGAAGAGTGATTTTTCGCTCGAAATTGTTTTTGGCATTTTACATTTTGGCGCCCTTTTTCGCCTGGCGCCTAGAGCGATCGCTCCTCTCGCTCTACCCCAGGGGAAGGAATTGGGAAGGGGAAGGATATGGGGAAGAGTAAAGATGCAAAATATCAGATCTGATTACTAAACATAGTCAAAGCCATTGCAAGCCAAGTGTTGAATCCTGTACTGTAAGCTCTCACTAGGTTTACATTGAGAACTCTTTACAGAATTACAATAAAAAAATAAAAATCGGAATGTAAAGAAAACCCAAATAAATTTTATACATTTATTTTTGTCCTCGCTGGAATTTCTCTATTTACCCCTGTCCTCCGGGATTTACCTCTGGACTCAGACCCAAGGATCTTTCCGCACTACCCGTTGAAAGAACTCATCCCTCTTCCGTTCTCTTCCGATTTTTTATCCATTCCAGACAAAATATTCGTCACCATTGTAGAACCGTTGTGGGAATACTATCCACCGTAAAAACAAAATAATTCTGCCAGCTCTTTTGAGCCAAGAATGAACTTTGAACGAGTTCAGAATATTTCTACGTTGATTATCACTTAAATGTTTAAAGTGAAGCATTTAAATATGTATGTTTCAACTTGTTGTTACCCGCGAAAATTCACAAGATTCAACTTGACTTACTTAATTAGCTAGGTAGGAATTTGGAAAAAAATTATAAACTTCTCAACATATCTGTCAGTTCCAATTTTGAAAAGTTCTCACTCGTACGTATGTACTCGTACATACGTACTCACATGGGAAATTATTTATCTATGTATTGATTAACAGTACAAATACCTTTAAATACACAAAAGAAACCATACGTTTTTTTAAACCACTCTATTTTAATACACTGATCAACCCGTTTCGATAATACCCTTCCATCATCAACAATATTAAAACTAACATAAGATACAACGTTGCCTTATTGACCGTACTCGCCGATTTTACGTATTCGTAAAAAGCCTTTGTGGCTTGTCATGCCATTTTAATAATGTCAGGCCACCAAGTAATATTTTTTACGAATACAAAAAAAAACTGTTCACATTATGTGTGTTTAATTCGAATTGTTTACGTGTACGTCGTGAATAGTTGATGCTGTAAATAATAAAGTTATAGAACCGACTAATATTAGTAGATGTTTAATGTTGACGACATATTTCCCTCAATCAATTACCGATACTAATGGCGTAAATACTAGATAAGAATTTATCAGTGGTTGATAACAATCATAGAGGTAAACAGGTTGATCGATTATATTTGATGTGAATAAAATCAGATTAAAACAGGGGGGAAATTACATTACCTGCTTCCAAATATATACAAATTGTGCTTTAATCGTATTATCCGCATGGATGGCGCGCACTGCGAGACAAATATTTTTCGTCATCTCGTCATAACAGATAACCCTGTTTAAATATATTTCACATGAGATTGAGAATGTTTTTCCCTGATTTGTGATAAAACCAAGTAAGTAAACATCTATTAAATACAAATACAATTACTATTGTTCGAAAATACGCAAGATCCCAATATATTCAAATTATTCCCTTGTTATTTTTGCCTCATTGTTTACTTGCAAAAGAATCACGTATTGAGTTGATTTTAGTTAAAAAACTTTTACAAATTTTGAATGTTGCATTTTTAGATCTCTCAACTCAAATAAGTAAGAGTAAGTCGGCTCAAAGGCATAACTTCGTTACATTTATTAATCTCTGTGAAAACATCAAAGGATTCCGATCCCTCGCTTCCTTGGCTATTTCAACAGGCTTTAATTAGAAGACTTAATACGAATGCAAACAAAAACGAGCCAGGTTTCAGGTGCTTCGTGTTTTCTTCAATTAGTGTTGACCCAATTTTAAAAGAAAATGGTATTAAATGTTTGAGCTGAGAACTTCTCACCTCCGCACCGTGGCCGTAGTTCAGCAGTATTAGGTTCACTGATAAAACGTAACATAAAAATATCACCTTAACAACAACCGTATTATCCCAACTTTTTTTGATTTTTCCCTTCCCATAACTTTTTACATCAATAAAAAAAGCGACGGGAAGTTAAGTAAATATTCACCCGTGACAAAAAACTAAACGAATGATTATTGAATTCCATTTTAAGATGTTTTTACTAAACTTTCGCTAAATGACGATAAATTTTGACAGAGGAAAACTCAATAAAAAATACGAGGGTCATCCAGAAAGTAAGGTTACAACATTTATGTAGGATCGAAAAATGCTTGGATTTAATTTAAACTATTTTTCAACGTAATTGCCGCCGAGATCGAGACATTTCTGTAGCCGGGGCATCAGCTTTTGCATGCTAGTGTCATAGACCTCCGCCGCTAGCTCTTTCCGCCTCTTCCTTGACTTCCTGATCGTTGGAAAAACGTTTCCCATCCAAAAATCCCTTTAGTAAAAAGTTGGAAGTCCAAAAGCGCCAAGTTGGGTGAATAGGGGAGGTGGGTGACAATATTCCATCCAAACGATGTCAGCAGCTCCTGTGAAACTACGCGGTGTGGAGCCTAGCTTTGTCATGCAGGAGGCTGACTTCCCGGGTCAGCATTCCCCTTCTGGGGTTTTGAATGACTCTACTGAGTTTTTTAGGGTATTGCAGTAAACCTCTGCATTAATGGTAGTACCTTTAGGCATTAAATTCACCAAAATACCCCTTTAAGCTCCCAAAAAACAGATGCCATGACTTTTTCGGCTGAATTTGTCGACTTGAACTTTTTGGTGGCTGGAGAAGATGAATGGCGCCACTAAAGTAATTATCTTTTGGATTCTGGCGTGTCGTGATACACTCGCGTCTCATCTTCCGTCACGATATAATCCAGAAAAGCTTCTCCCTTCTGTGCAAAACAATCCAAAAATTCCGCGCGGATTTCGCACGGACGAGAGGTGGCGAGAACGCGCGACGCCTTCTCCATCAGAAAAAATCACTGTGACTAAACGAAATGACCCACAAACACGCGGGACCAAACAAACTGACCGTCAGGATTTCCCCTACACGTCAGGTGCACCAACTTTAAAGCGAAAAAAAACCCCCGGCCTCAGGAGCCCTTGTAAATTTACTTTCTGGATAATCCTCCTATTTATTTTGAATGTTTCTATTTTTCAAACTGTTTATTCGTGGTGGAATTCGCTAAAGCGTTGACTTAAAACGTATTTCATGTATCTATTTATGGCTTAACAATTTATTCAGACAATTGGTAATACTTAAAGATAAAACGGATGGTTTGGCAAGACAAAAGCTTCCAATAAAAGCTGGACTCTGCAAACAAAAGCCATATCCACGGAATTCCAGAATAGCTGGATGTTGGAGCTGTAATCCAACGTGGATTTTCTTGTAAAGCACGAGAAAAAAACTGTACAAATTATTTTACGTGATTAAATTTTGTTTCAAGAACCAAAACTTTTCATTTTATTGGCGAAGAAAGATGTCGTAAATCGTTACGGGATCAATTAAAGGAATATTATAATCCAGATTATTTGTGTTGTAATTGGGTCTTCTATTAACTTCAACAAAAAGTTAATTATGAACCTAGGTCCCACAGGGATAAGTTAACAGAATTGTATTAAAAAAATACATATTTAAGCCTCAGCATCCAAAAATGGCGTTAAACGTCACTTTGTAGCATTATAATACAAGCAATACTACAAATTATTTATTTTTAAATTTTCTATGGGTAGTTAAAAAAATGTCTAAGGTTTCCAATCCAATGAATAAATTTTTAAAAATGAAATCATTATTTTGATATAAACGATTATTTTTATTAACTACAAATAATTTTTTTTGTGAGTGCATATGTACGAACGTACATATGTACGAGTGCGACCTTTTCAAATTTGAAACTGATGTTAATTGAAAATATCATTTTTTTTAACAATCTTTTCAAATGCCTACCTATCTAAAATGTATTTTAGCAGACATTATTCTATATGTGAAGTGGGTGGTTTAAAGCACCTTATAAACTCATTTTTTTGGTAAGTCAAGTTACAATATTCCGTTACTTTTCACGGGTAACACTAGTAATTTTATAATTTTATTCACACAAACATTAACTCCAATTTCAAAAATGTCACATACGTGCGTACGCGCAAGGAAACTATGTTGTTTTATTATTCCTTTTGTAGAGCACTTTTTTATGTTGAATTCATCTCCAGTCAAGCCTCATATCACAAATAATTTTAACACGAATAATTTTCTAGAAAACTCGGGTAAAATCTTTTTAAAACATCAATAAGCTTAATGTAGCAGAAGATTTTCTTGAGAAGAATGAAAAAAAAATAATGTGTCTTCATAATGATGAGTGAGCAATTCTACTTTCGGTAGTAGTAGATTACCGTCTGAAATAGTAACCCTTAAGCCCTTAAACATGGTGTATATTTGGGTAGTTTAGAAATGGAAAAAATAATCATAATATTGTGGTCAACATCTTTAATTTGAATAGTTGGCACATTGAAAAGTATTATTTTATCATATATTTATTCATTTGCTGAAAATGGTCCTAGTTACTCAACCCGACCGGTTAGTAGACAACTAGACAAATGCGTCGGGTTCCCACCCAAAAGTCGCGATTTCAATCATCTGCTAGCTAAGTCCTCCATCATGCATAAGCAATATTTTCTGCTTTTAATGATGTAAGTAGGAGAAATACAAGTATTGTCAGATTATTTTTAACCCAAGGATGTTTGCCTCTCTTTAAAAAAAACTAATTACACTTACAATAATAATAGTAGTTGGTCAATTTGTATAGCGCCGTTTTTTTGTGAATTACCTTAAGAGGGTTGTGTAATTACTTAATTCCCAATAACCTAATTCTTCTTCATGTATTTATGGTATTTAATGAGTCTCTACTCATATAAGTCGTCTCTTTTATGTATTTACTCCTTTGAACCCTTTGCTTTTGTACCCCCTTTGAAAATTTGTAAGCCTTTGTAAATATACTATTCCTTTTTTTCGTCCTTCCCGGAATGTGTTTTTTAAAACTTGTCCGGTAATGTCAAAAAAATGTTAATAAATAAGTGAAAATAAGAAATCTTTAAATTACAAAGTTTGCAATATTAACAAAATGTTTATAGATATATATTTTCTTTTCTCTAAAACTTATTTTCATATTCCCTTCCCACGATGTGTATTATATCTTTGAAACACGGACAAAATTTCATCTAAAGCCAACATCCATTCCTAAACTTTGTTTATTATGCTTCTTAATATAAACAATAAAAAACCAACCTAACCTTAATACACCGAGCCCGATCAAGCTTATTTATTATTATTATCTGAAGATTTGTTTTATTCGAATAAGACTTACTTTCACGGTACATTAAAACATGGAACTATAAACAAATGATATTGTAGTTCTTTTAATTTTATTTAAGGAAACACAAAGTTACTTTCGTTATATTATAATGTTGGTTCATATTTCATGTTTTATGCTCGAAAGTTTCGAACAAACGTTTCCTTGTTGATTAATAATTTCACACTGGATGGCGCTCGAGCTATGAGCTATGAAGTTGTTGCAATTATCGTCGTGTATTTCTTTGAAACTATAGTCCAGTTACATATAGCTAGCATATAATGAATCACCTAAGATCTGCCTCATAGGTATACATGTTCAAAGAGAAATATCAAAAGAAGTTGCTTTTCATTTTAGCACTGCATCGTTGGATCCGACGGGAGAGGGTGTTTGCACGAATATTTAGCATTTTCCTCTGCTGGTCAATATCGTCGTCACCTTTTCTGACTACTCTAAAGGTATGGCCCAAGTAGTTCACCTGTTGGCACTCTTCTTCCGATGCCCTTTCCAATCGAAGGTTAGCCATCATCTTTTTATTCCAATCATTAAATGGCATTACGTAAACCACGTCCATGTAGATGACGCGAGTGATTTTTCACACGTAAACTTTAATGACATAGCTTTTTTAATGATAACTGTTTTTTTTAAGAAGGCAATGTGTTTCAAAACAAAATAATAGTACATTTTATCAAACGAATTTCAAATCACAGGCCTGTTGTTGCCAGATAAATATGAAAATTCCTTTGTAAATGTAGTAAATTCATACATTTCATTCATTTCCTTGAACGGATAAATTAATTTTACTATTAAATTGAGATTCTTCAATTGAAAAGTAAAATAGAGAGGAATCGTACGATAACAAATCAAAGAAATCACCAGTAAATGATTTTTTTTCCAGTCAAACCATGATTTTATTGTGGAAGATTTCCGATTCTTTTGGTCCACGTTCTAACAGCCATATGGTAATTCGTTTTTTGAAATGGGTTTGTATTTTGTTTTTTGCATATATACAGTACATACATAATGTACATGGACATACGTATTCACAAAAATACGATAATATGTGTCAGTATCAAAAAAGGCAAAATAAATTGAATATGAACTGTGGGATTATTCCTTTGTAAATACGAGTTCCATACGAGCAATAAAATGAGTTTTCAGATAACAATAATGAAATTCTGTACACCGTTTAACACATGAACAAAAGTTTTTTTTATTTCCCGGGATTCCCCCCACGCTCGTTTCGTTTGTGACAAATTACGTACAAAGCTTAGAGTAACGTAGAGACCTAACTTTGCGAAATTTTGTCCGCACTTTTTGACCAAGCAATGACCAAAGGGTGTGGCCTAAACTCAGAGTAAAATCACTAACAGGGTTGTCACAAATTAAGTAAATTAGGTATTTTGTTGTGAGTAGGTAGTTGTAAATCATTAAAAAGAATGAATGTTGTATATTTTTTTGTTTATTCAAAGATACATTAATCAATAAGATTATTAAAATCTTATTTATAGATAAAAATATAAACGAATTAAATTATTAGTACAGAACATTTTATAATACATCTTATAAAATGAACTTCAGTTCCATCAACAAAATAGTTTACAAACAAAAGTAAAATAAAAAAAATGTACGGTGATAACAGATGTTAAATCATTTTCTTAACCTTGGAGTAAGAATATATGGAGAGAGATCATTTTTTTTTTTTACCTATATAAATTTGCGATAAATCACTTTCTCTGCGTTTTCACGTCGTACACCATGAGAGAGAAAGAGGCACAAAAATTTCACAAAACATGAAACCGCTTTTAAGTATTGTAGGGATGTTTTCCGTCCCGCGTTATTTTGTAAGGAAATTTCGAATGCAGATAATAATAACAGTGAACTTTGTGATATTTCACGTCAAGTGCGCTTCATACTTAATTAATTAAGCTAATAATTCTAACTAACAAGGAGAAAATAATATATAATATGTATACAAAATTAAAACTATCTAAATGCATGATCGTTATCATAAATCATCAGAGAACAGGTTCAGAAATGGGTACAATAGTGCATGTGCACATCAATAGATATAAAAAAACAATTAACTAGAAGCTAAGGGTATAAAAATCCAGATGAAACGTATGAATTCATATTAACATATTTGTTAAATCAAAGAAAAAGAAATTAGATTTTTCTCGTCTTTTTTCATCCTTTGGAAATCTAAAAATAATTAAATAAATAATAATATTCCAATTTTGGCATAGCCCTGAATCTGGGGACGTAACCGAAATTATAAATATAACTAAGAGATAAACACTATTCTGTCTTTATCTGTTTGCCAACAATTTAGCGTTAGTATCATGAGAAAGAAAGAGACCGGGATATTTTCAGAAGCCGTACAATATGGGGATTCCCCATGTAATGGTTTCTTATGTGACAGCTAGTAAATATCTCCAAGTTAAAAATATTACGAATCCACTAAAACTCATTTCAAACGGAAGTTTATTATATTGGAACGAATAGTCCAAAGATTAATTACATATTGGTGTAAGTTACTAGTTGTTTTGTAGGTTAGAATGTTAAATATTTGAGATCTAACTAAAAAAGACGATTTTTATGGTACATACGTGTGAAAACTGTTTGTTTTTGGTCCTTTTGTACTTCGATTGAAGCAACCAAGTATAGCACATATGGCCATGATGTTTTGCTAGATATCGGACAAAAAATAACTCAAGTTTTTAACTATTTACGCACTTTTGACAGTCCGTTCACTTGACACTCCAAACGTGAATGAAGTTCGTCCAGATCAATTAACCGCGGACATGGTATTAGCCCGCCCCAAATCATGTATTGGTTTCAACAATTGTTTGTCTCTTTTTCTCATATGCGTATAGAACCGAGCATAAAGAGAGAGCTATATTTTGCGAGTTTGTCAACGATTTGTCACAAATTAGTATGGTCTCTTTATATTGTTACTCTGAGGTACAAAGGTAGGAACTCGGAATGCCTGATGATTTAAATGTATAATTAAAACGTATTTCGGATCATATTTGTTTACTCGGGCACTGTAATTAATATTTGAATGCTTTCGACTGTGTTTTATTGCTGAATGAAAAAATATTAAACGGCTTCAAAACTCGGTTTAAATATTAAATGCTCTATTTGATTCGCAAAATTATGTCTAATTTATTTGTACAATTATCGATGTTTGATTTAAATTAATCTATTTCGTATTCATTCTATACAAATTGTGCAAATAATTATTTAATATTTTAATTGGATACTGTATAATATGTCGTTATTTAGGGTAGGTGATTTTATTGAATTCCTGGTACCAGTAATAATTCATAGCAATAGTAATCATGGTAAAATAAAATTAAGAGAACCCCTATTACCTCGGTCATATTGTAACTGATAAGACAGGGGACGAATTGGTCGAAAACGTTATAAGATGTCGCACCGCGTAGTATCGAAAACGACGGGCTGGTACGAGTGCCGTTCCGATTTTATGTTATGGGCTTCATTCCATAGTGAAAATTGTCCCGGTGGTGTTTAACCTCAGAGGGAATCAGAATTAGAAGAAAGAGAATTTCATTCAAAATAAGATTTTCCTAATTATATCAATATCATATATTATGCCTTTTTTTAGTTTTTCGAAGCAAAATTACTATGATAGACAGATTATTTAAAGATTAGGCGCAGGTACAATGTTTGTTCGAACAGAAGATTGGTACCAACTCGTATCAAGTACAAGACGAGATGCGCGAGTTTTTATCCCGCGCCGTCGGGTCGGGAACTTACGGGTTCTATTGCCGTCCACGAATGGTATGGTTTTTTTTTTCATTTTATATCACATATATAGAGCACTGTGATTAGGTACTATCAGCGCCTTAGCGGTTCGCCGACTGGAGCGGACTGCTCCAATTGCGCCTTCACAGGACCGGCCCTGGTTAGAAGTGGTATTTTTACTATTATAATCCAAGTAACAATAAGTATAATTTGATGAAGGGGAGGAAAAGATAGTATGGAATTATTATATTTTATCTAAAAAACCGTTTACATACTGAGAACGTACAATAATATATGTAGCCTTGTTCAAATGGAATAAACATTGCTTCTCACAATTCTGTTTTAGTAGGTGCGTACCACGCTTTAAATTAATATTATGCTGCCGCAATCGTAATTTTAAATTTAAATTGCTTTTTTATGATTAAAGCATTTCATTTGACCGGTCGGTAGCTGAGTGGACAAACGCGTCGGATTCCCACCCGGGCGTCATGCGTTCAATTCTTCCAAATTCTTCCAAAGTCCTCCATCATTGCACAAGCAACATCTTCCGCTTATTATGATGGCAGTAGGAATTTTTCAAATATGGTCAGGTTATGCGTAACCCAGGAATGTGTGTCTTTCTTAAAAATATATATTTATATGGTGCATTTTAATGAAAACACTCTCTTCTACCAGTGTTTTTTACACTATATAAAAAAAATCTACTAACAGCCATGCTATTGATGTTGGTCAAAGTATACCTACGCCAAATGGAAGTTTTAAGAGAGGTCGTAAAATATATAAATCATCAAAAGACCAAAGAGAATTAAGCGAAGTTTCTTCCGTATGACCGGTCCAGCATTACAAAAAGTACAACCATAGCAGATGTCTTTATATTTAATTGCGACAGTTCGACTAATCAATTACCAGCATCGAGATATGCTGACCTCTAAACCAAAACTTTTGATATGCCTGTTCAAAAGAAAAGGTGAATTTGTATTTTCGCGGGCTGTGTACATTCGATTATCGATTTTTTTTTTGTTATGTTAGTACACATATGTTTATCATATGTTAGCATTATCAGCCATTTTGGATTAGTGGTTTGTTTTTGACAACTGGAAAGGTTAGTCACGTTTTTGTGTGTTCTTCGATTTTTTATTTTTGAAAAAAATGGATCAAAGAATATGTATTAAATTTTGCGTTAAAAATGGAATAAAGTGCTCCAACGCACTTAAAATGTTGACTGTGGCATTCGGCGAGTCTGCTTTGTCTCAAAAAAGTATTTATAAGTGGTACAAGCGCTTTGCAGAAGGCCGAGAAGATGTTAATGACGATGAGCGTCCTGGAGTTGTGGAAAAACAAATCATGGATTTTATTCTTTGATCCATTTTTTTCAAAAGTAAAAAAATCGAAGAACACACAAAAACGTGACTAACCTTTCCAGCTGTCAAAAACAAACCACTAATCCAAAATGGCTGATAACGCTAACATATGATAAACATATGTGTACCAACATAACAAAAAAAAATCGATCATCGAATGTACACAGCCCGCGAAAATTCAAAATTCACCTTTTCTTTTGAACAGGCTATGTACATATTATGTTCATTTTTTGTTTGTTTATTTTATCAATTGTACAAAAATAAACATATTTACTTAATACTAACAGTAGGTACAATATAAATTCAGTTCATATACAATGTCTATTGAAGAGAATATTATCAATACATTACCTTTAAAAGTGATGATTTCGGAAATCAGTACTTTGATATTATCGGACTTATGTTATTAATATCTATTAGCCATCCATAAAATTCTACTAAACGCTATTTCACCATGAAGAGTACACTGATTTTTATATACAACGCATAGATTTTTTGGTCAAAGACTAATCGAAGATATTTAAAATAATAATAAAGTTTTATTCCAGAAGGTATGCAGGAGTAGTACAATTAAATTCATTCCATAATTGATAATAATATATATAATAAAAGTTGCAATACTTATAAATACACAATAATAAAGAAAAGACATAAATTCATGAGAAAAAACAAAAGATAATGTAAAAATTGTTAATGGAGGATATTAGGTCTCATGTCTCAGAAGGCCACCAAGAGGGAGTCCACCCAGGAAGCAGATTGATGGGGCCAATATCTTACTCCAATGAGCTTCTATGCTTTAATGGCCCAAACTTTAGTACATACCCGTAAATATTATATTGTGATTACCTATCTTTGTCGAAACTCATTTTTGTACCCGATGTAAGGCTTCCCATAAAACCTAGCGATTCACTCTAACTCAATATTGACATAAACATGTAATAAGCCAACCGTATAGTTCGTTTCACCTTATCATTCTTAATATTTTATATACTCATATATACGAAACAAACTCCGGGGGATGTTTTAAAAATTCTGCTTACGCTTCAATATTCAATACATATCAAAACAACGGAGACTTGGCAATAAATTCTCGTTTGTTTTTATTATTGTTCGTACTTCGTTTAACATCAAGGGTTCGTTCTTCTTGGAAGTGTCGGCACTCTAATACAATTTATTTTTCTGAACCAATAGCCCCGACCATAAACTTGTAGCGGACCGTACCGAGAAGAATCTAGCAGCGTGTAACAGGACCAACTGGAATTGAATGCTTCGCTTTGGACTTTATAACTAAGAGCGAGTCCGTAAAGCACGCTATTACTCTTCGTTGGTCTTACGTTCGAATGCGAAAAGAAAGAATGGATTGCTTGTTCTTATGGTCAATCGCTAGACGCTAGGACAAACGCGTCCGAACAAAACAAAATAACAAAAAAAAAAACAGAACAAACCCTGCGAAAGAACCAACCCCTGCTGCCATACTCGCAATTTAGCATGTAACGTTTTTTTTGACGGTGAATACCACACAAGAGCCCCAACTGCTCCCAACCGTCTAGAGCCAGTGAGACTATGGCATCCCCAATTGGGGTATGTTGTGAGGCTGAACATAGTGGGGAGGGGAAGGAGATGGGGAAGATGAAGGTTGGGAGTACCTGGCTATTCAAATCTGGACACCAAACACGGCTAAAGCCATTTCAAGCAACGTTTCAATTCTGAATGGCGGCTTTTCACCGGGGCGGTACTTAGTGTATATACCACTCTGGAACGTGCCGCAAATATACCATACATTATTTTATGTGAATCAAATGTGTTATGACACATATTAATTGAATTAAATGTATCTGCACACACCGGGCTTGAGCCCGCAACCTCTAGATTCGTAGTCGAGCGTCTTACTACTCGACTACGGAGGCCGTCGAGGAAAAACATTCATTTTTTAAATTAACAACCCATAATAGGTCATTTAATTTATCAAAAAAGGACCAAAGTATGTAGTCCCGGGAAATCCATATAACCAAAGTGGGTAGTGGATAGATGCATTATAATTACGTAGGTTCGTAGCCATTTTTTCCTATCGAGGCAACAGGACTTAGGTAAAATGTTTTTGATGGATTATTTTCTGATGTGGGAATTTTGTAATTTCTTGTAAGAAATCGAAGACGGCTTAAATATTATGCCTTCAAAAGTTTTTTGTTTTTTGTTAAGTACACCTTATTTTAGACAATATTCATATGAAAGGTTTCAAAACTTTAATTTCTAGTTTAAAATACAAGCGATTTTCATGAATGGAGCAATGCAACGTTTTCTCTACGACTACTTCCCGCTTTCTCAAAGACTGTCATGGAATTCTATTAGGAACTCATACATAATAAAAAAAGAAAATGTAGTGTTCAATAGAAGTTTTGAAGATATTTAAAAAAAAAAACTAAAAACGCAATAAAAATACATTTTAAAACATTGGCCAAACGTTTAGCAAAGTAAGACACTCTTGCGATAGCTGGCAAGTTAAATAAACAATATTGGACATCTAATTTATCTTGCCTCAGCTTTGTTGACAAATTGAATTTTACCTAAGGCCAAAATAATTCACCCGTATAAAACCAGGAGTTTCGCAGGCCAAAATAATGTCTCTAAAGAATGCTGACTAGTATACAATATTATTCGTCTATTACGTCTCATCATTCCGTATAAAATATCGGTAGTTATACGAGGCCTGTTCAAAAGAAAAGGTGAATATTGAATTTTCGCGGGCTTGTGTACATTCGATTATCGATTTTTTTGTTGTTGTTATGTTGGTACACATATGTTTATCATATGTTAGCATTATCAGTCATTTTAGATGAGTGGTTTGTTTTTGACAACTGGAAAGGTTAGTCACGTTTTTGTGTATTCTTCGATTTTAACTTTTGAAAAAAATGGATCAAAGAATATGTATTAAATTTTGCGTTAAAAATGGAATAAAGTGCTCTAACGCACTTAAAATGTTGACTGTGGCATTCGGCGAGTCTACTTTGTCTCAAAAAAGTGTTTATAAGTAGTACAAGCGCTTTACAGAAGGCCGAGAAGATGTTAATGACGATGAGCGTCCTGCAGTTGTGGAAAAACAAATCATAGATTTTATTCTTTGATCCATTTTTTTCAAAAGTAAAAAATCGAAGTACACACAAAAACGTGACTAACCTTTCCAGTTGTCAAAAACAAACCACTAATCCAAAATGGCTGATAATGCTAATATATGATAAACATACGTGTACCAACATAACAAATAAAAAAAACTATAATCGAATGTACACAGCCCGCGAAAATTTTAAATTCACCTTTTCTTTTGAATAGGCTATGTATGTACTATACGTTATCAAATTATTATGTTATCTTTAAATTATACCTACGTTCGAATTATATATCTACTCGCACATATAGCTTAGGTAAATGTTTAGTTTATAATAGACATTACATACATGTTCAATATTTCATGAATAATGGAAATATTTTATTTATGCATGTTTAAATATGTAATTTATTCATTCAAAGATTACCATTAAATACTTCTTCTTATCTGCTGTTATTTTATACTTGTCTATGCTATTGTTTTTTTTTAAATAATCTCTATAACATATTATTTCTCGTTGTAATTTTATGTTATATTACTGTATTATATATGCGTACCGTACTAATAAAAATGTTAAACGTTTAAGGGCTTACATAATCCATGTAAGGTCATGTGGATCAGTCCTCGGTCCTTTGTTGTTCATTATTTATATTAATGATTTGGCAAAAATATTTTTTAAGTGCAAAGTACGACTTTTTGCTGATGATAAACAGTATTTTGAATTATGAAGTAGATAATGTATCAAGATGGCTTAAAATGAATAAACTTCAACTGAATACAAAAAAGACAAAATGTATGATAATTGGATTTAAGAAGACAGGCGACTTTGGGAAGAATTCGTCAAAAAAATTCCAGTAAAACCACAATTACAATATACAACTCCATTATTGCTCCACATTTTTATTACTGTTCAACGATTCTTTTCTTGTGTAACGACAGAGAACAAAACAGGTTTCAAATTCTCCAAAATAGAGCAATGAGAATTATACTAAGGCGAAATAGATACTCAAAAGTAACTAAAATGTCGGAGGAACTAAATTGGCTAGCAGTAAAACGATGCTAAAATTAAACACATTGATGTTTATACATAAAAAGAAGAACAACTTGTTACTTGTTACCAAATTTTATTTTTTTTTACAAAATGATCTACAATGTTTATATTCTAACTACAGCAACTTTTTTACCGTTTGAAATGTTTTAACCAAATTTTTACACAGAGTAGATAAAATGTGATACTTTAAAGTGTATATCATTATTATTCAATAAAATTCAGTTTTACACACACAAAAAAAAAACTTAAACATAACCTTACTTTTAGCCGTCTCAGGTAAGCCCTTATAGCCGAAATTAGGGCGTAAATAAATAAATAATAAAAACGTAATTTTTTTAAATTAATTCTGTGATCGAACATGAGCATTTCAGAATAGTACATAATATTTGAACCATGAAAATAAATTACATTTGAAAAATATTAAATTATTATATTTTATTTATTATAGACAGATGTATTTTAAAAACACAAATCAACATAGAATAAACAATACGGGGTCGAGTATTATTTTTTTTCAGTTTAACGAGTATTTCAAAGCTCCATAAGTCATGATGAAAATGAAGTTACCAGCTAAGAATTGTTACTTCACCCTAGAAATTCCAGACAGAAAGGCTGTGCAATTTTTTAAGCTCACCGTTCCAGAGTTACCACTGCTTCCGACGAACAAATTTTCTACTTTATTCTCAATCTACCTGGTGATATTCAATAATAAAAAATAAAAATAGTGTTATTTCGAGTGTTTTACCACTTTATACGAACAGATGTTCTTCTTCATCGAAAGAAATAGACGTGTATCGTATAGTTTCCGTACGGTAGTAAGTACGCCGATCGATATTGTCAACACAATTTATAATCCAATGTTGCTAGAAAGGGCTTAAATGCTTATTCACTTAATCTGGCTGGGTGCTATCTAACCTTCCTTTTCCTCCCATCTTCACATAATTCCCTGTCTTCCTCACAACATTCCCAATTGAGGCTCACTTGTGTGAGGCTCGCATAAAAATGAAACCCTCCACCTTGAAACTGCGCACTGTTAGTCTAGTGAGCAGGTCATAGATAGAAAAAAGAAATGAAAATTGTATCGTTTTCACTCCCTCGGGTCTAACGAACAAAATAATCCCCAAGCACCCTCCGGGGAGTGGGAATAAATGGGTAAGAAACCTCGCTACGCCTCGGGGTCCGACAATAAAATATTACTGCAGAACAAATAGCATTGAATAATAAAGCTTTAAGACAGTCTGAAAATACGTTGAAATCGAGTGTACTAGACAAGCGGTTTGTTCTTGACAGGTAAGGAGGAAGATTTTTCTCACCGTGTGATTGTGAAAAGTGTTGCCCACTCAGGATCGGTATTTTAAGGACACTGGTTGAATAACTCGTTTTGTATGTAATTTTTAATAACCATTTTCTCCAGCTTAATGATGAAGGCAACGAAAATTTTGAAATCACCTTGAAATTCTGGTGTGATCGCATACTCATTGAGCTAGCTGGTCGCGATGTGGTTGAAATTGCTTCGTCGTCTCGACCGACTGTCTCGGAATACGCAACAAATAACGGTAAAAAGCGTACGTATTTATTATTATAAACACTACCCGTTTCCGACTCCGTTTTCAAAAAGCTTACTTGTCGAAGCCTGAAGAAATTTTCTAAATTAGACAATAAAACTGAATAATTAAATTTGAGTAATCCTACAGGCTACCACAATAACCTCTTATTCCGTCAAAACGCCCGATGCGTTGAAGCCGAGAAGGATCTCTTATTTCATGACGCGCATCGGAACCATTAAGTAGGCTCCGATGCGAGTTAAATTATACCTACATATTTTCAAGCAGTAGTGCAAAATGTGACGAAGAAACATCTGATGGTTTAAGTATCCTTTATTTTGATCAGCATACCAACATGTATATTCAATTGTGTTTTTAAAGATGACTAAATAAACCTTACCTAACCTAAACTCATTTCTATAAATTCAGTTAAGCTTGAAAAATGCCTGAATAAACTCAACCTGACATAACCCCATTTCTGTAAAATCAGTTGTGTTTTCTCAAAGTGACTGTATAAACGTGAAAAATCTACCCATTTGAGAAAACAAATTTGACGACACTTTCATAAATTTTTAAATCTATGCCTGTCAAAACCTGGGATTTTCACGCCCTATCTCGCTTCTAAGTGTTGTCTTGAATATTCAATGTATAGCTGTCGGCTCCGCTTGCGCCAGAAACAAAAACGTCGCAACACAAACACCGACAGCGGGAGAGGAAACGCTTTGTTGCCTCTTTCCAACCGTGCGTTCCGGTGAAAGTTTTAAACAGTTGGGATTTATAAATGTATTTATTTATAAGTTCTTCATAAGGTTTTGTCATCGAACAGATATTGCAGTGAATGTTGGACCGAACACAGTAACCACACAGATGCTTTGTTTGCATTCAGCATGTGTCAAACTTATTGTTTCAAAATAGAAAAAAATGGTTACAACTAAAAAAGTTCAATTTAGTAAAGATAAGGCGTTTTTTTTACACTTTATCAACTGATCACAATTTTTTCAAAAACTGAAATGGGCCTATAATCGACGTTAAACGAGGACCATAAAAAAGATTTTTTAAATTATGTTAATCGTTGAGTTGTAACGATGTCAAATGTAACGAAAACTTAAAACATCCCAACCTTAGCCGAAAGTCAAGCTGTTTGCTCTTAACCAACCACTCGCATAAGAAACGATCGCACACATAATGGTTTGTATAAATACAGAATACATTGATAACGTGCCATCAGTACAGAATCACATTTATGTTTGAACTCAAAACAAAGACAGAAGAAACACCATGTCGAAGAGATCGAAAACTCACTAACATTAATAAACGTTTGTTTGTTGTTTATATAATACATAAATTAAATCAAAGGCATAGGGTCTCATTTAAATACATTGATTACATAACCCTGCTTTGATTATGTAACTCCATTCTCAATTGCGTGGTTGGATTGAATGGGTATAATAATTCACTGAACCGTGAAGTTAAACACGTCGATTACAAAGAAACTTGATTGTCAGTATGTAAGCAACTCCAGCGGGGTATAATATCAGATCAGCCCTCTTTAAGGTGGGGGTGAAGGTTGGGAATGGGGTCGAAATAAAAGGGTGAAGTGGTTCTATGTATTTATTATTACCGTGTTCATTTGCGAAGCTATGCTTTACAAAGCAAAGGGATGGGAGTCACAAATAATGACTTAGTTTTTTGTTTGAACTTTAGACGAATGTGTGCTTTTAGCTCTTGCTTGTTATATTGAAATGAATTTCTATATGCTTGCTATTCGAGACACACAATTATGATAATGTGTGTAGGAGTGTAGATTATAATCAAGTCTTTCTTCTTCGCATGGAATTCGCTTCGGGGGGGAATTGGTGGAGGTCAAAGTGGGATGCTGAGGTTCTTATTGATTTAGCACAGATGTACCTCCGGGAAACTGGTGGCTGGTAGAGTGAACATCTTCATCTTCTGCGATATGTTCTGTAGTTTGTATTTATCCACATCCACGTCACATATTGCATATTTCAAATTCATTCGTTCATGTTTACATCAAATTATATCCATAAATAACAGAATTGCTGACCCGTTAGCATTTAAACTCTCCACTATAATAATATTTTTTCATGCAAATATTCGCGATCCTCAATCCTCGATTTACTGCTAAACAAAAGTTAGACGATTTTTCACAGCCCGCGACAAATGTAAATGATTAATATGACTTAAGGTATTACATAAGTTTTGTAAAGCGCCCTCGAGGTGATATTTCCAAAAATGCCGCTAAGTATTATTGTAAGACGTTTATTTTAATAATTTATCAATAATTTTTATATCTCTATTTTCATTTCTGCATATACTAATTATGGGTTTAACTCTCCAATGTCCAGAATGTCAAGACTTGTTAGCTCAAGCCATGGTCTTGAAATTTTTGGTAGCAGTCTAAATGATTTTTGTCATTCTTTACGACTCTACCAAAACTTTGATTAGACCATGGCTTGAATGTTCTCTCTTATGTTTATTTTGCCTTATTTTTGTCATCGCTTCATTTATGTTTATGTATACGCTATTCCTTCTCTGTTGCTCTTTTTTCATTTCGTGTTTTATGTGTATTTTTTGTAATTGGACTTTAGTCCGTTAATTTATAAATAAATAAATATATTTTTGAAAAAATCAATACTATATAGCAGCTTGCTGGCTACGAATAATATATTTTTTTAAATTATGTGAATACCTACCGCACAAATATCCCAACTGTTTAGAGCCAGTGGGACTATTGCACCCCCAAAACTGGAGTGCGTCATCAGGATGAAGGGAGTGGAGATGGAAAGGAGATAAATATAGGTTTGGAAGTATCTGACTATTCATATCTGATCAAGAAACACGGCTAAAGCCATTAGAAGCAACGTTTCGAATCTGAATGGTGGTTCGTCAGCGCGATACTGGGAGTATCTATCTTAATTAATAACGCACATCAATTACATCAAATTTATTTACTTATGCCAAGATATGCACCGTCAACCCTTGGATTCGTAGTTGCGGTTGACCGCGGAGGTCGTCAAAATTTTTCGGAGAAAAAAATCTAATTTCAGGATCGTGCAAATGACATTCGTGTCATTTTTGAAAATTTGTCGATGGGGAATTGTAAATTCTTGGTTAGAACGACAATTTCATTTGAAAAGTTAGGTTTGTGTTCTTACGTAGAAAAAGTAATTTATATGCTGCACGTAAAAGTATGTGCTGGATAAACAGGAGTACGAGGGATAATTTGAAATATTCAAAATAACACAAGAATTATATAAAATGTGTATTAAAAATACCGATTCGAGAATACTGTTTGTGTGTCGGACGCGAATGCCCCGACAGCGGCGCTAATGTAGGAAATAAGTTAGATCTAAGATTTCTCAATACAAATTGTAAATTCTATAATTTCATGTATGTTTCTCTCGGCTCGCTCGGCCTCAAATGAGACAAGAGGTTGACCTTGAGGCTAAAATCCCCTAGACCCAGGCTGCGAATAACGCAAACGCGAGCGGCCTAGAGCGGACACTCGCGACCGAACTTGCAAGTCTCAGCGCGGACCGAGGCGAGAGAAATCAATCTGTCTGACCTTATAACGGGAGCCAGGTCTATCACACGACCCAATAAATTATACCGTCGTAAAGGCCTGACTCCCAGCTACAAAAACAATGTTAATTTAAGTATGTAATTATTAGGCTAAGTTAGTAATTAAGATTTTTGTAGCCCAAAAAACGGGCACCCTTTTTTGTACTTGTGTTTTAAAAATGTTTATTCTTACCTTTAATAAAAAATGATGGAAGAGTGTGGAGAAGTTGAGGTTAAAGGTGATGCTTAGGGAGAAGGGGATAGATTAATTAAATCTGTCCCACAAAATTGCCAGCCGGCCGGGGAGAGAGCGAAAGAGGATGCTAAATCCTCTCATACATCGCTCATACGCCTCGGCTGTGCGCTCCCAAGGCAATGAAATATTGCGCAATAATGGGAGAAAAGGCAGATCACCAGCATCCTCCGCCAGCATCATCTACCTACCTTGACTTCTCTCCGCTTGACATCGCCTACAACTTGACTCCTGCCTTTTTCTTCTGACCATCGCCTGCCCCCTGGACCGCCTGACTACAACTTTCTCCGGACCACGCCGCAGCATCTTCATTTGAGAGCAGAACCAGCCCCTACAAGTCAACCCTAGTCGACTCCCTTACAACGAGACGACCACTTGGAGCACTTCGCAGATCGGGACCGCCCCCCCTATTACAGTTTACTTGTGTACCTGATCACGTCGGGTACAGTTTGTATTTTAATGTTTTCCGCAACTGACAGAATTCTCCATTTGGCATAATTTAAATCCATACGAGTATATAGGTGCGGATACGCTATTCGGAAACAAAGCGGAAGTTCCGATCGACAGGAATGATTGTGCGTGTAATAAATGTATTGTTTCATCCGAAAACAAATTCTCCATATTGCCGGGACGAAATTTAAGATTCTCTCCGTTTTATGTCATTTGAGTACAAAAAACCAATCGATTTATGAAAACTTCATTTATTTCCCAAGATCTGCCAAAATTTTCCCCACGCATCACATCACCGGGACACCGTAGGTACATTAACATTAGATTCATAAGTATTAAATAAATACGTAAGAGTTAAAAGAAGAGGAGTAAGATTAACAAATTTACATAGCCTGTTCAAAAGAAAAGGTGAATTTTGAATTTTCGCGGGCTGTGTACATTCGATTATCGATTTTTTTTTTGGTATGTTGGTACACGTATGTTTATCATATGTTAGCATTATCAGCCATTTTGGATTAGTGGTTTGTTTTTGACAACTGGAAAGGTTAGTCACGTTTTTTGTGTGTTCTTCAATTTTTTTACTTTTGAAAAAAATGGATATAAATGGAGTTCGTGAATTAGAGAACGAACGTTTAAAACTCTATATATTTCTTTTTTGTTCCAGCCATCAAATATTTATGACAGGACCGCAACTTTTCTGGCTGGAATTTCAGGGTGATTGTATATTATCATTGATGATATGATAGATGATATTTCCATCATGAGCTAACTAACTAACTAACCATCACGCCGTTTCTCCCCAGGGGTAGGCAGAGAGGACGGACCGCCATACAACTCTGTCTTGGCACACACTCCTTGCTTCATTTACATTCCTACATACTGTTCGGTTATTCTGACTCTTCACATGGCCCGATTCAAGTATTTGATTCACTTGATCGTGACATGTCTTCCTCGGGCGTCCCCGACTTGTTCTTCCATTCACTTTCGCATCATATATTCTTTTCACACTTCTTTCTTCGTTCATTCTCTCTACATGCCCAAATCATCTAAGCGGCCCTTTATTGATCCTGTTCATTATGCTTACATCAGCCTTACATTCTCACACGGTTTTACGAACATACGCCTCAGGGATCTCATTTCCACAGCATTCAGTCTACTCATGCTCAGTTCATCATTACCTATGTAGTTATATTAATATAACCGTACAAATATAAAGTAGGATGCCTTATTATTTCACGTTTTTTCACCATTTCAAAGATATTTGAAGAAAAAAGGTTGTTTCAATTCGGACTAAGCCGGGTGGTAAGTATTTTGCTCTAATCGCATCTCTTGCAACAGTATTCCTAGATGCATCCAATTAATTTGACAATTAATAAATACGAGATTTCTATCTGCTGAAAACATCCAAGCTCCAAATGCAATAGATTTTTGGTATTCATTTTTTTACTAAAGGGTAACATAATAAATACATTTTTTTTTTAATAAGTACACTGATAGATTATAAATTACCTATTTATAATAATTCTTATAAAAAGAAAAAAACTGATATTCACTTTACAAATGCCGATTACGCATATTGATGCTTTTGTATCGTCATATTTTCAAATGCCCTTTTCTCGGTTTCATTTTTTTTGGGTTGTTAGCTTTATGCGTAACTACTTATTATAATAATTACAACTAGATTCTATCTTGGTTAATCTGAACTATTGTTTAATGGGAACTATGATATTATTTTCATTTGCTATCCATATTTCAAAACATTTAAATTTATCTAAAATCCCATCCTCATAGGCTTTTACATTTTTTTTTATATGGCGT